>CM031374.1:20382702-20725413 GCA_018208015.1 Medicago ruthenica | reverse complement strand
GGAAATGATATGCAACAAATTCTGGAATTAAATCAAAGAACCCAAAAATCTGCAGAAAAATCGCAGACTTCGCAGTGCGAAGTGACCTTCGCAGTGCGAAGTCAGCATTTTCAAAATGTTGACTTTTCTGTTGACTTTTGTTGACTTTTGACTTTTTTTCCCCTCTTTGATTTTTTTGATTTTTGTTTTAAAATGCGTAGGACAAAATTAGGGTACTACAATAAGAATGAGAAGAATATGCTTTTAGCACAATGAGTCTAGAGCAAGGGAAGTCATCGCTAATACGGTAAATTAGCTAATTTAGCCCAGTAACCTTAGGTGGACTAGAAGAGTAATGTTTAATCAACAGGATCAAGCATAAAGTAATATCAGTAAAGGTTGTACTTGCAAGATGATACTTTGAAATTGAAGCGTTGATCAGAAAACGTCAATGCAGTGACATACGAGTTTAATCCATGTTGTATTCCGTTATGTCAACATGTCACATGTATCAGGTTATGTTAGTATATATATACTTAACAGGCAATACTTAAACTACTCAGATAGTAGTGTAGCAGATTTTCAGTTATGTGACGTGTTTTGGTAATAGTGGTACGCAATCAGGAATGTTTAAGTATGAAGGTTTTTACCAGAACAGAATTGTTGATATCATCATATCTTAGCAGAAGAGTTCGGAAATTATCGTACTTAATGTTCATCAGTAAAGGAAGAAGGAATTTTATGCAGATTAAAAAGTCACTCGTAGTCTACAGTAAAGGGCTACGTAAGTTCAGGTTATGATTAAAGGATTAAAGAATGAGTGTGCTATTTTTGGTAGCAATCAAGTAGAGCTTTCTTTTAAAAATAAGGATCTTGGACCTGATGTTCAGAAATGAGTAATGAGTTCACTATATCGATAAGTGTAATCATGATCTATGTTAGGTAATAATGTATGTTAAGATTAAACGTGAGTAACATTGGCGGGGAAAACCTGGCAAGCCAGTTGAAAGGCAAATCCTGGATGTTACAAGATGAGTTAAGAATAAGAAGAGATTCCTAATTGAAGTGGTAGTGTCTCAAATATGATAAGATCAAGAATGATGCCCCGTCAGTCGGACAAGGATGAGATGATGTATTGTGTACCCATCAGTAGTGTACACATGCTCGCTTATGTATGTAAAATTATATGCTATGAAATGTACCCTATGGTGTTATGTGAGATGATTCATACCACTTATCATTTGGGCTAAACTCCTATGAGTTTGGATTATCGGTGTAGAAATATTCACGCTACGGCAAGAACTCGAGATAAGTAGTGACATAGGTCTATGAGTGATGTCATCGTATGAGACGAAAGATAAAGATAATAATTCATGGGAATATCTGAGGATAATGAGAACGATTTAATGTCATCAAAGTAAGTTTGCACGGACTATGAAGGGATCTATAAGAATCAGTACTAGTGTCAGGGCTGGATAACTCCAGATTGGAATTGCAAGAAGTGTATGAACCAGAAACGTAGTCAAGCGAGTCAGATATAATGGTTCAGATAACCTCACATCCTACTACGTAAGAGTTATGCAATTCACCGCGAGCATTTCAGTTAAAGGAAAAGTTGTCGAGTATATAATCAATGGATTCCGATAGGCAAGACGAACTGGAATTTTGGCTAGTAGAGGAAGTAGTATGAGAGATTCGTTTTTATATGATAGAGGATTCTAAATTTCGAGGACGAAATTTCTTTAAGGGGGGTAGATTGTAATATCCCGCTTAAATGTAACAGTTATCAGTGTTAGAAACTTGCTAAGCAAGCATGACAATTTTGTAATATGAAGCAATGGCATTTTCGTAAATAAAGGGAAGGAGGAGTTTATTTAAAAAGAAGGGGGAAGATATTTTCTCTTCATTCTCTTCTCTCTCTCTCTCCAATTCTGATTTCTTCTCCTCTCCTCCCTCAAACTCACGCCCTCCTCCACCTCTCATCAACCCATCAAGCTTTCATCCAATTCCTTGAGAGTTTTGAGCAAAACAAGCTTAGTTTTGGAAGCTAGGACAAGAGAAGTTGAAGAAGAATTAAAGAAAGGAGTAGGAGCAAGTTAAAGTTTGAAGTTCAGGATCTAACAAGCATCAAACAAGGCAAAGGTGAGCTCCCTAGGGTTTTATAACCCATTTGAGAGTTGTTTACTCTTAGAGTAATTTTTATTAAGTGCCCTAGATTATGTAAATTGCTAATTCCTTGTTCCAGCCATGTTTAAATGATTTATAAGCTTAAGAAAATCCTTTTTATGCCATTTGGGAAGCTTGGGTGTGTTGGGATGGGTTGGAATGATGAAAAATATCAATTTTGAGATTTTTGGACCTGTCATGGTCGCTACAGCGAGCTGGAGCTCGCTACAGCGACCAGGCAGAATTTTATTCTGCCTACTGTCGCTTCAAGCGCAGGCTTGTCGCTACAAGCGCGCAGGCCCAGACAGCACTTGACAGCTTTGCTGTTTTGGGTGTTCTGGGGTGTTCCGCATCCGTTTTCTCCGTAAACATTTTAGAAACATTTACCACCATTCTAACACATTCAAGAGGCTCCAAAAAAGAATGAAAATGTATGGAACAAGGATTGTGCTTTGACTTAGAATAGTTTGAATTAAGAGGGCAAAGTCTAGACGAATATGCAAATGTTCTAGCAACTAAGTAGTGGCTTATGATAACGATAAGCCTATGATCCTATACTTATAGGTTATGTTATTGGGAAATTAGTTTCCTTAAGAAACGCATAGAGTATGCAAAAGCCTATAGCAAGTATTAGATGTACTTTTAAGTACAAAGGTTAAGGATTAATGAGAATAAGAGTGATCCAATGATCAAAGTTAAGAGCCTATTTATAGGTTAAGTTTTAAGAATGAATAGTCAAAGTATGCATTAGATATGCACAAGAAATATGAAACGTAATAGATACGTCTATGAACTTAAGTAAGAACTTAATGATAAAGAATATGATAACGTGTTCATCAGACTCCGGATTATGCCGGATGGGATTTCTCCGAAAGGGCTATCCACACGTAAGTTATAAGATTATGTTAAACATGTCCAGCAGGCTCCGGGATACGCCGGATGGGACTTTTCCGAGAGGATTGTCCACACGTATGTTAAAAGATTAAGCATGTCCAGCAGGCTCCGGGATACGCCGGATGGGACTTCTCCGAGAGGGTTGTCTACATGCAAAGTTAAGTTGTGTTCAGCAGACTCCGGGATTCGCCGGATGGGACTTCATCGAGAGAGTTGTCCACACAACGATAAGAGGAGTCCGGTGTTAGCCTGATATGATAGGAATTTTCACCGGTATGATGGGAGATGTACTTCGGGGTTACTCCACCCGGATGCACTCCGTAAAATGAACCAAGATAATGTATTGTTTGTTCAACGCTAACTTCTAACTTTATGATATGAAAAGATGATACGAATATGGAAATGAATATGTATACTTTATATGTAATACGAGACATGATGATTAGTTCCTAGTGTACGAGATGTGATCATAGGATGTCCCCAAGATCACTACGTATAAGTCTAAGATTTAGAATGGAACATGTTATGCATGAGACAAGACAATGAAGCGATCCTAGGTTTTCCCCTTGATCGCGATAAATGTAAAGAATGACAGCGGTCGTAGGTATCCCCAAGATCGCTAAGAGTAGGCACGGCGACCCTAGGTTTCCCCCGTGGTTGCCAACAGTTGGTTGGGCTGGAGCTCACTGAGACGTAATGTCTCACCCCAATCCTTCTGGTGCAGGTTTTTAGGTGATTAAGAGATGTTCATGATGCTTTTCTCCAAGAAGATGCTGGATGGAGTGCAGTTGCTCGATGAAGATAAGCTCAGGAGGTTTTCAGATTATGTATATATGTATATGAAAGTGTAAACTATGACATTTGGATAACTGTATTAACGAGCTAACTTGTACTCATTCAGATGTATGTATTATTATTATTGAAAATTTTAATGTACCCAGTATCAGATTAATACACATGCTAAATATTCAAGATAATTTAGTATGGGTGTTACAATAAAATATGTGCAAAAATGCACTGATCACACATCCATTTATAATTATTAGAATTTTCTATCATTCTTACATCTCCTTGTTTATTGGGTGTAGCATTGAGAGCACGACCGTGCGTACTCTATTTTGTCCTGAAAACTAGTTTTTCTCGTTTTTTTTAAGGTTCTAAGGCATGCGTTTGGGTCTCAAACCCCTAAAATTGATCAATGTGTGTTTAATTATGATGATTAGAGATGATTAACATGATGCATGATTAAGGATAATTTAGAATGGAAAAGTCGTGATTTAAACTTGAGAATTCATGTTTAAATGAGCCGTGAATGATATGCAATCATGATAATTGATTATGGAAGTGTGAATGGTGTTGTAGCATGATTATTAAGTAGATTGATGTTGGATTAATGTGACTTGCTTGAATTAGTCATGAGATGCGAATTATGTGATTGTTGAAGAATGTAAACATGTTGAATGCATTGATGTGATTAGATGATGAATGTTGTGGCTTAATGCATTAAAGTTGAGATTAAATGATGAAGTGTTGATAACATGAATGATGTGGATGTATTGATTTGATAATGTAATTGATAGTCGTGATAGCCGCATGATTTGAGATCATGATTAATAGTTATGTGTATTGTTGAGTCTTTACGTGAACATCCATGCATTCATTGTCAGTCTATCGGAGTTTGATTTAAGATCAAGATTCTTGGGTGCTTGATTTAAGATCAAGATTATAGATTGGTGATTTAATATCACTATTTATAGGGGCGTGATTATAAGATCACGATGGTACCACATGCATATAGAGTCGTGTTTAAGCGCATTGCATTGCATGCACTTGAGTCGTGTTTGTGTTGATGATGAATTATAGTTGGAATAATGGTTAATTGTTAATGAGGTATATTTTAAGTTGATAGTTATACAATGATGAGTACATGCTGTGATTTATGAATCATGTTTTGGAATTGTTGATGCAATTAAGTCGTTATTATTGATGAATGAATTATGCATGTGATGATAGTCAAGTGAATTATGTTAATGCGATATAATTGTTGTTGATTTTAACCAGGCTTTTTGTATGATGCTTATATGTTGTTGATGTTTTGCCTAAACTTACATGCGTTTATTATATCCTATTGTTGAACGTATAACTTACCCTCCAGTGGCTTTGTTGCCACCTCACCCTCGTGGTGTAGACTTGCAAGTCGAGGAGTAGTTGCTTGGTGAGTGTTTGTTGAGAATGGCGTTACGCCTGCTCCATTTATGTTGCTTTGATGATGTCTAGATTAGGTGCTCTGATCTAGGAGTTTTGGGGATTTTATTTTCCTTGTTGAATATCGATGTTGATGTATTTACTTTTTAGATTTTTATGATGAGACCCGAGATGATTATATGTTGAGGTGATTATTTTCCGTTGTGCTGTGAATATTGTTGATGAAATTGTTATTATGAGGAAGTTGTAGAAGTTTAATGATGATTTGTAATATCTTGATTGTTGAATTGTGTGATTTATTATTTTAAATAGTAGTCTCGGGGATCGGGGTCTTATAAAATGATAATAGAGCAGGTCGGTCTAGTTCGGGCCAACACTTGGTTATTGTCATGTTGTATGCGACATGTATGTGTATATACTGTCGATTCATTTCTGTCTAACTAGGTGGTGCTTGTTGAGTAATGGAGAGATGACCGGACGTAATGACGCAACGATAGCTAATGTGATGGCTCAGATGGCTCAGACATTAGTGCAGACTAATGTGACGACTCATGGGCGGCATTTGCAATTGGGTGGAGCAGATGAGCTGAGGTTGGATCATTTCATGAGGAACCATATGTCGGTGTTCAACGGGAGGTACGACCCGGAGGGTGCGCAAACTTAGCTTTAGGGTATCGAGAGGATTTTCCGCGCGATAGTGACGATTGATGATAAGAAGGTTCGATTGGCGACCCACATGCTTGCAGAGGAAGCTGAGTATTGGTGGATGAATATCCGCCAGAGGTTGGAGCTTGGAGGAGCTGCTGTGACCTGGGAAGCGTTCAAGGATGCATTTTTTAGGAAGTACTTTCCTGCTGATGTAAAAAGCAAAAAAGAGATTGAGTTTTAGGAGCTGAAGCAGGGTAACATGTCGGTGGCGGACTATACTGCTAAGTTTGAGGAGTTGTCTCGTTTTTGCCCGCACTACAATGTGGTAGGAGCTAAAGCTTCGAAGTGCGTGAATTTTGAGAGCGGCTTACAACCTGAGATCAAGCGGTTTATCAGTTTCCACTAGATTCAGGATTTTCCTGTGTTGGTGAACAAGTGTCGTATGTTTGATGAAGATAGTGGGGCAAGGGCTAGCTACTACAAGAGTCTTGGTGATAAGAAAGGAAAGGGCAATGATCGTGGGAAACCTTATGGAAAGTTAGGTGACAATGGAAAGAAGGTGTCTGGTGGTGGTTCGAATCCAAGTGGGGGAAAACTTAAGTGCTTTAAGTGTGGAGGAACCGGGCACCGTTATGCAGATTGCAACAGTACCGTGGTGAGATGTTTCAAGTGTGGCAAGGATGGGCATCGCCCATTTGAGTGCAAGGCTAAAGAGTTGGTTTGTTTCAACTGTGGGGAAATGGGGCATATTAGCACGAAGTGTTCCAAGCCGAAGAGGTGAAGTCGGATGGTAATGTAATATCCCGCTTAAGACTTGAATATTTATTAATATTGAGACGATGTATCAGAAATGTTTCAGGTAAAGGACAATTTGGTGGATTGACAGTTAATGGATTTAATTATACGACAAGTGTATATATATCCCGCTTAGACGTAACTTTTATCGGTGATTGGGGATTAAAATGGTTAGCATGGCAATTTGGTAATATTTAGGGAAGGGAGGATTATTTTAAAAAGGGGAGGCAAGATATTTTCTTGCATTTTCTTCTCTCCCCTCACTCTCCCAAAATGAGATTTTCTTTCCCCCTTCTTCTCACCCACACGCCCTCCTTCTCCCCTCCATTAGTCTTCAACCTCTACTCCAATTTCTTAGCTCCCAAGCAAGCAATCACTAACTTTGGAGAATTTAGAACAAGAGGAAATTAGGAAAAGCAAGAAAGGAGAACAAGGAAGGAGTGATGAGGAATCAAGCTAGGGTTGATGATTGGAAGCTTGGCAAGGATCAGAGCTAGCAATCAAGGTGAGCTCCCTAGGGTTTTATAACCCGATTGTGTAAGTTTGAGAGTATTTAGTATTATGAGCAAGTTTATAATTTATGCCCTAATCCCATTTGGCTTGTAATTTCTTGATCAACAATGTTGTAATCTGTCAATATGCCCTAGAAATTAATCCCTTAAGCTGTTATTAAGCTGTTATGATGTTTGGCATGATTGGATAAGCCAAAAGTGGTGAAATCACGTTTTGGAACAGTAGCAATTCGGCCACCGAATGCCCAAATTCGGCCACCGAATTTGACAGCAAAATTCCCATTTTTTGGTTCGCAGAAAATCGGCCACCGAATTGGCCAATTCGGCCACCGAATTGCAGGCTATTTTAGAGGATGTATAGACCAATGTAGGATGAGGTAAGGTACAATAATTGAGAGATGGATACCTTCATCCATAAGTTGATATAGAGAGGTTGTTAAGCTATGGAATGTTGCTAATAATCAAGCAAAGGCTTAAGAGAATGTTAAGCCTAAGGTTACAAGTTTATAAGTTATGCTTGGGAGATTGTTCTCCCTAAGTGATGCATTTTAATGTACCAATTATAGTAAAGAATAGAAGCACTTACAAGTACATAAGATGAGAACGATAAGCCTATGGCTATAGGATCAATGTCAAGTATTAGAAGATTTATCCCTTTAGGGAATGATATAGATTAATATGATCCATTTCAAAGAATTATTAAGATATTAAGTCGTGGCCTTCGTCGTTCACGCTAGTGGAACACGAATGGTCCATGTAAAAGTAAAGATTATTATGAAAGAATATTAAGTCGTAACTTTTGTCGTTCATGCTAGTGGGACACGAAAGGTTCATGCATAAGTTAAGACTTTTAATGAAAGAATATTAATTCGCGTCTCTCGTCGTTCACGCTAGTGGGACACGGGAGGTATACGCGTAAGTTAAGATTATTAATTAAGTCGTGTCTTCTGCTGTTCACGCTAGTGGGACACAGGAGGTTCACGCTAGTGGGACGTGTTATTCCGCAAGGATGACCGCACGACGACAAGAGGAGTCCGGTGTTAGCCTGATATGATAGGAATTTTCACCGGTAGAGGGGAGATGTATTCTGGGGTTACTCCACCTGGATGCACTCCGTAAAATGAACCAAGATAATTAATGTTTGTTCAACGCTGACTTACTAACTTTATAATTAAGAATGATGTATATTAATACTATGAAATTATTATGAAAATATGATGAGTAGTCAGTAGAGAAAGAAAGTGATCATAGGATGTCCCCAGATCACTAAGTATAAGACTAAGTTTAAAGTTAGAATATGATAAGACATGATAAAGACAAGTAGCGATCCTAAGTTTCCCCCTTGATCGCGAATTATGTAGAGAATGACGGCGATCGTAGGTATCCCCAAGATCGCTAAGAGTAGGCACGGAGACCCTAGGTTTCCCCCGTGGTTGCCAACAGTAGGTTGGGCTGGAGCTCACTGAGACGTAATGTCTCACCCCAATCCTTCTGGTGCAGGTTCTACAGGTTAGCAAGAGGTACATGAAGTTGTTCTACACGGAGACGCTGGATGGAGTGCAGTTGCTCGCCATGGACAAGCTCAGAAGTTTATCAGTATATGTTAAGTATTTGTATATGATGTTTGGTTAAATGTATAATCGAGCATACTCGTACTCATTCAGTTGTATTGTTTGTAATATTATTATTGAAAATTTTAAATGTATCCAGTATCAGTTTAACGCACATGCTAACATACTAGTTAAAGTTAGTATGGGTGTTACAGGTAAGGTGTTTGTTCTGAATGCGGAGGAGGTTCCAGAGTAGGATAACTTGATTCGAGGTATTTTCTTTGTTAACAATGTTCCTTTGATTGCTATCATTGATACTAGTGTGACTCATTCGTTTATTTCTCTTTTGATTGTGCTAAGCGTTTGAATCTTGTGATGTCTCCAATGTTGAGGGGAATTTTCATTGATACACCAGCTAATGGCTCGGTGACCACTTCCTTGGTTTGTGTGAAGTGTCCTTTGATCTTTGGCGATGTAGATTTTAAGATGGATTTAGTGTGTTTGCCTTTGGGTCACATAGACGTTATCTTTGGAATGGATTGGTTATTAGCTTTTGGTGTTAACATTAATTATTTAACCAAGAGTGTAACTTTCTCTAATCCGGTGGAGTGTGTTGAGAGTAAGTTTTTGACGGCAAGTCATGTGGAGGCTTCGTTAGAGGGGGAGTCTCAGTTGTTTGTGATGTTCGCTTCTTTGAAGGTGGAAAGTGAGAAAGGAGGTAGCAGTGTGCCGGTGGTAAACGAGTTTCTTGATGTGTTTCCGGACGACATTTCTGATGTACCGCTTGAGAGAGAAGTGGAGTTTGGCATTGAATTAGTTCCTGGAACTAGTCCCGTGTCGATGGCGCCGTATAGGATGTATGCATTTGAGTTGAGCAAGTTGAAGAAGTAGTTGGAAAAGTTGTTGGTGAAGAGGTTCATCAGGTTGAGTGTTTCGCCGTGGGGAGCTCCAGTGTTGCTGGTCAAGAGGAAGGATGGTAGTATGCGGCTGTGTGTAGATTATCGGCAGTTGAACAAGGTAATCATTAAGAACAAATAGCCTCTTCCAAGGATAGATGATCTGGGATTAGTTGGTTGGTGCTCAGGTGTTTATCAAGATTGTCTTGAGGTCTGGATATCATCAGATTCGGGTTAAGGCAGAAGATATACCGAAGACTGCTTTCCAAACTAGGTATGGTCACTATGAGTATTCTGTTATGCCATTTGGTGTGTCTAATGCGTCAGGTGTATTTATGGAATACATGAATAAAATCTTCCATCCATATTTGGATCGATTTATGGTGGTGTTCATTGATGATATCTTGTTGTATTTGAAGTCTAAAGAGGAGCATGCAGAGCATCTGAGGGTTATGTTGCAGACTTTGAAGGATATGAAGTTGTATGCTAAGATGTCGAAGTGCGAGTTTTGGTTGCAGGAAGTGAGTTTCCTTGGTCACATGATTTCTAGAGGTGGAATTGCGGTTGATCCGTCGAAGGTTAAAGTTGTGTTGCATTGGGAGGTTCCTAAGTCTGTTACCGAGATCAGAAGCTTTTTGGGTTTGGCTGGCTACTACAGGAGGTTCATTGAAGAGTTCTCTAAGTTGGCGTTGTCGTGATGCAGTTAACTCGGAAGGGTCAAGCTTTTGTTTAGGATGCTAATTGTGAAGAGAGTTTCCAAGAGCTGAAGAAAAGGTTGACGACAGCACCTATTTTGGTTTTGCTGAGTGCGACAGAATCATTTGTGGTATATTGTGATGCTTCTAAGATGGGATTGGGCGGCGTGCTTATGCAGAACGGAAAGGTTGTAGTGTATGCTTCAAGGCAGTTGAAGATACATGAGAGGAATTACCCCACCCATGATTCGAAATTGGCAGCAGTGGTGTTTACGCTTAAGATTTGGAGGCATTATCTGTTTGATTCAAAGTTTGAAGTGTTCAGCGATCACAAGAGTTTGAAGTATCTATTCGACCAGAAGGAATTGAATATGAGGCTGAGGCGATAGATGGAGTTTATTAGGATTATGATTTTGAGTTGAGTTATCATCCAGGAAAGACGAATGTGGTGACAGATGCTTTGAGTAGGAAGTCTGTCGGCGCTTATGGTTAAGGATCTAGGGTTGGTTGAGCAACTCAGTGATTTGAGCTTGGTGTGTGAGTTGACACCGAATAGTGTGAAGTTGGGTATGTTGAAGCTGACGAGTAATATTTTGGAAGAGATCAAAGAAGGTCAAAAGGTGGACTTAGAACTTGTAAACTGGTAACCAAGAAGGCAGAGGAAGTGACTTTAGATTTGATGAGAGAAGTGTTTTGAGGTTCCAAGATAGAGTTTGTGTACCGGATATACTTGAGCTTAAGAGTAAGATTTTGGATGAAGGTCATCGGAGTAGTTTGAGTATTCATCCCGGAGCGACGAAGATGTATTAGGATCTAAAGAAGTTATTTTGGTGGCCAAGAATGAAGAAGGATATTGCAGAGTTTGGTGTGTCATAAGTCCAAGATTGAGCATCAGAAGCCAGGAGGAATGATGCAACTGTTGTTTCTTCTAGAGTGGAAGTGGGATAACATCTCGATGGATTTTGTAAGTGGTTTGCCGAAGATTGTGAAGGGTGATAACACGCAAAATACACTGTCTAAGTAACTTAATATTTTATTTGTTTTAGGGTCATTTGTCGTGTTTTGCATGTTATCTGCTGGTATTTTGATGTGTTTCAGGAACCTAGGGTATAAAAAGCAAAAATAAAGAAAAACGGTGAAAAAGGAAAATAAAAAATGCTCAAAAAGTCAACAAGCCAAATGGGAAGTCAACACATTTAGTCAGGGTGAATAATTCCTCTCCACTTTCAGAAGCAGTTACCTCCACTTTCTCCATGTTCTCCACCTCTTGGGACACTATCAGAAGCACTACATGATGAATTTTTGCCTATAAAAAGATCTTCAAGAATCAGTTTTAGGGACCAAGCTTTTTAGAGAGAAATTCATTTATTTTAGAAACAGCGTCCAATTTTATAATTTTAGAATCCTAGCTGGCGCCGTAGTTGTGAACAGTATTTTCTATTGAATTCCAAATTCCAGTTTTCTCTATTATTCCTTTTTATTCCAAGCCGTGAACCACTATTCTCTAGTTCTAATTCCAAATTGTTCCTTTTATTTTCCATCGCTATTTTATATGATTATTGGATTTCCAATTCATTCAATTTCATAGTGCTGCTGCCGTGTTCAAGTTGTTGTTCCAATTCAATTGATGTTGCCGTGTTTTATTTTGATTCCTTGTTGCTGCACATGTACATCGTAACTCCAATTAAAGGATTATCCACTGTTGCTGCGGTTTAGAATTCGTTATTCCATTCCATCGTAACTCTGATTCTGATTCCATTCAATTGGTTATTTCACGGCAATTGCAGGTTTAATTTCATTCTTTTTAATTGCTTTTCAATATGAGTCCACCAATTATGAGTTTTGTGCATAATTTAATTATGTCATAGTAGATTTTTATAGAGTCCGGAATGTGATGAATGTCGTACCAATGATACTCTGTTAAGTTGTATGATGAATTATTTTTAAGTCTGAAAATTCTGATTTTTTAACGATAAATATTTACAGTGAAAGCTGGAATAATGCGATACCGGTTTCATATCGAAAGAGTGAAACTTGTATCTGTCCGTAGAATATTCAGGAATTAATTTTAAAATTCAGCGAAAGCGTTTTATTTAATTAATTTTGAAATTACAAATTTCCAAAAAGAGATTTTAAAATTGTAATTGTGCATGCGAAAGCTGTCAGTTATAAGCTTAAAATTTGGTAACGGGCACGCGAAAGCGGTCGAATAGATTACAAAGTCAAAACTCAGTGTCGTGCACGCGAAAGCTGGCGACCCCTTTAATTTAATCCTTTTCACGCGCGAAAATATTTTCCTGTTATAATAATGAAATACAACTTAACAAGTATTCACGGTCGACGCAAATTATATTCCGGTCTCTCATCATTAAAAGTAATTAAAAACAAGTTATTTTCCCAATTTTGCAACCAAACTAATTAGCATCGCCTTAGATAAACAACGTGACAATAGATAACGGTACTTGACATTGGTCTCTGTGGGATTCGACATCTTTTATACTAAACCGATATTTCCGTGCACTTGCGGACCTATCAAAGGGCAGTGATACAATTTGGTAATTGTGGATCAATTGACAAAGTCCACCCATTTTATTCCTATCAAGATTCATATGTCTTTAGCAAGGTTGGCGAAGATCTACATTGAGCAGATTGTCAGATTGCTTGGTGTTCCTTCCTAGCATTGTGTCGGATTAAGATCTGCGGTTTATGTCAAAGTTTTGGGAGAGTTTGCAAGAAGCATTGGGGACGAAGTTAAGATTGAGTTATGCTTATCATCCTCAAATTGACGGTCAATCGGAGAGGACTATTCAATCGTTGGAGGATTTGTTGAGAGCTTGTGTTTTGGAGCAAGGAGTAAGTTGGAGTCAATATTTACCATTGATTGAGTTTACTTACAACAACAGTTTTCATTCTAGTATTGGTATGATCCCTTTTGAAGCGTTGTATGGTAGGAGGTGTAGAACCCCGTTGTGTTGGTTTGAGTCGGGTGAGAGTGCTATGATTGGATTGGAGGTAGTTCAGTAGACTACGGAAAAGGTTAAGATAATTCAAGAGAAGATGAAGGCATGATAAGAGGAGGAAGGAGTTAGAATTCCAAGTTGGTGATCATGTGTTTTTGAGGGTTAATCGAGTTACCGGTGTTGGGCGAGCTTTGAAGTCGAAGAAGTTGACTTCACGATTTAGTGGTCCCTACCAGATTGTAGAGAGAGTTTGAGCAGTAACGTATTAGATTGCGCTACCGCCGTCGTTGTCGAATCTGCATGATGTGTTTCATGTGTCTCAGTTGCGGAAGTATGTGTCTAACCCATCTCATGTGATTCAAGTGGATGATTTGGAAGTAAGGGATAATTTGACTATCGAGCCTGTGCCTTTGAGTATCGGGACCGTGAATTTAAGCAGTTACGAGGAAAAGATATTGTTATGGTGAAGGTGATTTATGGAGGTCCTACCGGAGAGAGTATAACTTTGGAGTTGCAGGGCAAGATGAAGGGAGCATATCTGGAGTTGTTTCCTTCAGGTAATTTTCGAGGACGAAATTCTTTTAAGTGGGGGAGAGTTGTAACAGCCCAATTTTTAGTATTAGATTTATTTAATACTATTATTTATTATTATCCATTTATTATATTTGTTAATTGTTTATTTGATGTGTGATTGCTGAAGTTTGTGGATTTCTAGTTATTGAGGGTATTTTAGTCATTTTACGGGTTAGTGGCAATTTTGTAAATCTGTTAGAACTAGTAATTTAAGTTTTAGAGAATAGTGGTGTATAAGTAATATGTGGTGTTTAAGTGAAGTAAACGAGTAAAGAAATAATTGTGAGAGTTGAAGTGTGACTAAACCCATTAGTGTGAGCAAACCTAGCCCATTTATATATAAAGAATAGTAGTGAGTGTTGGTGAATTAGGTCATCACATTTTGTCAACTTTGGGAAGAGGCAAGATGGAGAGAATAGAAGAGAAAGAAGAACTTGGAGGGAAGGAAGAGAGGAAAGCACTAGAGATTAGAGAATCAAGCTAGGAAACAACTTTTGGTGGAGAATTAAGGTAAGAGGGAAGTTTATTTTCACCAATTGGGTTTTAATAAACAAATGGTTAGTTTGAGTGTTTTAACTTATGATTAATTCATGATGTTTGTTGTTAATTATGTGAAATTCGTGCTCTATTATTATGGCTAAATTCAGTATGCTAAAATTTAGTGAATTCATGTTTTATTCATGTCAAAATTCATGTTTTGTTATAATGAATTGATAACTTTGCGAGTTTTGATGATTATGATAAATAACATGATAATTGGATGATTTCTGTTGATTTATAAGTTGATTATGAGCATGAGTATGTGTTTTGTTTGAGAAATCATGAAGTTATGTTGAACAAGTTGTGGTTTAAGTGATTATTGTTATGTACATGTGAAATTGCTTAATTAAGTAAACTTGAATAAGTTGTTGTTGTGTAATTAAGTTCTTACCATGATTATATGAAAGGAATGAATGATATTATGTTGATTATGAAGTTGTGATGATTTGAGTTGTTGTTGTGGTGGTTTGGAGAAATAGCTTAATTTAAGGAAAATGAATAAGTTGATGTTGAATTGAATAAGTTGTTGTGATAATGATTGAGTTAAGCGATTAGGTACATGTGTAACATGAGAGATATTATTGTTGCTATTGATAATCCATGTTTGTTGTTGATTTGTTGGTGAAAATGCGAAATTGAGACGAAGTTTGATTTTAAGTGAAAAACATGATGATTGCTCATGAGAAGTGATTTTGATTAAGTTGTTTATGTTGTATTTAAGGTGTAAATGAGTGAGTAATGATGGGTAAATGATTGAATTAAGTTTGGTGTATTTGGGATCGAAAGGTGTGGTTAAAACGGGATTTTCCGTGTAAAACGCGAAAAATAAGATTTTAATGTACTGGTACGGTGGCACGACCGTGCGCCCTAACCGCACGGACCATGCGTGACTCTCGTCATTGAGAGCACGACCGTGCATACCCTGCTTTGTCCCAAAAATTCGTTTTTCTTGTTTTTTTAAGGTTCTAAGGCATGTGTTTAGCTCTCAAACCCCTAAATTTGATCAATGTGTGTTTAATTATGATGATTAGAGAAGATTAACATGATGCATGATTAAGGATAATTTAGAATGGAAAAGTTGTGATTTAAACTTGAGAATTAATATTTAATTGAGTCGTGAATGTTATGCAATCATGATAATTGATTATGGAAGTGTGAATGATGTTGTAGCATGATTATTAAGTAGATTGATGTTGGATTAATGTGACTTGCTTGATTTAGTCATAAGATGCAAACTATGCGATTTTTGAAGAATGTAAACATGTTGTTTATGATATAATGATGATTAAACTTGTTGAATGCATTAATGTGATGAGATGATGAATGTTGTGGCTTAATGCATTAAAGTTGTGATTAAATGATGATGTGTTGATAACATGAATGATGTGGATGTATTGATTTGATAATGCAATTGATAGTCATGATAGCCGCATGATTTGAGATCATGATTAATAGTTGTGTGCATTGTCGAGTCTTTGCGTGAACATCCATGCATTCATTGTCAGTCGATCGGTGCTTGATTTAAGATCAAGATTCGTGGGTGCTTGACTTAAGATCAAGATTATAGGTGGGTGATTTAAGATCACTATTTTTGGGGGCGTGATTATAAGTCGTGTTTAGACGCATTGCATGCACTTGAGTCGTGCTTGGTAATGTTTTGCTATGAACTTGTGCATTTATGTGGTAAATGTCTAATTGATGTTGTGTGAAAAATTATGAATGACTCATAATTGTGTTGATGATGAATTATAGTTGGAATAATGATTAATTGTTGATGAGGTATATTTTAAGTTGATTAATTCCTTAACCTCAAGTTGGGCTCTAAGACGTCGTGAGCAAGAAAAAGTACTCACTTAATTCCTTAACCCCAAGTTGGGCTCTAAGACGTCGTGAGCAAGAAAAAGTACTCACCTAATTCCTTAACCCCAAGTAGGGCTCTAAGACGTCGTGAGCAAAGTAAGTACCCGCCCACAGAAGGCTACAAGGTGTTAAAATGAGTACCCGCCCAATGAGTACTTTTAAACGCAAGGAAAGAGACCTTAGTCACATAAACGTCTCACCCAAAGCATGACTTAGAAAAGTTTTCGGCAATATCAAAATACATTAAACAAGCACGCCAATTCCCAAGAGTTTCAAAAATCAAAATGAGAAACAACTCCATAAAAAAACCACCAAACATCGCCAAAACAAACAGAAGTAAGGAAAGGAAAGTAAATCGCATAAATAAAAGTGTTAAGTCATTACAAAATATGCCAGAATACAAATAAGCCATTGCGGGCACATTACACAAATCAATCTTCATCTACCAAGGCGCCATCCACCACAACCTTGAATGAATCGAGAGTAGAGAGATCAACCCCAGGATGCAAAAGGGCGACCTGCTCTTTCGCCCGCTCGAAGCCAGCATCATGCGATGTCAGCCTTGAGCTAACCTTCCCGCTCCACGCCATTAGCAACATCACCTTGCAGTTTCATAACGAGTTCGTATTTCCCCTCCAACGCCGCCGCATGACCAATCTTCAAATCAGAGATCCGCTCATCACATTCCAGTTTCATCGCCTCCTTTGCCTCCTTGGCCTCCTTCAACTTCTTCTCCAGCGTCTTCACCTTGGCCTGGAGCGACTCCTCACTCTGCACAAGCTCTTCGTGCTTTCGATCTATGGCGTCCAAAATCACCAGAGATCGCAAGCAATGAACTCCCACGTCCCTCGTCATAAAAGGGACGAGGCCTTGATCTCCAGCCTTCACATCCTAAGGATTGAAGGTCATTCTCTCCTATACGTAAGAGCCATAGTCAAAATCCTTGTCCTAGAAGGATTTGACGCTCTCACTGGTCCCAGCAGCGCCAGTTGATGACTGAGAGTGCGCCCTTTTCTTCCTCCTCTCAGTCACCGTCTTCTCCTTCTCGGCGACGTCTTTTCTTTTCCCTCACAATTTCCACAATTTCAGTCTGAGTCTCAGGAACGCTATCAGCCTTCGTTTTTGGTTTGGGCAGGACAAGACCGGAAGTATCGCTACTAACCAGTCCTTTAGCAGCTTTCTTCACCTTCATCTCTTCTAAGTACTTCCACCTCTCCGCTCTAGTCATAGGCGCCATAGGCTCTACAAAAAAAACAACCAAAAGGCTACAAAGATAGGAAGCCAAGCAAAAAAAAAAAAAATTCATAAGATAAATAAGCATCAACTCACGCAAGTAAGCTTCTAGGCTTTCCACATCCCCTTCCCTATTCAACAGCTCTCGGATGTTCATAGGCAACATCTTATCTAAGAAACAAACGACACCTCTCTCATACTCGTCCAGCTTCTTATATTCAAAACACGTAATGGATGCTGGAGCACTTGTCCAACATATAGGAAACCTCAGCTTCTCGTTTACCCGCAAAGCAGCCGCTTCACAATCCATTCCCCCCCCCCCCCCCCCCCCGTCCTAAGAAAGGTCAACCTCTAGTTCTTGTAGTGAGAGGCATAGGGCAGGAATAACCTTTTGTTCGAATGTGCGCTGATAGACACCCAAGACAGCTTGTCCACCCCATTGGTACCATAAAAGGTGAAGAAAGACCCAGCCAAAGGCTGAAAGCCTAACCCCTCGCACAGAATTTCGAAGGCACGTATAAACGCCCAACTGTTGGGCTGAAGTTGAGACGACGCGACGTTCAACCAGTTCAAGACGTCCACCTCAAAAAGCTTGAAGGGATACCTCACGCCTATATCTTCAAAAATGGTTGTGTACATGTGGAACATCTCGTTCCTTACCCCCTTTGGCCTTCGTAGGCAAACCTCGCCCGGGTGACAATGTTCTAAAATCACGTCCTCCTCAAAACCCATCAAAGACACATGTAATTTGCTCCGATAGAACTCCACACATGTGGGATCCATATATATGGATTCCGAACGGAGAACGTCCTCTGTGAAGGCCTCCTTCTCTGAGCGACTAGACGACGCCATATAACAAATTACTTCCCGAAAAAAAGGACCTGGGGGAACAGAGAGAATAAAGTAGTTAGACGAATTCCCACTACTACAACCGCTTTCACTCTCATCTGAATCACTCGAAAACTCCTCTAAAAGCGAATGGTTGTAGTACGCTTTCTCAAACGCTACCCAATCAGTGGTTCCATCCGACCGCTTTGCATGTTTAATGCTTGCCCTCCACAACCTATCCCTCTCCTCCGAATTGGCTGGGGACAGTTCCCTACCCGCCCCAAGCTAAGTACTTATGGGGCTACAATCTGTCAGTTGTTATCCGTTATACCAACGAATGTCACGTTACGTATGCCCGGTGGTTTAATACGCCTTACATCGCTTTATCCCTCGACAAAGCCACACACGTTGGGCTGAAGCTTATAGATAATCTCTTTAGCAAATTAATCACTTCGCCTTGTACCAAAGCTCATGCTTGTTGGGCTGTGGACCGTCAATCTCACCATTTAGGGCTTGAAGCCCTAAAGTAGGGTTGTGCGCCCTCTAGAAGGACATGAAGCCCACCTGAAGAGTTCACATAGCCTTAGGTGGTCCTGCTAAAGGCACCACCCTGAAAGAGCTCCTAGGATCCTCTAGGGCGCTCTAGCCATGGCATTGGTCCCAAACGAGTTGGGCCCAAAAACCATGACCTATTAAGCCCAATTTAGGCTATAAATAGTAGCCTTGGGACACTTCGCCTTGTTCCAAAGCTCGTGCTTGTTGGGCTATGGATTATCGGTGATCGTTAAGATCATCGCATACACATATAACTCAGCCTCAGCCAAATACCACTCTTTGAGCACAGACTTGTTGGGCTGGCACCCATCAGGATCTTTATGAGAAAAAGACCATAACACGCTCCCCAAGCTAAGTACTTATGGGGCTACAATCTGTCAGTTGTTATCCGTTATACCAACGAATGTCACGTTACGTACGCCCAGTAGTTTAATACGCCTTACATCGCTTTATCCCTCGACAAGGCCACACTCGTTGGGCTGAAGCTCATAGATAATCTCTCTAGCAAATTAATCACTTCGTCTTGTACCAACGCTCGTGTTTGTTGGGCTGTGGACCGTCAATCTCACCATTTAGGGCTTGAAGCCCTAAAGTAGGGCTGGGCACCATTTAGAAGGACATGAAGCCCACCTGAAGAGTTCACATAGCCTTAGGTGGTCCTGCTAAAGGCACCACCCTGAAAGAGCTCCTAGGATCCTCTAGGGTGCTCTAGCCATGGCATTGGTCCCAAACGAGTTGGGCCCTAAAACCATGACCAATTAAGCCCAATTCAGGCTATAAATAGTAGCCTTGGGATCATTCCCAAATGAGGACCCAAACAGATCCCAAAACCCTATTTTCTAGATTGTGCTCTTAGCCAGTACATTATAAAATGATGAGTATATGCTATGATTTATGAATCATGTTTTGGAATTGTTGATGCAATTAAGTGGTTATTATTGATGAATGAATTATGCATCTGATGATAATCAAGTGAATTATGTTAATGTGATATAATTGTTGTTGATTGTAATCAGACTTTTTGTATGATGCCTATATGTTGTTGATGTTTTGCCTGAACTTACATGTGTTTATTATATCCTATTGTTGAACGTATAATTTATCCTCTAGTGGCTTTGTTGTCGCCTCACCCTTGTGGTGTAGACTTGCAGGTTGAGGAGTAGTTGCTTGGTGAGTGTTTGCTGAAGATGGCGTTACGCCTACTCCATTTATGTTGCTTTGAGGATGTCTAGATTAGGTGCTCTGATCTAGGAGTTTTGAGGATTTTATTTTACTTGTTGAATATCGATGTTGATGTATTTACTTTTCAGATTTTTATGATGAGACCCGAGATGATTATATGTTGAGGTGATTATTTTTCGTTGTGTTGTGAATATTGTTGATAGAATTTTTATTATGAGGAATTTGTAGAAGTGTAATGATGATTTGTAATATCCTAATTGTTGAATTGTGTGATTTATTATTTTAAATAGTAGTCTCGGGGATCAGGGTTATTAAGAACAATAAAAATACAGTGATGAAGGGTATGGTGAGAAACCTCAATTTTTCTTTTCTTGTATTGCATAATGTCTTTGATTGGGGGAGAAATTGTTTTGTTTTAGGAGAAGGGAGAGAAGACCTAGAAGAAAAAAATATTAATAATAAATGTTAAATTACATATTTGCCCTTCAACTTGTCTTTGTTTTCAAAAAAGGAATGTTGGGGTTTGTTGTCTAAACAAAAAGGTGTTTAATGCTAAAACACACCTTCATGGATGTTTTATAGCAATACCCTATATATATATATATATATATATATATATATATATATATATATATATATATATATATATATATATATATATATATATATGTTAAGCACTCTCAAAATGATTCATAAGTGTTTGCTTAAATAAATCAATCCAAATAAATCTGAATGGTAGAATCGTCCTCTACACACAACAAATAGGTGTCACTTTCACAAGTAATTTGTTTCAAAATAAATATCATTTTTTAGTTTTTAATATTATATGAGTTTCATTTTGCTAAAATATTCTCTCTAACCAATATATCATATACGTTAAATTCAAGTTATTATATTTACCTCTGTATTTAAGACATATTAATGTGGTTATTTTTTTGGTTGAATAAAAGGGGTTACGTCCCAACAAAACAGCATATGCGGCATTTGCCAACAAAACATTTGATAAAAAAAATGAGAAAATTCTAAATTCCTAAAATTGAATTTCGAACGTATGTCATATTTAACTAGATCGTCTGCAACTTGATTGACTTTCATGTAAACATTGGTCCAAATGATGGTACCCGATTAATTGTAAATTTTATGGACATTTTCTATATGACTTGTGAGTATGCGTATTTGCGCATCTCTCAAGCATCAAATTAATCACAACCTTAGAGCTTGCGTACACTAGGATATTCCTAAAACCTCTACTTCAAACAATCTTCAATCGATGTAAAATTCCTCAAAGTTCAGTTTCTATTACTTAACATCTAGTAATTTTAGCAATAAAACTAAATATAAAGCTCCCATCATCAGCTCCAACTTCATTGTGCCTTCACCACGCTAAACCATCACAACAATGTTTTTCTTGGATGTTAGCCATCAACCAATCTTGCCAATCCAAGATATCAGACACCATTGCTATGTAACAATACTTTGGTAAAATTATATTATTCTCTTTTATTTATAGTTTTTTCTTAATATGAGTAGAACTACTTTCTATAGATTGAACAAAAAAATAAATCCAAAATTGGGGCCCTAATAATAAAAAATATATATATATATATAGGGTCCATTAAGAATATTGAAATTATTGGATATGGATGAATTAAAAAAAACCTTGCACAAATTTTAAGGCTCCGTTTTCTCGTAAGGAATTGTCAAATGTTGATGCAAAATATAATCATTTTTCTGAATTGAAAGTGTTGCAATTGTCTTTGACAAATGTGTTGATGTCAGCATTTAAATTTCTTGAGTTTGTCAAAGTCAAAGATTGTTATCCAAATGATTCAATTGCTTATCAAATTCTCTTAACTATACCGATGACTATTGTATCTGTAGAAAAAAAAATCGAATCTAAACTTATTGAAAAACTAATCGAGATCGTCAATGTCACAAAAAGATTGAAAGACATGATAGGATTTATTAATGTAGACACAATTGTTAGCGACTTTGAATCTAAAATTGTCGTAGAAATTGTTTTGTATTAGCATTTGGATATTAAATAAAAACTATCATCTTTAAATTCTTTTTTAAAAAAATAAAGCTATCATCTTTAAACAAATTATTTTCACAGTTTAGAAATTCAAAATTTTATATACTTATTAAGACCCAAAAAACAGATTGAGGTTGTAATAGAAAGAGAGATATAGATAAAATGAGGTTTGAATTAGTGTTGGAGAATATGTGGTGTACAAATATCATTGTTGTTTATAACAATAATGGGTGTAAATATGAAATTTGAAGTATTTAGTTCGCAGTCAATGAAAATATGAATAAAAAAATCTCATTCAAAACATGCAACTTCCTAATTCGAAGTCAAAGGTCTTCTGTTACCATGCATGCATTGACTTAGTTTACGCGGTTGCAAGTAAGAAACAAGTGTCAATTAAATTAAACTAAAAGAATATGCTTGGAAGGTACAAAATCATCAATTTTGGATTATATAAATTAGCATGTGTTGAGTTCATTGTGAAATGCGTTAGAAAGAGTAATGGCTTCAAAAAACTGCTCTCTTATTTTTGTTGTCCTGGTTTTTTGTATATTGAGTCTTTCATCAAAGATATTAGCAAGGAACATTGCTGATGCTTCTGAGCTTTATGCATGTAAGTAAACTTCAGTATAATATGTAAATGCTTCATTTCATATATAATTAAATTGTTCTTATATTATTTGTTTATTTTGTGTAGTTTCTGATGAAAAGAGTCTGAATAAGAGACTCCTTGTGGAACAAAAGCGACGACCTCCTTGCAGGAGTAGAAGAAATCAAGTAAGAGAGGAGAGAGATAATCCTCGTTGCCACAATTTTCTATGAATAATTGTAAGGTGGAAAGAATAAATAAAGAGATGTATCATACCATACCCCTAAAAAAAAGAGATGTATCATAAAATGTGATTGTTTAGTTTGATTTTCGTTCATGCAATTTCAAATAATAATTTTTTTGTAAAATAAATTGATGATTAAATTTCTGTGGATTCTTTTCTATGGTAAATTACTAAATTTAGATGATTATAGAATAATGTGGGATTTGATCTAAATTAGAATGTATAGTTCACATGTACTTCATAGACGATGTTGATTAAATACTACTTGTACTTTTTAGCTAAGTACTACTTGTACTTGTTGCCAATTATATTGAATAAAAAAATGTTGATGTTAAAAAAAAAAAAGTCCAATGATCAACATAATGTTTGTATGGAAAATTATATGGATACAAAATTAACGTGAACGCAACTTTCAATTGACAAGGGTGGATTTTTAGTATTAGGCGGCTAAAAAAAATATGGGCATCAAAATTTACAAGTTGTCCAACATGCCTTTAGTCTATGCATAAGTGGATATGTACATGATTTAAGTGTTAAATTTTTAGAATCGACGGAGTTGTTTGTAGATGGATCAGAGTTATGAACATAACTTTTTAATTTCTTTATGGATAATGGTCATCGGGAGAGGAGACTCAATCAATTAGCAATATTAGACAATATCACGCATCCACTCCATATCACACCCGACCCTTACTACATGTATTCAAATCCCTTCCCATGGTTAGAGTAGTAGTCAAAATAAGGAGGCTCGCTGAGATGCAAGTATCCCTTTTTAGAGAAAGTATATGGAGGCTGATAGATATGTACCAAATAAGGGTCAAAGGAAAACAAAGTTGCAACCATCCCTTGTCTTTCAACAAAACAAGGAGGTGAGTACACGACTCTTCTCATAATCAGAAACTAGCACTCTACTCATAATCAGAATTCTCTAGATTCTTAGGCCTAGCGAAACTAGCACCAGCCCGGCCCTTAGCAAGCGCAAGGTGAGCTACGGTGCCGGGCCTCGTAATTTTAAGAGCCTCAATTTTTTTTTTTATATAGCATCCAAAATTGTTAGGTGTATATAATAAAATATAAAATATCAATAGACACCTTGTAATGGTTTGGTAGTAAAATAGAATGCACTTGGATTTTTGGTGTTGAGATTTAATCCCGAGCATTTGTGTGAATTTGAACCAAATGTAAAAGTCTCAATTACATACACAACTATTAGGCCATTACAATTTTTTTATCAAATTTACAATTTAATATGCATTTCAGAGTTATCTATGAATGTAGAAAACTACTATATGCCTTGAATTTTTTGTCATTTGATTCCATTAACAACACAAATTAAATCCGTTAAATTATTTTTTTTCTATTGTTTTAAGTTTAATCATGCATGCTAGTACTAATTTGCTACTATTTTTTTCGATATTAGTAATAGTTTGTCACTATTTAGATAGCAAAGAAACTTTTTTTAAGCAACAACAACCAATATTCTTAAGATCTATTTTGCACTAAACAAAGTGATGATTCTTTTTGAGTATTTTGCATTTCTTTTTATTATGAACCCAATTTTTAATATTAAAACAATTACTTGTTAGTGAAGTTCAAAACAAGTTTGTTAGTTCTTCCCATACAAACTTACTTTTGCTTAATTTATAAGAATGACTATTTTTGTTGTTATTTACAACTTAAATAGATGATTACTATTGCTTAAAAAAAAATCTTGTTTTTCCATTGGAAGACCGTTTTTAATATTTGAACATGGCCTTCGATTTTATCGGAACGGCCCTGACTAGCACTCTTCCGAGCCCTTACACTTAATTAGTCTCCGGAAACTAACACTTTTTCATAATCATAAGGGAAATGATAGGTGGATACTATCGGTAATCATGAGGTGAAGGGAAATCGACATATAAAGTGCAGCGGAAGTTTAAAAATTTTGATTTCCTTTCCTTGGATCATTACGAATATCACATGAATCAGTGATAGAGTTGTTACCTCTTAGTGCAGAAACTGTTTCTTTGATCACAGCTGAGCAAGTAAGCAAAGCCTCTACTCGTCCACACGAACGGCTTCCTCTGGTTCCCGGTGCTAGCCAAGCGATCAGAAGTTAGGGAGAGAAGTGGGAACACGCTTTTGCTTTAGGGTTACACGAAAAAGCATTAGCTGATTTCAGCACTAGAGCTTCTATTTATAGAACTCCTTGCTGCACAAAATCAGCTTGAGCTTCAAAAGCCCATTAGCCCATTAGCTTCCGCTAACTAATTAGCGCCTATTGCTAAACGTACCCCATCATATAAGTACTACTTATATTTCTCCTTTTTACCGTTCTATTGTGTGTGACCCTATAGGTTCTTGTAACGTTGGCAATAATATTAAATCCTATATTTAATATTATAAACAGTGAGTGGTATCTAGCAACACATCACTGCTACCCAAGTGACAAGAATGTCAAGTGATCTGACGAAACCTTTTCCATGATAATATCTATGTGTACGATTACTCCTTTGTCCTAATATCTTTATTGAACACAAGGCATAGATTACGTCACCCTTGTTTAGCTCAATATTTATATTTCTTGATCCCGAAATATACTGAACAACGAATAAGTCCAATATCTCATATTGACTTAATTCGGCATGGCCATGCATTTTTCCAGTCATATTCCATCAAGAGGCCTAAAGATATATCTCCTGTTATGAGGAGGGACAAATCCCATCTAGGACACTCATGTCCCTCAGCATGATTCGTCAAGTGCCCATCAACCAACGTTATAGTCATCTTGTTACAGACAACGTTTGAATGGCAATAAAACACTTGAGTCCACATCTAGGGATCATAGTGGTTTCAGGTCTAAGAGTGATATACACTATTATCATTGTGAGAATAACTTATGACGATTTCATAACATACTATGTAGTATTCTCACGATGGGTCAATCCAGTTTAAATATTACTCCTAATACTTATACCTATGTATAGACTTAATATCTCATATTCATGACCCATGAGATGTGGTCATCAGTCTACATACATAATAGTCTCCATGCTTTAATATTATCCCAATTCATATTAAAGCTTGACTACGGATACATTTAAGAATAG
This sequence comes from Medicago ruthenica, assembly GCA_018208015.1. NCBI lineage: Eukaryota > Viridiplantae > Streptophyta > Magnoliopsida > Fabales > Fabaceae > Medicago > Medicago ruthenica. The sequence goes on along the minus strand of CM031374.1, from coordinate 20,699,385 downwards.
TGTTCTTTCGTTGATGTAATCTCATGATTAAGTCACACTTAATATTCCATCACATGAACCAACTATTCTAGGGACTTTGTTTGTCTTATAACAAGTGTAATAAAGAACGCCATATTTTATTCAATAATAAAAGTCATGATACATATAAAAGTTTGACATAAACTATTGGCCTCTAGGGCTTATACCAACAATCTCCCACTAGCACTAGAGCCAATCAGGCATAGACCTAATACCCATAGATCTAGTATGACCATCATGCTTCTGCTGAGTTAGAGCTTTAGTAAGTGGATCAGCAACATTGTTTGATGTTGGTACTCTGCATATTTTCACATCTCCTCTATCGATGATTTCTCGAATGAGATGATAGCGCCTAAGTATGTGTTTGGATCTTTGGTGAGATCTAGGTTCTTTAGCTTGTGCGATTGCTCCATTGTTATCACATAACAACTCAATGGGATCCACAATGCTTGGAACTATACCAAGATCAGAGATGAATTTCTTGATCCAAACAGCCTCTTTTGCGGCATTAGATGCAGCAATATACTCGGCCTCAGTTGTAGAATCAGCGACTGTTTCCTGCTTTGAACTTTTCCAGCTAACAGCACCGCCATTTAAGCAAAACACGTATCCAGATTGCGATTTGAAATCATCATGATCTGTCTGAAAACTAGCATCTGTGTAACCAATTACAGAGAGCTCTTCTTGACCTCCATAGATCAAGAAAGTATCCTTAGTTCTTCTCAAGTACTTAAGGATGTTCTTAACAGCAACCTAATGACTGTTACCTGGATTAGACTGGTATCTGCTCGTAGCACTTAAAGCATACGAGACATCTGGTCGAGTACATAACATAGCATACATGATAGATCCAATTGCGGATGCATATGGAACATTGATCATTCGATCCCTTTCTTCATCAGTTGAAGGGGATTGTGCTTTTGACAAACTTATACCTGATGACATAGGTACAAGTCCTTTCTTGGACTCATACATATTGAAACGTCTCAAGACTTTGTCAATGTATGTACCCTGACTTAAGCCAAGCAATCTTTGTGATCTATCTCTATAGATCCTGATTCCTAATATGTAGGAAGCTTCACCTAAGTCTTTCATAGAAAAGCATTTCCCTAACCAAGATTTAATTTCTTGTAGTGTAGGGACGTCATTTCCGATAAGCAATATGTCATCCACATATAATACCAGAAATGAGACTATGCTCCCACTAACCTTCTTGTAAACACAAGGTTCATCTTCATTTTTAATGAATCCATACTGTTGTACAGTTTCATCAAAACGAAGATTCCAACTTCTGGAAGCTTGCTTCAATCCATAGATTGATCGCTGCAATTTGCATACCTTTTGGATGTCATTAGGAATGCCAAATCCTTCAGGTTGTGTCATGTACACATCCTCAAGGAGATTTCCATTAAGGAAAGCAGTCTTGACATCCATCTGCCAGATTTCATAATCATGGTATGCAGCGATAGCAAGTAAGATCCGAATGGATTTAATCATTGCGACTGGTGAAAAGGTTTCATCATAGTCTACACCATGAATTTGTTTGAAGCCTTTAGCAACCAACCGCGCTTTGTAGGTGTTAACCTTTCCGTCCATGTCAGTTTTCTTTTTGAAAACCCACTTGCATCCTATAGGATTAATTCCTTTAGGTGCTTCAACCAAGTTCCAAACTTGATTTGTGTACATGGAATCCATTTCAGATTTCATGGCTTCAAGCCACTTCTCAGATTCAGGACCAGTAATGGCCTCTTGATAAGTCATAGGCTCATCTTGATCCATGAGCAATACGTCACATTCTTCTGATATGAGATACCCATATCTCTCAGGTTCTTGTCGTATCCTATTTGACCTACGTGGTTCTTGTGTTATTGGAGTAGGATTTTCTGTCACAACAGTTTGTGTATCCTGCTCTTGTTCCTCCATTGGCGTACTACTTTGTGGGTCTTGAACTTCTTCAAGATCTACCTTTTTCCCAGTAATTTCTTTGGAAACAAATTCCTTCTCAAGGAATACTCCATCTCTAGCGACAAACACTTTGCCCTCAGATGGTTTGTAAAAGTAGTATCCTTTAGTTTCTTTAGGATATCCCACAAAGAAACATTTGTCAGATCTTTGTTCAAGTTTAGTGGACATTAGTCGTTTCACATAAACTTCACAACCCCAAATCTTTAAATGTTTCACATTGGGTTTTCGACCACTCCATATCTCATATGGTGTCTTTTCTATCGCTTTGGATGGAACCTGGTTAAGTGTGTAAGCTGCAGTTAATAAGGCGTGTCCCCAAAAGGAATTTGGAAGATCAGCATGACTCATCATAGATCGGACCATGTCTAACAAGGTTCGATTTCTCCTTTCGGAAACACCATTCCATTGTGGTGTTCCAGGAGGTGTGAGTTGGGATAAGATCCCACACTCTTTTAGATGATCGTCAAACTCTTGGCTCAAATATTCGCCACCTCGATCAGATCGAAGCATTTTGATTTTCTTGCCAAGTTGGTTTTCTACTTCATTTTGAAATTCCTTGAAGAAAGTAAATGATTCAGATTTGTGTTTCATTAGATACACATATCCGTATCTACTAAAGTCATCAGTGAATGTAATGAAGTAATAAAAACCTCCTCTAGCAGGTGTGTTTAGTGGTCCACATACATCAGTATGTATGAGTCCCAAAAGATCACTAGACCTTTCACCTGTTCCGGTGAATGGGGTCTTTGTCATCTTTCCCAATAAACAAGATCGACATGTCTCATATGATTCTAAATCAAAGGAGTCCAAAATTCCATCTTTATGGAGTTTAGAAATGCGATTTTCGTTTATATGGCCTAAACGACAATGCCAAAGATAAGTTGGATTCAACTCATTAGGTTTAATCCTTTTCGTATTTATGTTATAGATTGGCATATCAAGATCAAGAATATAAAGTCCATTACTCATAATGGCATTAGCATAGTGAATATTATTCAAATAAATAGAACAACATTTGTCTTTTATTGTAAAACAAAAACCGGACTTGTCCAAACAAGAAACGGAAATAATATTCCTGCTAATTGCAGGTACAAAATAACAGTTCTCTAACTGTATTAAAAGACCACTAGGTAACGTCAATTCATAAGTTCCAACAGCTAAAGCAGCAACCTTTGCGCCATTGCCAACTCGTAGATCGACCTCCCCTTTTGCCAATGTTCTACTCGTTCTCAACCCCTGCACATCAGTACAAATATGAGAACCACATCCAGTATCTAATACCCATGATGTAGAAGTAGACATGTTAATTTCTATAACAAAAATACCTGAAGAAGTGGAAGCAACCGTTCCATTCCTTTTATCTTCCAGATATTTTGGGCAGTTGCGCTTCCAGTGCCCGGTCTTACCGCAGTAGAAGCACTTGCCCTCCTTAGCCACACCTCCAGTAGGCTTCAAGGCTTTGGTTGATGGCTTAGCAACTGCTTTGCCTTTGCCATTTCCCTTAGACCTTTTAGGCTTCTTATTATGCTTTTTGACCTTTCCATTGTTAACCATCAAGATGGTCTTACCCTTTCCCTTCATATTCTTTTCAGCAGTTCTTAACATTGCTGCAAGCTGTGGAAGAGTTTTGTCCATGTAATTCATTAGGAAATTCATGACAAAGTGGCTAAAGCTTTCCGGCAACGATTGCAAGATAAGATCAATAGCAAGTTCCTGCTCAAGGGGTAAACCCAATCGCGCGAGGTTCTCAACGTACCCAATCATTTTGAGTACATGAGGTCCTACAGGACTTCCTTCTGACAGCTTAGTTCCAAAAAGGGCCTTGGAGACATCATACCTTTCATGCCTAGCTTGCTCTTCATAAAGAGTCTTAAGGTGTTCGATCATATCGAACGCAGCCATGTTCTCGTGTTGCTTCTGAAGCTCAGAGGTCATAGTTGCAAGCATGATGCAAGCGACTTCCACGGCATCATTGACATGCTTACTGTAAGCATCTCTCTCAGCCCTGGGAGCATTTGCAGCTGGTGCCTCTTCAGGAACAGGTTCATCAAGCACATACAGCTTTTTCTCATGTGTGAGGACAATCCTCAAGTTACGGTGCCAGTCTAAAAAATTTGTTTCATTCAGCTTATCCTTCTCAAGGATTGATCGCAAAATGTTGTTTGAAGTGTTAGTTGCCATCTACAATTTAAAATATACAAAATAAGTATCATGAAAATAACATATTTAATTTGGCCTTTAATTAAATATGCTCCCACTATTTTATTCAAATCAAATGACCTTCAAAACATTTAATTCGGAAAATCCCGTTGGAAGATTTTCTAGCGGGTTGAAATCCTTATTTCACCTTGTTTTGAGTCAGCTAGGGCTGATCACCCAAAACTCAGCTATTTAGGTAGGAACATTTCCAATTGTATCTCATACAAGTTTCAAATCAATTGGGCGAGTAACTCTTACTCTAATCTATCATATAGATATTTCCCAATTCTTGCTTCTAAATTTATTCTAATCATATTAAAATTAATTTAGTTAAGTTAGACCCAATAGAATAACAATCGGGTAAATGAAATTACCGCACCGCGACTTACAAACATAGAACATGTGCTTCGCTAAGGCAGAACCCACACATTCGATATTAGTCTTGAAGGGTGTTATTCTTTTGGAAAGCATTAAACTTAATATATCACTTTGAAGGATTTTATTTAGTTTGATCTCACCTCACCACGGCTTATATATCATATATATTCACACTCCAATCATTCAAGCATGCATAACAATTATACAAAATAAAAGTGACATGATTATGGCCTCCTAACGCTATGATTCTCTCAAGCCAATGAAAGAATCTAAACTAATCCTAGAAACGACCTTGCTTCTCCAAGCTGGACTTCTAGGGCTAATCCAACGTCAATAGTCCTATTTCCTCCCTGTATTCTAATTACATTACATATAAAGAAACTCGTTTTACATACGAGGGATTGGATGAGAAGAGAATGTACATATAGAATTCAAGAGAGAGGCACGACACGCAGGCCGTATTTCAAAATCCAAAATAAAAGAAATAATAAGACTAAGGCCATAATCATTCACACAACAACAATAAAACACCTTTTATTATTATTAACACCTCATAATTAAATAAATTAAATTAAAACTCGGCGATTGATCACACTACGCAGAAGCAAACAATTTGCTGGGCACAAAATCGTGTCACGATTCTGGAATCGTGTCACGATTTTATAGGCAGAAGCAAACGATTTGCTGGGCACAAAATCGTGTCACGATTCTCTAATCGTGTCACGATTCTGAACCAGGTTTCAGCCTTTTCGTAACCCTAATCATGACGGCACAACACTTGCGGCGTTATGAATTCCCTTGTAACAGTATGATCACACCAATCAAAGTACTCTGATTGTTTATCCAATATGGTGATCGAACTTAGAATGCTTCACCTGATACGGTTCCGAAGCTCCAGTTTACAATCATCCAATATGAACAAATATCATCTGACTTGATTTAGTGAACGATCATCACGAGTATATCACATATACTTCTGTTACATAGAATTTATCAATCATATTTCTGTCGATATGGATAATCGAAAATATTGATGCTTCACCAGAAAACGGTTCCGAAGCTTCAAACAATTCGAAAAGCCATGCACAGAAAAGTGATACGATTCAATTATGTGCGTATGTGATCGAGCAACACATCTCCGTCGATATGGATAATCGATATATTGATGCTTCACCTGATACGGTTCCGAAGCTTCAAACAAACCGAAAAGCCATGCACGGAAAAATGATGCCTTGCCAATTTTAATTCGTCTTTATTATTTAATTGTATTCGATTATGTTTAATCCAATTAAAACATAAAGCAGTAAACAAAACAATCCGATTCATGGTTTCGTAATTGGCTCTGATACCACTGAAGGGAAATCGACATATAAAGTGCAGCGGAAGTTTAAAAATTTTGATTTCCTTTCCTTGGATCATTACGAATATCACATGAATCAGTGATAGAGTTGTTACCTTTTAGTGCAGAAACTGTTTCTTTGATCACAGCTAAGCAAGTAAGCAAAGCCTCTACTCGTCCACACGAACGGCTTCCTCTGGTTCCCGGTGCTAGCCAAGCGATCAGAGGTTAGGGAGAGAAGTGGGAACACGCTTTTGCTTTAGGGTTACACGAAAAAGCATTAGCTGATTTCAGCACTAGAGCTTCTATTTATAGAACTCCTTGCTGCACAAAATCAGCTTGAGCTTCAAAAGCCCATTAGCCCATTAGCTTCCGCTAACTAATTAGCGCCTATTGCTAAACGTACCCCATCATATAAGTACTACTTATATTTCTCCTTTTTACCGTTCTATTGTGTGTGACCCTATAGGTTCTTGTAACGTTGGCAATAATATTAAATCCTATATTTAATATTATAAACAGTGAGCGGTATCTAGCAACACATCACTGCTACCCAAGTGACAAGAATGTCAAGTGATCTGACGAAACCTTTTCCATGATAATATCTATGTGTACGATTACTCCTTTGTCCTAATATCTTTATTGAACACAAGGCATAGATTACGTCACCCTTGTTTAGCTCAATATTTATATTTCTTGATCCCGAAATATACTGAACAACGAATAAGTCCAATATCTCATATTGACTTAATTCGGCATGGCCATGCATTTTTCCAGTCATATTCCATCAAGAGGCCTAAAGATATATCTCCTGTTATGAGGAGGGACAAATCCCATCTAGGACACTCATGTCCCTCAGCATGATTCGTCAAGTGCCCATTAACCAACGTTATAGTCATCTTGTTACAGACAACGTTTGAATGGCAATAAAACACTTGAGTCCACATCTAGGGATCATAGTGGTTTCAGGTCTAAGAGTGATATACACTATTATCATTGTGAGAATAACTTATGACGATTTCATAACATACTATGTAGTATTCTCACGATGGGTCAATCCAGTATAAATATTACTCCTAATACTTATACCTATGTATAGACTTAATATCTCATATTCATGACCCATGAGATGTGGTCATCAGTCTACATACATAATAGTCTCCATGCTTTAATATTATCCCAATTCATATTAAAGCTTGACTACGGATACATTTAAGAATAGTGTTCTTTCGTTGATGTAATCTCATGATTAAGTCACACTTAATATTCCATCACATGAACCAACTATTCTAGGGACTTTATTTGTCTTATAACAAGTGTAATAAAGAACGCCATATTTTATTCAATAATAAAAGTCATGATACATATAAAAGTTTGACATAAACTATTGGCCTCTAGGGCTTATACCAACGTGAGGGACATGATTTGAATGCAAATATTGATGACAACATCCCACTCTCCTCTAATGCAATTGCACCAGACACGCAAATTGTTGCTGGAAAGATTTCAGTGAAGGATTTTAACAAAGATAACCTAGAATCATAGATACAAATTATGACATATTATAAAATACAGTAAAAGTGTACCTTGATCATGGATGACAATTGAACAACTTTTTTAGAGAAGTCATGGATAAAGTAGGGTTGAGAGATTCTTCTCTCCCTTCCTGATGCCTTTAGAATAAGAGTGTGTTGAATCGTTATCTGACGTAATGGGATAGTCAGTATATATAAGCACCAGTAGGGAGAGGGACCTCTCATCACTGCCCGTTTCTAATTACAGTCCATTAATAAATATCATTTTATTTAGTGCAATATTATGATTAGAATTAATAGTTGATATAATAATTTATTATTTCAGTTCTTGATTAAGGTTAATCCATAAAATCCAACAATTCTCCCACTTGGATAACCTTAATCAATTATTAAAATATCAACTATTTATAAAATCACTTGTTATTATAACAGTATAAGAAACACAAGCTTTAGCAATGCAGAAATTGAATCCGATAGGGAAAACAAAATCACACACGTTAAATACTTACTTTTCACATAAGGATAAGGATAATGAATATGGATTAACATTATATAATTAAGAGTATGTAATCCAATACTGGTCCAAGCATTTAAAATGCTATAACAAACTCCCACTAACCCAAAATATCATAGACTTAATCAAATCATTATGAGTTACAATACATATATATATAAGTATGTGGTTAGTGGTTCTGCCAAAGAATTTTCAATTGTATAAATGTCATATATCCACATAGGCATAAGAGAAGTAATTACTTATAAGGATAGCTTATAAATAGAATGTAACTACATTTAGTCAAAATCGATAAATGTTCTACGACATTCAATTAATCCAAGTTTTAGCAAAAAAATGTGACTACAAAAATCCATAAAGAAATAGGAAATTAAAGAATCTCCAAACTAGATTAACATAGACACTTAGTTTAAAGAAAAATAAGATATGCATTAATGTGGCCACAAGAATGTCAACAATGAACGAACATTTATGATTGTATTAGTTTATAAGTACTTCAAGAACACAATACAATACTCTATAGGAGTATTGATATTGTACATTGTACTTATTATTTATAACCTCATAAAATGTGGAATGTTGGTAAAAGAGAAGCACACTATATATTTGCATGCTAAGAGGTTATTGTGCATATTCCAACAAAACTGACTTAAGCATTCAATTATGATGCTTATTGAGATTAAAAGAATTTTATAATATATATCTCAATATAATAGAATGAGACTAAAGTTTAAAGTCTCTTAAGCTATGTCATATTTTATAGTATGCACAAGAGTATATGGCAATGACGAGAATTTTAAATTGTATGTATATAATATTGTGTACACATTTCTTTTGATCTCACATATATAAACAAGAGTGAAATTTCTCATTTGAGCTCATAGTATATAGTGTTGTGTACACACTCCCATTGATCTCATATATAAACAAGAGTGACTGAGATTTTTGTTAGTGACCACAGATAAAAAGAAATATTATAATAATGTAATATTCGATAGTGGAATACTTAATTGTTAGTGCAAGATTATCAACATAAGTGGTTATATAATTTTACCTAATAGAGTTTCATGAACTCAACCAGATATTTTGCACATAAGTATAGCAGAATTATTAACACAAGTGGTAACTCAATCATTGTATGAAACCCCATGAATATATAATTAATTAATGGCAGATATTATCAAGAATTGAGTTTCGTAGTTAACCACATATTCTGCATTTAGAATTAAGGAGAATGTAATTTTTTATTTTAGAATTTTACAAATGTAGTAACCTTTATATGATAGAGTGTGATGATTATATAAAAGGTTCATCATCATATGAGTGAGAATAAGTCTCTAAAATCATAAAAATAGGATATGAGAATGTATGGTTAAATCTTTAATATTAAAACATAGGATACAAGACTCTATATACAATGTCAGTAACTCACTCAATACTCAAATGCTACAATTATAATTACACACATTTGAGAAAAGATTAGGTTACACACAGCGGAAATACACGAGACTTATATTTATTATTATTGAGGATATAATAGAAAATAGTCATAAGCTTCCATAAGTATTAAAGAATACCAATAATATAAAATATGTCAAAATATAGTGAAAAAGGTAAAATTAAATATCACAAATATACCATCTATAATTATTTAGAATAATGGTATAAATATTTTTTTAATGGAATTGTTAAGAATTTTGAGATTTTGATATATTGCTTTTACAAAATAGGTTTACAATAATATAAAAAGATATGGAAGTGTATAATAATTAATGAGAAAGGAATATAATTAATTTCCTCAATATAAGTCTCTACAATAATTTTATATCTAGAGTTATGAAACAAATAAATATATATTTGTTTGTGAGATATGTTATGAATAATATTATTATGGTATGAGTAAATGACTTTATTAATTGGTGTTGGCATTTAGTCCTATGACTATTCATGCACTTGTAACTTACAATGTTTGTGTCATATAAATATGACATATTACAATGTAAAGACACATGACTTGTGAAGGATGATACAAAAACTTACATCTTCTTAATCTTCAATCTTTTTCTTTATGTCTCATTTTATAACACGTTATCAGCACGAAACTCTATCAATCGGAGATAATATTGATTCTTGTATGCTTGTATGTGAAATAATCATTTTCATTGAGTTTTTATGTTCATACACCCTGTTCGTATAATATTGATTCATATGCATGTATGTTATATTGGTTTTTTGAGATTTCATGCATTTTCTGTTCTTTATAGTTCTTTTACGATCCCTTCAATCATGCTTATTATTTCCACATGCTTGGTTTATTTTTCCTTTTATATTGATTGATGTTATTATTGTTTGATACAATATATTTGTGTTGCTTAAGTTTGAATTAAGGCTTCTTTTCTTTCCATATCTGTACTCAAATTATTTATAGTTTAATAATTAGTAACATATTACACTGCCCTTCCCATATTCTTGTAACATATTGAATTATAAAATACTCAGTTTTTGAACTCATAATCTTTGTATTAGCAATCAACTATTTTACCAAATCAATATTTTGCCAAACTCGATATATTGAATAATATTTATTGTGTGCATCTCTACAAAATTTAACTATTGGCCAAGTTTATTTTGTTTTGATTATCGTGTGCGTCTTTATCACAGTTCATATTTTATCACAATTCCTTATTTGGTCTTGAATCATATGTGAAATTATTTTTCAAGTTTAACCTGATTGTATTTGTTTACTAATTTTTTTTTTCTTCATAATTAAGGTTAACTTGATTGACCTATATTTATATTTTTGCATATAATTTTGTTGAAAAATTTCTTTGACTTGTACAGTTATCATATATTTCTTTGTTTATTCTTGTCAAATTTTGGAAGAATTTGCATTGAAGCATCCCTGAAGGATTAAAAACAAGAAAGATCCGTTCTTGATTATTATGAAGATCATATGTGATATAATTCCTGAAGAACTATAAAGAAAAAGATTAGCATCCCTGAAGGATTGCAAACAATCAAATTTTTATCATTGTTTATGAAGGTTTGAGATATATATAGTTCTTCAAGAACTAAATATTTAATATCAAGTATCCTCGAAGGATAGCAAAAATTATGATCTTCCTTGGTGTATATAAATTTATGGTTGAAAACAAGATCTATTTTATCTTTGTATAATTTTTAAAATGAAAGTATTGAAGAGTTACACGTTGAGAATGTAATATAGTTTTCGAAGAACTAATTTTTTTTTTAAGGATCCCTGAAGGATCGCTCAAATGAAGAATTTTCTTGATCATTGTTATGAAGATTTGGAATATAATGCGTGACAAACTAAATTTTAATATTAAATCATCCTTGAAGGATTGCAAAATTGTGATTTTATGTCTTTTGAATGTGCTCCTGAAGTAGCAAAATTGAGAAAATAATATCAAAAATATTTTAAAAGATAAATCACATTTGTGATTGAACATAAGCGTAGTCATTGATTGAAATGATGATGTCTCTCCTGATAAATTAAATATTATTTTTAGATTGAATCATCCATACTATTTGTTTCGTATAATTGATGTTGTGTTTATGGTAAATGATATAGTAGAGATTTTCATTCATCTAGGCTTTGAACATGTGAAGATAGTCAAATTCTATTATTATGATTATGATCTTTACTATTTATGAGTTTCCACAAGACATAAAAATTAGACGTAATGTTATTTCTTTAAATATTCGACACTTATAATTTGTGCTCCCCATAATTTCTTTTCTAATGAAATAGTAAGTAGTATAGTTTTCAATTTGAAATTATTGTTCTATTTAAGAGATTAAGATTTAAGAACAATATTGTGTTGAAATGGGATTTTTTTTAGTTGACATAATAACTATAAATGAAATTAGAACTATTGATTCCTTCTAAAAAGTATGACTATACTATTTTGATGTCTTAAGCAAGCTCTTAGAATTAGGCCTCAATAAGGAGAATAGTAAATTTTATGTATATTTTGTTGGAAATTGTTTGTAAATGAATGATTTCTTATGTAAAAGACTATAAAAAATTGGGTGAGTGATACAAAGAAACTAATTTCATTATTATATCTAGCATTGCAAAAATTATTAAAGGCTCCAGAAGAGCCAATATATTGTTATATGAATGAATAGAATTACACATTGAGAATGCATTATATTTGTAATATTCCGCTCAGACGTAACTTTTATCAGTGTCAGAAGATTTAAGAGAAAGTAGTTGCAAAATTGTAATTATGAGAGGAAGGGGTATTAATAGGGATAAGTATGAAAATTCTTCATTATTGCCATTCCTTCTCTCACTAAAATCAGATTTTCTCTCCCTCTCTCTCTAGAATTCGGCCATCAGCAACAGCATGGATCCACCAGTTATCTTCACTGATTTCGTGAAATTGTAAGCAAGCAAACAAGTTTTGGGGAAATTGAAGTAAGTGGAAGCTTAAGGAAAAGTAAGACCAAGCTAGGGTTTTGGTAAAGGAAGCCTGTAAAGAACAACACAATACTAAGTGAGTTCCTTAGAGTAGCAATATCCCTTGTGGGTTGTTTTGTGTGAGTTTCATAACAAAATTGCTAAGGTTTAGGAAAATATAGTTTTTCCCCTATTTATGACACTATGCTTGATCCTGTTTAATCCTTGATAATAATATGTTTTAATATTCAAAAATGAGTCCCTGGCATGCTTTCAAAGATCACTGGACAGTTGGGTACCAAAGTTTTAAGATTGAAACTGTTTTTTTTCTTCAGAAAAATTCTATGTTCTGCTACAGTCGCAGAGCGACGCCCAGGGTCGCAAAGCGAAGTAGCAGAGTTTTGCTACTGTATACCTTCGCCAAACCATCGCCTAGAGTTGGCTCTGCGAAGCTTCAGACTCTGGCTTCAGAAGCTGACTTCAGAGTCTGAAGGTTCAGACACAGGTGATCGCAGAGCGACGCTCAGGATCGCAAAGCGAACTTGCCTGCCAGAGTCTGAAGGTTCAGATGCAGGTGATCGTAGAGCGACGCTCTGGATCGCAAAGCGAACTTGCCTGCCAGAGTCTGAAGGTTCAGACGTAGGAGATCGCAGAGCGACGCTCAGGGTCGCAAAGCGAACCTGCCCAGAATGGCATTTTTTTTTATTACAAACAATTGTACCATGCCAATGATCTTTGATATGCTTTGGGGTAAGGATACTCATGAACCTTCAAGGATTAATCTAGGATAAGGATAGGTATCATACAGAGAGATGGGTATTTAATCCACAAGTTATAAAGTAGTTAAGGGTTAGTCTTCAGGTTTCCCTTAACTAAGCAGATTATTATGTACTCATTTGAGTGTACAAGTTCTAGAATATTTCATTATTCAGGGCCTCAGATAGGCATAAGGGGGATTTGTAACATCCCGCCTAAGACTCGAATATTTATTATTATTGAGACAATGTATCAGAAATGTTTTAAGCAAAGGACAATTTGGTAAATTGTCAGTTAATGGGTTCATTTATATGGCAAGTGTAATATTTCGCTTAAAGTATCAGTTATTAGCGTTAGAAACTTATGAAGCAAGCATGGCGATTTTGTAATTAATTGGCAATGGCAAACCTGTAAATACTTGAAAGAAGAAGAATGAATTTAAGAAGGGAAACAAGATATTTTCTTGTTATTTCCTCTTCTTTCTTCCACTCTCCAAAAATCAGCATGTTCTTCTCCCTCAACCACACGCCTCACCCCTCCTTCCTTCACTCATCAAGATTTCATTCCAATTCATGTGAGAAAGAGCATGCTAGCAAGCTTGTGAGGAAAGCTAGAGCAAGGGAAAGAAACAAGGAGAATTGAAGAAGAATCAAGAGAAGAGAATAGAGGAGCAAGCTTGGGTTTATGATTAGAAGCTTGGCAAGGATTAAAGCTAGCATCAAGGTGAGTTCCCTAGGGGTTTTAGCACCCACCTTGTTGAGTTTTGATGATTAAGCTGTCTATTGGATAAATTTATAATTAGTGCCCAATTCCTTATGCTTGGTAAATCCCTTAGTTAATCATGTTGTTAGCTACCTATATGTTTTGGAATTTCTTCCCATAAGTTGTTTTGAAGATTAGATAGGATTGGATTAGCCTAAGAAGAAAAATTTTGATCCCTGCAGATGATGAAATCGGCCACCGATTTCCTAGAATCGGCCACCGATTTTGTGGCTTGCAATTCATGGTGGTCTCGACATAAATCGGCCCCCGATTTCTCCAAATCGGCCCCCGATTTCCCTGTTCTTCAGAAATGCACAAATTAACATAAGATGAGGATAGGCACACATTGAGGGAAGGATACCTTAATCCATAAGTTGGCATAGAGAGGTTATTAGCTATGGAATGTTTCCAAATAACCAAGCAAAGGCTTAAGAGAACAATAAGCCTAAGGCTATAATTTCATAAGTTATGTAGTGGGAGTTTGTTCTCCCTAAGAATGTATTATTGTGCCAGCTATAGTAAAGTAAAGTAAGTACTTACAAGTACTTAAGATGAGAATTAACGAGAACGATCTATTGCTCTAAGACAGGAACCTATTCATAAGTTAGGCATTTAAGAATGGTTAATTAAGAATGCATTAGATATGCACAAGAAATATGAAACGTATAGATACGTCTACGAACTTAAGTAAGAACTTAATGACAAAGATTATACGTGTTCATCAGACTCCAGGATACGCCGGATGGGATTTCTCCGAAAGGGCTATCCACACGTAATTTAAAAGACGATGTTAAACGTGTTCATCAGACTCCGGGTTTCGCCGGATGGGACTCTTCCGAGAGGATTGTCCACACGTATGTTAAAAGATTAAGCATGTCCAGCAGGCTCCGGGATTCGCCGGATGGGACTTCTCCGAGAGGGTTGTCTACATGCAAGTTGTGTCCAGCAGGCTCCGGATTATGCCGGATGGGGCTTCACCGAGAGGGTTGCCTACACAAAGATAAGAGTAGTCCGGTGTTAGCCTGATATGATAGGAATTTCACCGGTATGATGGGAGATGTACTTCGGGGTTACTCCACCCGGATGCACTCCGTAAAATGAACCAAGATAATGTATTGTTTGTTCAACGCTAACTTCTAACTTTATGATATGCAAAGATGAATATGAATATGAATATGAATATGAATACGTATTATGTACTAAGAGTTAAGACAAAGCAGTTATAGACAACAGCAAGTGATCATAGAATCCCCCTCGATCACTAAGTATAAGGTTATGTAAATGACAAGAATAAGGTGAGTTTAAGACAAGATTATGATAAGCTTATGACTAAGACAAATAGCGATCCTAGGTTTCCCCTTGATCGCGAAATATGTAGAGAAAGCCGGCGATCGTAGGTATTCCCAAGATCGCTAAGAGTAGGCACGGCGACCCTAGGTTTCCCCCGTGGTTGCCAACAGTAGGTTGGGTTGGAGCTCACTGAGACGTTATGTCTCACCCCAATCCTTCTGGTGCAGGTTCATAGGTTAGCAAGAGATGTTCGTGAAGATCTTCAGGAAGACGCTGGATGGAGTGCAGATGCTCGTCATGGCAAGCTCAGGAGGTTGACAGATTTTATATATGTATATGAACTTGTATTATAAGATATTTGGATATTTATGTAAACGAGCAAATTGTACTCATTCAGTGGTTTGTATATATTAATTATTGTAAATTTTAATGTATCCGATATCAGATTAATACGCATGCTAAATATTCTAGATAATTTAGTATGGGTGTTATAGGATTAGTCTCCCAATATGATTAAGTGGCTTATGAGAACGATAAGCTAAGAACCTTATATTATAGGTTAAGCATCACTTTTCTTTAAGAACATGATGAATGCATTAGATATGCATAAGATTAGAATGATGTATCAGATATACATGGATAACTTATGATAAGTATATTTTACACGTGTTCATCAGACTCCGGGATACGCCGGATGGGATTTCTCCGAAAGGGCTATCCACACGTAAGTTTTTAAGACTATGTTAGCATGTTCAGCAGACTCCGGATTATGCCGGATGAGACTTCTCCGAGAGGGTTGTCTACATGCAAGTTAAGTTGTGTTCAGCAGACTTTGGATCAGGCCGGATGGGACTTCCTCGAGAGAGTTGTCCACACAACGATAAGAGGAGTTCAGTGATTATCCTCAAATAGGAATTTTCACCGGTTATCAGGGGAATGTGCTTCGGGGTTACTCCACTTGGGGGCATTCCATAAAATGAACTCAGATAATAATGTTTGTTACACGCTAACATCTAACATGTATGTATCAGTTTATACTTTTTATGCTATCAGGCAGTATATACCTCAGATAGGTATCAGATGGTGATCTTAGGAGTCCCCTCGATCACTAAGTTATCAGGATATAGTCTAGTTTTCATGGCTATACAGTTATCAGGTGAAAACCCTTTATGGGTAAGATTAAAGATTGGCGATCATAGGATCCCCGAGATTGCCAAAGTAGGCATGGCGACCCTAGGTTCCCTGAGGTTGCCAACAGTAGGTTGGGCTGGAGCTCACTGAGGCATTATGTCTCATCCCATTCCTTCTTATGTCTCATCCCATTCCTTCTGATGCAGGTTCACAGGTTGCACGCAGCAAGGGTAAGGAGAAAGCTTTGGATTGAGTGTGCCGGTTTTCTTGTTGTTTCGGTTTACCTGTATTTAGATGTTGTACCTTTGTTGTATATTTATCAAAAAGGATATGTAAACAGTTGGATGTATTATTACTATGTGATGTAATATTATGAGATAACTTTCTGTATTGTAAATTAATGCATCCAGTACGAAATTTTAATACTCGTATAAGATCCTAGGCAATCTTTATATGGGTGTTGCAATATTCCTCTAGGTCTCATAGAAATTTATTAAAGAATATCCTTCTAAATGGATATCATATTGAAATAAGAAATAAAGGAGATGTTGAATATCTCTATATTACGAGACATGTTTTAGATTGTTGGATATTTGAGTATTGGCTACATGTTTTGCAAAAATCAAATATACAAGCAGTATGTCTTCAGAAGCTGAATATCTCATTTTGTGCATCTTAGAAGCTGGGTCAGAAGCTATAGTACTTCAGAAGCTAATAACTTTGCTCTGCGAAGCCACTGCGCTCTGCGAAGGTCTTCAGACGCTGGTACTGTTCATCAGAAGCTGAACTGGTCATCAGACGCACTGTTCAGACATTGACTTCTGTTGACCTTCAGAAGCTGCCTTCAGACGCTGACTTTTGTTGACCTTCAGAAGCTGACTTTTGTTGACCTTCAGAAGCTGCATTTCAGAAGCTGAATTTCTGCGTTTGTTCTGTTAATTCTTTCAGTATCTTTTGAAGATTTGTTTGAAGATTTATCCAGGCTGATGTTTCTAGAAGGTTGATTAATTTGCGTGAAGATCTTGTTGAAGATTTGTTTCTTTTATTTCTGAATATATTTTCAAAGGAATCTTTGCAAAATATATTTCAGAAATATATTTCCTTCTATGAGCTTCTAAAGAATTTCAGAATTATATCTTTGAAGATTATATTGCTCAGAATTATGTGTGCTGCTAAAGACTATTTAAGGAGGACGTTGCTATTGAAGAACTTACTGAAAAACCAGAAGTTTACATTAAAAGAGTCTTAGAGTTTTTGAGTCTGTGAGCTGTTGCTGTTTTGTACACCACTCATCTGTTAGAGTTGGTTGTTTTTGTTATAGAGTTGTAATTCACTTAAAGCTTTTAAGCACAAGTGACTTTGTTGTTTTGAAGAGTGTCTTCGTATTTGTTTGTTTAAGTGTCTGATAATCACTGGGCTGTGATTACTTGATTGGGAAGTAAGTGGGTTCTTATATCTAGGAGTTCCTAGGTAGAAGTCTATACGGGTAGTGATTAAGTGATAAGGCTGGAAAAACAGGGGCTGTGTCTTGAATCTTAGAATTAATACTACTTAGTGGATTTCCTTCCTGGATTGGTATCCTCCAGATGTAGGTGAAGTTTGCACCGAACTGGGTTAACAAATATCCTGTGTTCTTTATTTTCTGTCCTTTATTTTGCTGCTTTTGAACCTGTGTTTAAGTACTCTGTTTTACGGTTATGTTTCAGTACCTGCCAGCATTTCAATTGGCATCAGAGCAGGCACCCTGCCTGTATTTGGGTGAGCTCCTGGGAAGGTGTTTCTGGCATGAATGGACAAAGAAGGAGGATTTATTAACAGGCCACCTTTGTTGGATGGGACCAACTATGAATATTGGAAATCTCGTATGAGTGCTTTCCTGAAATCTATTGATAGCAAGACCTGGAAAGCTGTTCTGAAGGGTTGGGAACATCCAGTTGTGCTTGACAAAGATAATAAGAAGACAGCTGTGTTGAAACCAGAGGAAGATTGGTCCAATGATGAAGATGCTTTAGCTCTTGCAAACTCCAAAGCCTTGAATGCTATATTCAATGGAGTGGACAAGAATATATTCAGAATGATCAAGCAGTGCACAATAGCTAAAGATGCCTGGGAGATTCTCAAGACTACTAATGAAGGCACATCCAAGGTAAAGCTGTCCAGACTTCAGCTTCTCACCACCAAGTTTGAAAATCTCAAAATGTTGGAGGATGAGAACATACAGGATTTTTACATGAATGTTCTGGATATGGCCAACTCATTTGAGTCTCTTGGAGAAAGAGTATCTGATGAGAAACTTGTGAGAAAGATCCTCAGATCCTTACCTAAGAGATTTGATATGAAGGTGACTGCAATTGAAGAAGCACATGACATCTCCAGCATGAAGGTTGAGGAATTGATTGGGTCTCTTCAAAACTTTGAAATAAGCAGAACTGATAAGAAGGGGAAAGGTGTTGCATTTGTAGCAGATGCTGAAAATGTGGATGATGAAAGCCCATCAGAAGCTCTTGTGATGCTGAGTAAACAATTTAAGAAGTTTCTGAAGTAGAAGACAAGAACTGATGAGAAGAGCAATCAATCAAAAGGAGTTCAGTGCTATGAGTGTGAAGGATATGGTCATGTCAAGTCAGAATGTCACACTAACCTCAAGAAACAGAAGAAAAGTTTGGCTGTGTCTTGGTCTGATGAAGATGACTCAGAAGGAGAAGTGGGGAATAAATCAGCCAGACATGTTGCTGCCTTTACTGGAAGATGCATGACTGATGATGAAGTTATGGGTTCAGAAACTCTGTCAGAGTCTGAAGAACCATCAGAGTCTGAAACTTCATCAGAGTCTGAATGCAGTGATGAAGAACTGTCTTATGAAAATCCTGCTGAGTTTTGCAAGAAGGTGCATGTTTAATTTGAAGAAGTGTGCAAGCTGATGGAAGGGTTTGCTCTGATAAGTAGCAGAGTTTTGATACTGTCTATTTACGCCTAGCCATCGCCTAGACTTCGCTCTGCAAAGTAATCAGAAGCTGAGTTCGCAGAGCGAAGATTTCAGACGCTCTGTGAAGCTTCTGTAACACCCTAACCCTTAATCGCCGATTATTAACTTTAATAAAAAAAAACGTTAAGGACATAGGAAGTAATGAAAACGCATTTTCATAAACATCAACAGATCAAAATATATTTGATTCACATACAGCAGCGGAAAAAAAATAACAAACAGAGACGTGCGAAAAAAGACGCAAAACATGAAACAGAAAATGCTGTCACAGTACAATTTCACTAAGACCTCCTGGGAGTATTTTCATCATAACTCAAAAACTAAAAATCATTTTCACGTCAAACCAAAGCCACTGGAAAGCTAACAAAATTATCTAAAACTTTCATGTTTACACCCAAGGCCAATTCTGTACCGATCAGTACCAGTTTTTGTTTTGAATTCGGAAAAGTTGTGCAGAAAATCAGACTAACAGCATTAGAAAAACTAACATCCAAATCTACAACAGAGGCCATTGCCAAATTATACATACACGTTCAGATACCCAAAGTAGTGTTACAACTATCAGAGCCCTAAACTCTAACTAGGATACAACACCTAGTACAAAAAGTAAGGATAGCTAAGCTATGCCCTCACCACTACGCAAGCTTCTAAACAGCAAAAAGCTACTCCTCGACGATAGCCTCGTCACCCTGATATTCTGGATCCCCAAAGATCCAGCAAATAACACAAAACAGAGAGTGTTAGTATCACAACCAATAAACATGTATAAATAACACATTATTATACATAACCAAAACACAACACGAAATCGACAAAACACAAAACTCATCAACCCCACACGTAATTGACAAAGCACAAAACTCATCAACCCCACACGTAATTGACAAAGCACAAAACTCATCAACCCCACACGTAATTGACAAAGCACAAAACTCATCAACCCCACACGTAATTGACAAAGCACAAAACTCATCAATAACAAGTATCACTTAACAACCATTATGCACACATAATGTCACAAAGGATGCATGCCTCAAATGCATTCTCTAATGCATGTGGTACCAAGTCATTTTGGATAAACTTATATCCTTATCAAGCACTCTTGATAACCAAGCACTCTTGGATTTCATATCCGCACACGGATATCATCGAATAACCCGCTCCGGGTATCATACAATCATGAAATGCATGATGATTCACTTAGCAAATATATGATACTTACACTACATATTCACTAATATTAGTGTACACTTATCACTATACTTACTAACACAACTAATTATCAGCACTCTGATAATTATCACAACAACAACAAACACAAACACTAGGCTCTCATGGCCAGATCATAAGACACAACATGTATATACTCAACCATGTTCAACAATCTCAAATAAACCAAGCAATCATACCAAAATCTCAAACACATAAGGGTCTCAAAGGAAAACCCACACATTTTGATAACTTATCCATTTCAAACATATTCATCACTTCTCACACCTTAGTCTTTAATATTACTAAGTCCAAATCCACTTTCAAAACCTTAGACACACTCTATTAATTCCTAACAGCCATTCCAAGTATTATATAACACATACTCACACAACATGATGCCCTTAACAAAAACCACCATGTTAGGGTTTTACTCAAGCTTTTCTTGAACAACAACAACATTTTCGAAAATTCCAAAACATAGATAAACATCATATAACTTCAATTAAACATGCTAGCAACATCACTTAGCATCAAATAAGCATAACATGATCATTAACAACTTTAATCATAAAAACTTTCTATCAAAACCTAGATAAAGTGAAAGGAGAAGTTTGGGATGGAGAAATAGACATTCTCCCCTTCTCAAAATCACTTGTGAATAAGCAATACTACCTCTCTTACCTAGCAAACTCAAGCTTCTCCACTTGCCCTAGTTCCTCTTGCTTTTCCCCTTCTCTTTCACGTGAGCTTCTCCTCTCCCAAAATCCTTGGCTTTTGCGTTTTCCAAACAATGACAAATGAATGAAGAATGATACTATTCATTGTCTTATGAGATATTTTCTTCTTCTCCAAAGAAGGATCTTGGCCATCCAATTAATATCTTAACTCATGATCAATCCTAGCCCTTCAATCCAATCCAAGTTCACTAAATCTCATCCACTTGATCATTACTACTTATTCATGACCAAGCCCATTACTATTCACGCCCTAGGCCCAATTTCACCCAAAACTCTAAAAACTCGATTACGAACTTATCCTCGCGCCAAATAATTATTTCTCGATTACGAGAAAATATTTTTAAATGCAAATCCATAAAATAAAATATATAAAAATATAACATACGAAAATAGGGTCGTTACAGCTTCAGACTCAGGATTACCAGGTTATGAAGGTTCAGACTCTGAATGTTCAGAGTCTGAAGGATCAGACGCAGGATCGCAGAGCGAAGTTAGGGTTCGCAAAGCGAAGTGGCCTATAACTTCTTTTTTTTTTTAACGAATAACTGTACCATGCCAATGATCTTTGATATGCTTTGGAGTGGAGATACTCATGGAATTTCCAGGATTAATCTAGGATAAAGATATGTATCATACAGAGTGTTGGGTAATTTATCCACAGATTCTCAAGTAAGAGAAACAGGAAGTTATTACAGATGGGATAGTAAGCCCATAAGTATGACATATGATAACAATATGTCTAGATCCTTTGATAGGATAGTAAGATATATGTACTCATTATGTGTACGAAAGTACAAAGAATGTTTCAACATTCAAGCTTCAGATAAGCTTAAGGGGTTCAGTTTCCCAACAATGATTAAGTGGCTTATGAGAATGATAAGCTTAGAACCTTATATTATAGGTTAAGTATCACATGATTATTTACGTGATGAATGCATCAGATATGCATATGTTCAGATGATGTATCAGATATACAAATGTCAAGTTAAGATTATATTAGAAGATTATGTTAACGTGTTCATCAGACTCCGGATTATGCCGGATGGGATTTCTCCAAAAGGGCTATCCACACGTATGTTAAAGATTAAACATGTCCAGCAGGCTCCAGATTATGCCGGATGGGACTTCCCCGAGAGGTTGTCCACATGTAAGGTTAAGCATGTTCAGCAGACTCTGGATTATGCCGGATGGGACTTCTCCGAGAGGGTTGTTCACATGCAAGTTAAGTTGTGTTCAGCAGACTCCGGATTATGCCGGATGTGACTTCTTCGAGAGGGTTGTCCACACAACGATAAGAGGAGTCCGGTGATTAGCCTCAGATAGGAATTTTCACCGGTTATCAGGGGAATGTGCTTTGGGGTTACTCCACTCGGGGGCATTCCATAAAATGAACTCAGATAATTATTGTATGTTCAACGCTAACTTTTTAAATTTATGTTAAAGTAAGATGTATATGTATTTATTACATAAGTTTATGGCAAGTACTGTTCAGATAACAGTTATCAGAAAATGATCATAGGATGTCCCCAGATCACTAGGTATGAGATTATGTTATGATTATGAAAGAGATATGCAGTGATCCTAGTTTTCCCCTCGATCACTAAGTCATCAGGTTATAGTCTAGTTTTTATGACTATACAGTTATCAGGTTCAGGCAGGTTTAATCCCTTATGGGAAAGGTTAAGACTTGGCGATCGTAGGAATCCCTGAGATTGCCAAAAATAGGCATGGCAATCCTAGGTTCCCCGAGGTTGCCAACAATAGGTTGGGTGGAGCTCACTGAGACATTATGTCTCATCCCATTCCTTCTGGTGCAGGTTTTCAGGTTAGCACGAGGTTCGTGTTGAGGATCATCAGGGAGTTGCTGGATGGAGTGCAGTTGCTCGTCATGTACCAGCTCAGGAGCTTATTGGACTTTGTATTTGTATATATTATGGTACTTGATGGTTTTATAAACGAGCAATTTGTATTCTTTCAGTTGTGTTGTATTATTATTATTGAAAATTTTAATGTATCCAGTATCAGTATAATACGCATGCTAATATTCTAGATAAAATTAGTATGAGTGCTACAACGATGATGACAGTGGTGGCGGTGGGTGAGAGATGGAGCTGAGAAGAAGGTTGATGGGTGGCGGTGACGGTGCTGTGAGCGCAGATCTGAGAAGAGGGATGGTGGTGAACGGAGATCGTATACGGGTGGGAGTGAGAGGAGCGGCGGTTGGTTGCTGGGTGGGTGGGAGATGAGAGATAAAGGAATATGTAGGATAGGGAGAGAAGAGAGAGAAAAAGGAAAAAAAACTAATAATACATATATTATATTATGGTGTCTGTATTGTGTTTTAAATTATGTGTTCAGTTACATAACTGATACATATATATATATACTCCCTCCGTCCCAAAAAACAATAATTATACTTCTTCCGTCCCAAATTATATGTCAGTCTAATAATTTCACATATATTAAAAAATGCAATTAATTTTGTATAGAAAATAGTAATTATGAGTTATTTTACAAAAATACCCTTCATTAATGGTGTGGATAAATTAAAAGAATTGGAAAAAATAAAGTAATAAATAGTAAAAGGCAAAATAGAAAAATAAGCATTATTTATTCATTGATATTGTAAAATGACATATAATTTGGAACAAACAAACTTTGCTAGAATGACATATAATTTGGAATGGAGGGAGTAAAACATACGAATTTGGAGTATAATTTTTGTGTAACAACAATTTTCATTGGTTATGAAGAAAATGGGAGGGAGAGAAAATTGAATGCAATTTGCATTTAATTTTATGAGAATAGAGATAAAAAAAATTATTGGAAAAGATGATTTCTTAAAGCATGATTAAATAGGATAAAAGTTTGTCTTTTTTGTTTATATGTGTGTGTATGTGTTGTGTAAGATTTGTGGAAGTGTGTACACATTCTAATATAATATAATATAAAATCAAATGAGAAATCTCACTCTTGTTAATATATGTGGGATCAATGGAAATGTGTTCACGATATTATAAACATAGATTTAATTTATTTACTATTTTATCATTGCCATATATTCTTGTGAGAGTGTTCTCATACTGAATAAATTAAAAAACATTTCCATTGATCACACACACATGCAAGTAAGCACGCAGAAGTCTGTGTTATAAACAAAAAAACTCACTTTTTTGTCTCAAATTATTAACAAAAAAGACAAACTTTTAACCTATTTAATCATGTTATTTTAAAAAAAAAAAACATTTTTTCCAATAATATTTTTACTTACTCATCAACCCCACACGTAATTGACAAAGCACAAAACTCATCAACCCCACACGTAATTGACAAAGCACAAAACTCATCAACCCCACACGTAATTGACAAAGCACAAAACTCATCAATAACAAGTATCACTTAACAACCATTATGCACACATAATGTCACAAAGGATGCATGCCTCAAATGCATTCTCTAATGCATGTGGTACCAAGTCATTTTGGATAAACTTATATCCTTATCAAGCACTCTTGATAACCAAGCACTCTTGGATTTCATATCCGCACACGGATATCATCGAATAACCCGCTCCGGGTATCATACAATCATGAAATGCATGATGATTCACTTAGCAAATATATGATACTTACACTACATATTCACTAATATTAGTGTACACTTATCACTATACTTACTAACACAACTAATTATCAGCACTCTGATAATTATCACAACAACAACAAACACAAACACTAGGCTCTCATGGCCAGATCATAAGACACAACATGTATATACTCAACCATGTTCAACAATCTCAAATAAACCAAGCAATCATACCAAAATCTCAAACACATAAGGGTCTCAAAGGAAAACCCACACATTTTGATAACTTATCCATTTCAAACATATTCATCACTTCTCACACCTTAGTCTTTAATATTACTAAGTCCAAATCCACTTTCAAAACCTTAGACACACTCTATTAATTCCTAACAGCCATTCCAAGTATTATATAACACATACTCACACAACATGATGCCCTTAACAAAAACCACCATGTTAGGGTTTTACTCAAGCTTTTCTTGAACAACAACAACATTTTCGAAAATTCCAAAACATAGATAAACATCATATAACTTCAATTAAACATGCTAGCAACATCACTTAGCATCAAATAAGCATAACATGATCATTAACAACTTTAATCATAAAAACTTTCTATCAAAACCTAGATAAAGTGAAAGGAGAAGTTTGGGATGGAGAAATAGACATTCTCCCCTTCTCAAAATCACTTGTGAATAAGCAATACTACCTCTCTTACCTAGCAAACTCAAGCTTCTCCACTTGCCCTAGTTCCTCTTGCTTTTCCCCTTCTCTTTCACGTGAGCTTCTCCTCTCCCAAAATCCTTGGCTTTTGCGTTTTCCAAACAATGACAAATGAATGAAGAATGATACTATTCATTGTCTTATGAGATATTTTCTTCTTCTCCAAAGAAGGATCTTGGCCATCCAATTAATATCTTAACTCATGATCAATCCTAGCCCTTCAATCCAATCCAAGTTCACTAAATCTCATCCACTTGATCATTACTACTTATTCATGACCAAGCCCATTACTATTCACGCCCTAGGCCCAATTTCACCCAAAACTCTAAAAACTCGATTACGAACTTATCCTCGCGCCAAATAATTATTTCTCGATTACGAGAAAATATTTTTAAATGCAAATCCATAAAATAAAATATATAAAAATATAACATACGAAAATAGGGTCGTTACAACTCTACCCCCCTAAAAAGAATTTTCGCCCTCGAAAATACCTGAAAACAACTCTGGATAGGAGTCCCGCATCTTGCTCTCGAGCTCCCACGTCGCATATTCACCGGCTGGGCCTCCCCAAACGACTTTCACCGATGAAATCTCTTTGTTCCTGAGCCTCTTCATCTCTTGTCCTTCAATCCTTAAGGGTACCGTTGCAACCGTTAAATTCTCTCTCACTTGTATCTCGTCCGACTCAATCACATGTGACGGATCCGATACGTATTTCCTTAATTGAGACACGTGAAAAACGTCATGTAGATTTGACAACGGCGGCGGTAACGCAATCCTATACGCCACCTTCCCAATCCTCTTCAAAATCTGATACGGACCAATGAACCTCGATGCTAACTTCTTCGATTTCAAAGCTCGTCCAATACCCGTAGTCGATGTAACTCTTAGAAACACATGATCTCCTTCTTGAAATTCTATATCCTTTCTTCTCTTGTCGGCATAGCTTTTCTGGCGACTCTGCGACGCTCTCATCTTTTCTTGGATCATCTTGATCTTCTCGGTCGTTTGTTGCACAATCTCAGGTCCAAGCACCACACTTTCTCCCGATTCAAACCAACACAAAGGTGTTCTACATCTTCTCCCATACAACGCTTCAAAAGGTGCCATACCAATGCTCGAATGAAAACTGTTGTTATACGTAAACTCAATCAATGGTAAGCAAGCTTCCCAACTCACTCCTTGTTCCAAAATGCACGATCTTAATAAATCCTCCAATGATTGAATCGTCTTCTCCGACTGACCATCCGTCTGCGGGTGATAAGCAGAACTCATCCGCAACTTAGTCCCCAACGCCTCTTGCAAACTCTCCCAAAGCCTTGAAGTAAAACGGGGATCTCGATCTGATACGATACTCGACGGAATCCCATGCAATCTCACGATTTGCTCAACATAAATCTCGGCCAACTTCGGTACTAGCATACCGGTCTTGATAGCTATGAAATGAGCAGACTTTGTTAACCTGTCGACAACTACCCAAATCATATTGTTACCTTTCGACGTCTTCGGCAAACCGCTTACAAAATCCATCGCAATACTATCCCATTTCCACTCTGGAATAAACATAGGTTGCAATAGCCCCGACGGCTTCTGATGCTCCACCTTGGACTTCTGACAAGTCAAACACGCGAAAACAAACTCGGCGATCTCTTTCTTCATCCCTTGCCACCAAAACATTTTCCTCAGATCTTGATACATCTTAGTAACACCAGGATGAATACTTAAGTTGCTTCTGTGACCTTCCTCCAAGATCATCCGCTTCAACTCAGGCACATCAGGTACTCATAACCTTCCCTGACACCTCATCACGCCTTTCTCATCGATCTCAACGTTTACCTTTTTCCCTTGCTCGATGAGCGTCTTAAGCTTCGTCAATCTCACATCCGACTTTTGCTTTTCCACAACCTCTTCAAGAAAATCATTCGTCAACCTCAACATTCCTAGCTTCACGCTTCTGGTTGTCCTTTCACAAACCAAACTGAGGTCTCTAAACTCTTCAATCAATCTCAGTTCCTTCGCCATCAGAGACGACATATGCAAAGACTTCCTACTCAACGCATCGGCTACCACATTAGCCTTACCCGGGTGATAGCTCAACTCGAAATCATAATCCTTGAGAAACTCTAACCATCTTCTTTGCCTCATATTGAGCTCCTTCTGATCAAACAAGTATTTCAGACTCTTGTGATCGCTGAAAACCTCAAATCTTGACCCATACAAGTAGTGCCTCCAAATCTTGAGAACAAACACTACAGCAGCTAGCTCCAAATCATGCGTAGGATAGTTCCTCTCATGAATCTTCAGCTGTCTTGATGCATAAGCAACGACTTGTCCCTTCTGCATCAACACACCACCTAGACCCATCTTCGACGCATCACAATAAACCACGAACGGTTCCTTCGGATTTGGCAGAATTAGCACAGGTGCAGATGTCAACCTCCTCTTCAGCTCTTGGAAACTCTGCTCACACTTGTCATCCCAAATGAAAGCTTGACTCTTCCTAGTCAACTGCGTCAACGGCAACGCCAACTTTGAAAATCCTTCGATGAACCTCCGATAGTAACCGGCCAAACCAAGAAAACTACGGATCTCAGTAACAGACTCCGGCGTTCCCCAATCTTGCACGGCCTCTACCTTAGCAGGATCCACTGCTATACCACCACTTGAAATGACGTGACCCAAAAAGCTAACTTTATGCAACCAAAATTCACACTTAGAAAATTTTGCATAAAGCTTCTTCTCGCGCAACACCTCCAACACAATCCTCAAATGCTCGGCATGTTCCTCTTCCGTCTTCGAGTATACCAAAATATCGTCTATGAAGACCACCACGAATCGATCCAAAAAGGAATGAAATATACGATTCATATATTCCATAAACACTCCAGGTGCATTAGTAACTCCAAAAGGCATAACAGCGTACTCGTAGTGACCATACCTTGTCCTGAAAGCAGTCTTCGGTATATCCTCCGCCTTAACTCTTATCTGGTGATATCCCGATCTCAAATCAATCTTGCTGAACACACAGGCTCCCACTAACTGATCCATCAAATCATCTATCCTCGGAAGTGGATACTTGTTCTTGATAGTTGCTTTATTCAACTGACGATAGTCGATGCACAAACGCATACTACCATCTTTCTTCTTTACCAACAGAACCGGCGCACCCCACGGCGATACACTCGGTCTTACAAACTTTTTCTCTAACAATTCCTCCAATTGTTCCTTCAACTTTTCTAGTTCAGCAGCTGACATACGATACGGCGCCATTGATATTGGACTAGTACCAGGTACTATGTCAATTGCGAATTCAACCTCTCTCTCGGGTGGTAAATCCAAAATGTCATCTGGAAAAACATCTGCGAAATCACGCCACTGGCAGCGCATCAACCTCATTCTTCTCTTCCACTCTCAGCGAAGCAAACATAGCAAACACGTCCTCTTGAGCCTTCACTGATCTTACCACTTCTCGACAACACATGAGCTTCGAACACAACTCTGGCTCCAGTCTTGGGAACATAACCGTCTTCTTACCGCAGTTGATGTGAACCCGATTAAATTCTAACCAGTTCCTACCAAAGATAACGTCTATTCCGCTCAACGGAATGCAGACTAAATCCATTCCAAAGTGTCGACCATACATAGTGACTGAACAGTCAACACAGACTAGAGTAGTCGATACCGAACCACTTGCAGGCGTTTCTATAACCATGCGTCCCATCATATTTTCTACTCTAAGACCCAACCTCTTAACGCAATCCACAGAAATAAACGAGTGGGTAGCACCCGTATCAATAATAGCAGACAAAGGAGTATTATTGATAAAGCATGTACCTCTGATCAAGTTGTCCGCCTTCGCATCACCACCATCTAAAGCAAACACTTTTCCTCCAGCCGCTCTAGGCTTCTTACACACGTTGCTCTTATGACCCGCTTCTTTGCAGTTGAAGCACACAATACCCTTCTTGCACTGATCAGCTTTGTGGTTAGGATCACCACACTTGAAACATTTTCCATCATTCTTCGGGCACTCAAAAAAAACGATGTCCCGGTTGTCCACACTTAAAGCAATTCCTATTACCTCCAAACTTGTCACCACTACTCCCACCTTCATCTGGTTTCTTCCCACCTCTGCCATACGGTTTACCTCTAGCCATGTCCTTTCCCCTCTTCTCATTCGCGGCTTTGTAGTAATTAGCCTTAGCTTTACTGTCCTTATCACATATTCGGCTCTTATTCACCAACATCGGAAAATTCCTGATCTCGCTAAACCCAATCAACTGCTTGATGTCTGGCCTCAGCCCATTTTCAAACTTTACGCACTTGTCTTCCTCAGCTTCCATCGTGTTGTAATGAGGAGCAAAACGACACAAATCTTCAAACTTGGCCGCATATTCAGAAACAGATAAACTCCCCTGCTTGAGCTCCATGAACTCAATCACCTTACGGTTCCTCTCGTCTGCCGGAAAATACTTGGTTAAAAACTCTCTCCGGAAACGAGCCCAAGTAACCAAAGCTCCACCAGCTCCCAACCTCTGACTAGCGTTTCCCCACCAATGATCGGCCTCATCATGGAGAACATACCCTCCAAGCAATACCTTATGCGCGTCCAGACAACGCATAGCCCCGAAAATCCTCTCAATTCCTTCCAACCAAGTCTGAGCTCCATCTGGATCGTATCCTCCCTTGAAGATAGGCGGTTTGTTGTTCATAAACCTCTCGAGCCTCAGCTCATCTTCCCCGCCTCCTCTAGCTTGTTGTGCGGCTCTATCCGCGGTCCTACTAGCAGCCTCCTGAGCCATGGCATCCGCCATCCGCTCCATCGCGTCCGCAAGTGCTCGTTGCGTCATATCCACACTACCAATCATCACATAACACAAGTGAGTACACAGTGTTTAAGGAAACACATGTTACACAAAGGGTATACTAAACTTAATTGATCCAATGGATCGACCTGCTCTGATACCACCTATTGTAACACCCTAACCCTTAATCGCCGATTATTAACTTTAATAAAAAAAAACGTTAAGGACATAGGAAGTTACAACATAATGAAAACGCATTTTCATAAACATCAACAGATCAAAATATATTTGATTCACATACAGCAGCGGAAAAAAAATAACAAACAGAGACGTGCGAAAAAAGACGCAAAACATGAAACAGAAAATGCTGTCACAGTACAATTTCACTAAGACCTCCTGGGAGTATTTTCATCATAACTCAAAAACTAAAAATCATTTTCACGTCAAACCAAAGCCACTGGAAAGCTAACAAAATTATCTAAAACTTTCATGTTTACACCCAAGGCCAATTCTGTACCGATCAGTACCAGTTTTTGTTTTGAATTCGGAAAAGTTGTGCAGAAAATCAGACTAACAGCATTAGAAAAACTAACATCCAAATCTACAACAGAGGCCATTGCCAAATTATACATACACGTTCAGATACCCAAAGTAGTGTTACAACTATCAGAGCCCTAAACTCTAACTAGGATACAACACCTAGTACAAAAAGTAAGGATAGCTAAGCTATGCCCTCACCACTACGCAAGCTTCTAAACAGCAAAAAGCTACTCCTCGACGATAGCCTCGTCACCCTGATATTCTGGATCCCCAAAGATCCAGCAAATAACACAAAACAGAGAGTGTTAGTATCACAACCAATAAACATGTATAAATAACACATTATTATACATAACCAAAACACAACATGAAATCGACAAAACACAAAACTCATCAACCCCACACGTAATTGACAAAGCACAAAACTCATCAACCCCACACGTAATTGACAAAGCACAAAACTCATCAACCCCACACGTAATTGACAAAGCACAAAACTCATCAACCCCACACGTAATTGACAAAGCACAAAACTCATCAATAACAAGTATCACTTAACAACCATTATGCACACATAATGTCACAAAGGATGCATGCCTCAAATGCATTCTCTAATGCATGTGGTACCAAGTCATTTTGGATAAACTTATATCCTTATCAAGCACTCTTGATAACCAAGCACTCTTGGATTTCATATCCGCACACGGATATCATCGAATAGCCCGCTCCGGGTATCATACAATCATGAAATGCATGATGATTCACTTAGCAAATATATGATACTTACACTACATATTCACTAATATTAGTGTACACTTATCACTATACTTACTAACACAACTAATTATCAGCACTCTGATAATTATCACAACAACAACAAACACAAACACTAGGCTCTCATGGCCAGATCATAAGACACAACATGTATATACTCAACCATGTTCAACAATCTCAAATAAACCAAGCAATCATACCAAAATCTCAAACACATAAGGGTCTCAAAGGAAAACCCACACATTTTGATAACTTATCCATTTCAAACATATTCATCACTTCTCACACCTTAGTC
Organism: Medicago ruthenica; assembly: GCA_018208015.1. Classification (NCBI taxonomy): domain Eukaryota; kingdom Viridiplantae; phylum Streptophyta; class Magnoliopsida; order Fabales; family Fabaceae; genus Medicago; species Medicago ruthenica. The sequence continues at coordinate 20,667,412 of CM031374.1, read as the reverse complement.
TTTAATATTACTAAGTCCAAATCCACTTTCAAAACCTTAGACACACTCTATTAATTCCTAACAGCCATTCCAAGTATTATATAACACATACTCACACAACATGATGCCCTTAACAAAAACCACCATGTTAGGGTTTTACTCAAGCTTTTCTTGAACAACAACAACATTTTCGAAAATTCCAAAACATAGATAAACATCATATAACTTCAATTAAACATGCTAGCAACATCACTTAGCATCAAATAAGCATAACATGATCATTAACAACTTTAATCATAAAAACTTTCTATCAAAACCTAGATAAAGTGAAAGGAGAAGTTTGGGATGGAGAAATAGACATTCTCCCCTTCTCAAAATCACTTGTGAATAAGCAATACTACCTCTCTTACCTAGCAAACTCAAGCTTCTCCACTTGCCCTAGTTCCTCTTGCTTTTCCCCTTCTCTTTCACGTGAGCTTCTCCTCTCCCAAAATCCTTGGCTTTTGCGTTTTCCAAACAATGACAAATGAATGAAGAATGATACTATTCATTGTCTTATGAGATATTTTCTTCTTCTCCAAAGAAGGATCTTGGCCATCCAATTAATATCTTAACTCATGATCAATCCTAGCCCTTCAATCCAATCCAAGTTCACTAAATCTCATCCACTTGATCATTACTACTTATTCATGACCAAGCCCATTACTATTCACGCCCTAGGCCCAATTTCACCCAAAACTCTAAAAACTCGATTACGAACTTATCCTCGCGCCAAATAATTATTTCTCGATTACGAGAAAATATTTTTAAATGCAAATCCATAAAATAAAATATATAAAAATATAACATACGAAAATAGGGTCGTTACAGCTTCAGACTCAGGATTACCAGGTTATGAAGGTTCAGACTCTGAATGTTCAGAGTCTGAAGGATCAGACGCAGGATCGCAGAGCGAAGTTAGGGTTCGCAAAGCGAAGTGGCCTATAACTTCTTTTTTTTTTTAACGAATAACTGTACCATGCCAATGATCTTTGATATGCTTTGGAGTGGAGATACTCATGGAATTTCCAGGATTAATCTAGGATAAAGATATGTATCATACAGAGTGTTGGGTAATTTATCCACAGATTCTCAAGTAAGAGAAACAGGAAGTTATTACAGATGGGATAGTAAGCCCATAAGTATGACATATGATAACAATATGTCTAGATCCTTTGATAGGATAGTAAGATATATGTACTCATTATGTGTACGAAAGTACAAAGAATGTTTCAACATTCAAGCTTCAGATAAGCTTAAGGGGTTCAGTTTCCCAACAATGATTAAGTGGCTTATGAGAATGATAAGCTTAGAACCTTATATTATAGGTTAAGTATCACATGATTATTTACGTGATGAATGCATCAGATATGCATATGTTCAGATGATGTATCAGATATACAAATGTCAAGTTAAGATTATATTAGAAGATTATGTTAACGTGTTCATCAGACTCCGGATTATGCCGGATGGGATTTCTCCAAAAGGGCTATCCACACGTATGTTAAAGATTAAACATGTCCAGCAGGCTCCAGATTATGCCGGATGGGACTTCCCCGAGAGGTTGTCCACATGTAAGGTTAAGCATGTTCAGCAGACTCTGGATTATGCCGGATGGGACTTCTCCGAGAGGGTTGTTCACATGCAAGTTAAGTTGTGTTCAGCAGACTCCGGATTATGCCGGATGTGACTTCTTCGAGAGGGTTGTCCACACAACGATAAGAGGAGTCCGGTGATTAGCCTCAGATAGGAATTTTCACCGGTTATCAGGGGAATGTGCTTTGGGGTTACTCCACTCGGGGGCATTCCATAAAATGAACTCAGATAATTATTGTATGTTCAACGCTAACTTTTTAAATTTATGTTAAAGTAAGATGTATATGTATTTATTACATAAGTTTATGGCAAGTACTGTTCAGATAACAGTTATCAGAAAATGATCATAGGATGTCCCCAGATCACTAGGTATGAGATTATGTTATGATTATGAAAGAGATATGCAGTGATCCTAGTTTTCCCCTCGATCACTAAGTCATCAGGTTATAGTCTAGTTTTTATGACTATACAGTTATCAGGTTCAGGCAGGTTTAATCCCTTATGGGAAAGGTTAAGACTTGGCGATCGTAGGAATCCCTGAGATTGCCAAAAATAGGCATGGCAATCCTAGGTTCCCCGAGGTTGCCAACAATAGGTTGGGTGGAGCTCACTGAGACATTATGTCTCATCCCATTCCTTCTGGTGCAGGTTTTCAGGTTAGCACGAGGTTCGTGTTGAGGATCATCAGGGAGTTGCTGGATGGAGTGCAGTTGCTCGTCATGTACCAGCTCAGGAGCTTATTGGACTTTGTATTTGTATATATTATGGTACTTGATGGTTTTATAAACGAGCAATTTGTATTCTTTCAGTTGTGTTGTATTATTATTATTGAAAATTTTAATGTATCCAGTATCAGTATAATACGCATGCTAATATTCTAGATAAAATTAGTATGAGTGCTACAACGATGATGACAGTGGTGGCGGTGGGTGAGAGATGGAGCTGAGAAGAAGGTTGATGGGTGGCGGTGACGGTGCTGTGAGCGCAGATCTGAGAAGAGGGATGGTGGTGAACGGAGATCGTATACGGGTGGGAGTGAGAGGAGCGGCGGTTGGTTGCTGGGTGGGTGGGAGATGAGAGATAAAGGAATATGTAGGATAGGGAGAGAAGAGAGAGAAAAAGGAAAAAAAACTAATAATACATATATTATATTATGGTGTCTGTATTGTGTTTTAAATTATGTGTTCAGTTACATAACTGATACATATATATATATACTCCCTCCGTCCCAAAAAACAATAATTATACTTCTTCCGTCCCAAATTATATGTCAGTCTAATAATTTCACATATATTAAAAAATGCAATTAATTTTGTATAGAAAATAGTAATTATGAGTTATTTTACAAAAATACCCTTCATTAATGGTGTGGATAAATTAAAAGAATTGGAAAAAATAAAGTAATAAATAGTAAAAGGCAAAATAGAAAAATAAGCATTATTTATTCATTGATATTGTAAAATGACATATAATTTGGAACAAACAAACTTTGCTAGAATGACATATAATTTGGAATGGAGGGAGTAAAACATACGAATTTGGAGTATAATTTTTGTGTAACAACAATTTTCATTGGTTATGAAGAAAATGGGAGGGAGAGAAAATTGAATGCAATTTGCATTTAATTTTATGAGAATAGAGATAAAAAAAATTATTGGAAAAGATGATTTCTTAAAGCATGATTAAATAGGATAAAAGTTTGTCTTTTTTGTTTATATGTGTGTGTATGTGTTGTGTAAGATTTGTGGAAGTGTGTACACATTCTAATATAATATAATATAAAATCAAATGAGAAATCTCACTCTTGTTAATATATGTGGGATCAATGGAAATGTGTTCACGATATTATAAACATAGATTTAATTTATTTACTATTTTATCATTGCCATATATTCTTGTGAGAGTGTTCTCATACTGAATAAATTAAAAAACATTTCCATTGATCACACACACATGCAAGTAAGCACGCAGAAGTCTGTGTTATAAACAAAAAAACTCACTTTTTTGTCTCAAATTATTAACAAAAAAGACAAACTTTTAACCTATTTAATCATGTTATTTTAAAAAAAAAAAACATTTTTTCCAATAATATTTTTACTTATTCTCATGAAATTAAATGCAAATTGCATTCAATTTTCTCTCCTCTTCTTTTCTCCATAACCAATGAAAATTGTTTAATCTCAGCAAGCATCATCATTATGCTTCTCTTTTACCAAAACTCCACATCTTGTGAAGTAATAAATAACAAGTACATGTACCCAAAAAAAAAAACAAGTACAATGCATAATGTCTAAGTTTTGGCGAGGTTAGGGGAGAACTGAGAAGAAGAAAGAGGGTTGGAAGAAAGAAACACAACTGTGAGGAGTGAGGTTAGGGAAAATGTTTTTTTTTTCTTTAAGTGGGTGGGTATTGGACTATATTTTTTTTAGGCCCATAAACTTGGGAGGCCCAGTTCGGTTGAACTGTTTACACCTCCTCAAGAACGACTTTGTGTAAAACCATATCAGGAATCATGAAAGTTTAATGATAAATATCGTTAACTAACATAAAAGAGGTGAGTGTTTAATTTTTAGAAAACTAGAGGGGTCTATATGTTGTTTAATAAAACCTCAGAAAGGTAGTGTTTTTTTTTGAACGGCCTCAAGGAGGTAGTCTAATTTCCCTAAAAAAAATAATTAGTCAAAAATATAAAAGAGATTAGAACGATTCAAGAAACATATTACTTATTAATAAGATTTGTCAAGATATAACAAGATTTGTCAAGGAAGATTAACTCATTTGGTAAAGAGTTAAGGCATCAACAAGTTTGTGCATTCAAATCCCGTTGTTGATGTGAGAATCTCTTTAATGAGTGGTCTTGTAAGTACCTCTGTAAACAATTTTCGAACCTTTAGACCTACCTTAACTTTGCTGAGTCCCCGAAGCCCAATTTAATAAGAGACAAATTTAAAAGGTCGTGTATCTCAATTGATTTAAATTAAAGAGAAAGAGTTAAAAGACCGAAGTTAAATTCCGATGAAGAATATATTCAAAGAAAGAGACATGTCTTTTTTTTTTATATATAAACCGATTTAATAGAGTTACATTAACCTTAACCCAAATTTTAAGATGATATCCAAGTTTATTAAAGTATCATTTAGCATTAATATCTCGTAAATTTCAAGATGATATATTTGATGAAATATAATATGAAAAACCCCATAAAATATAAAATTCGAATTTATGTGTGTAATGACTGGGACCAGCTCTCAGGAATCCAAGGATTTCCACATTCATGCAATCGGGAGATAAATGTCTACTCGATCAAAATTAGACGATTTATGATTGACCTTGGTATTTTGAATTGTTAAATAAAAACCAAACTCTACATTGTTTTGGAACCATTTAATCAAGATAAGACGGTTACCGATGTCCCATATATGTGAATGCAGAAACCCCGAAAGTCATAGATCGGAATTCTAAAAACAGAAGGATATCCATAAAAGAGATTTTGACAACAGTGTCCTTCATAGCATTGACTTAGTTTACGAGGAAGCATCCAAGAAAGAAAGAATCTAGGTAATCAAACTAAAAAAAATATTGCTTGAAAAGAGACTAAAAAACCACCACCGATTTTCGATTATAAATTACAGCTAGCATGTGTTGAGTATGTTGTAGCAAAAGTAATGGCTTCAAAGAGGTGCTCTCTTATTTGGGTGGTTCTCTTTCTTTGTGTGTTGAGTTTTTCTTCCAAAGCATTAGCAAGGAACATTCCAAATGTTCCTGAACTCTTGACAGGTAAGTAAACTATCCAATATATATCAAAAAAAATTCTTGGATTTAAACAATTTAAGAGAAATGCAACATAATCCAGTTTCCATGCTTATTTTTTATTTTAACTATTTTATAGATTCAGATGAAATTGGTCCAAATAAAAGACTCCTCGGCCAAGTACCTAAATGTAGGAGGGGCAGAATTACCTATGAGATCAGGGCAGATAAACCACGTTGCCACCATTACTTTTGATCTGCTGTTGGATTAATAAATTGTAAGGATGAAGATGCAGAAAAATAAGGAAATTCTACATATAAAAAAACGGTATATCACTGTATACTGTGTTTGTATTGTACTTAATCACATATGTTATGTGGAAAATAATTCTAAAACTTTGTGTCAAACAGTTGGAATAAAATCCCTGATTTAGAAACGGGGACTAAACTCTAAATGTCTCTAATTTCAGTTAAAATAGAGACTAAAATGTATTATAGCTTTTATTTTATTTTTTTCAAAAACATAGTGCAGAGAAAATATATATTGCTGGTTTAAAGTGTGCGCGGTATATCAAATATCTTTGTGTTTACATGAACATATTGTTCAAAGAAAAATTAAAAAATAAATAATTTCAATTGTCTGTCAATATTTTCTCCACAAATACACTCACGTGCCTCCGGGTGTGAATCAAGCCCCCTGGATGCCCAAAAATACACCTATGCGCCCCATGGTGTGCTCTACGTGTTCCCGGGTGTGCTATTTTGGGAAATAACTGTTTTTTGCTACTTTTTAGTAGAAAAAACTCAATTTGTCAGCCCAAGCCCATTTCCTCTCATTCACAATTATTGATTGAGAACAAAGCGATTCAAGAGGAAGGCAGACACTAGGAGCTTCAAGGGAGGAGTCTCTCTCTACTCACTCTAGTCTCTAGAGTATGTTTTATTTATTTTGTAATTTGTCTTTAGTTACCATAAGTAACTAAACCTTGTTTGGATAGGGTTCTAAGATAAACCTCTATTTTATTTGTTGGAACTATTTAATTTAAGTCTTTTTATTCAATTAGTTTGTGTGTCATGTTTAATTATGTGATGCAAAGGTCTTAATGTTTTCACCTGAATTAGGACATGCCTGAGATAACAGTAAATAATCACTCGAATTAGGGAGGTGACATGCCTAAGATAACGGTGAATACTTACTCAAATTAGAAAGTATCTAAGAAAACAGTGGATAACCCAACCGAATTAGGGAAATTGTTATATCTAAGAAAACGATGAATGATCTTAGAATTAATAATTAGGCTGAAATCATAATCCGAACGTTGAATAGTAATTTTACTTCTTCGTCCTTGGTAAGGTAGACGAGATAGGGATGTCCGTATAAAGAACTATCAAGAGCAGAGAGTATGTTGATGTACTTCTAAGTTCATAGATGAGGGAACCTTTAGGATAAATTTAGGAACTCTAATTTAAGTATATGCTTCAATTACCTCTGAGAGAGTAAGACCCCACACCACAAGCTATGAATGCGTACATAACTACTCTAGGATTGACGACCCTACAACCGTATAACGCCTTAACCCACGTTTGAATCTGGTTCAACTCAACAGATGAAGGGGATGAACCCAGAAACTCATAACTTAAATGGGTACTGTAACACCCTATTTCCCGACGATAATTATTAAATAATAATTATATATTTAATAAAGAGGATGTTACAAAACTCGTCAATATATCACATATAACATAAACACTTTCTTTAAATAATAATTTCAACAGCAGGAAACATTTCATTGATTTCATTAATATTGATTATCCTTGTTATTCAACATCATAAATAGAAATAACAATATTTCCAAGTTCTCGACTTAAAAACAAATTAATTTCAACGTCAACACCAACCCTGGTCTTACAAGAATCAGATCTCGTAGCGACTACATGCTTAATAGATTACTAAATAAAATGAAAACTAGACGGAAGACGTATTCCATCTCCACCTTCTAAGTCGTCCCACAGCTAAACTTCCTCAACCTGAGTGTCTGTACCCGGGAGTACAATCACCACAAAGAAAACAACACAACAACAACAAAAGGATGAGAAATCCTGCCGTAACATAATATTAGGGAAAAGCACGCACAACATTATAATACAACAATAACAATATTATGTCGTCATATGATAATCAACATTTATTATATTCTTCTCAACTAATCATACATATCATCATCTCATTCAATTCACACTTAAAAACACCAAGTATAAGTATCATCATTTAAATGCATATGGACTCACCCTAAGACCTATATGAATGTGGTACCACACCTATCGTCGTCATAATTTGCCAGAGATATGTTACTGGACTTTCGTCGTCATAAATTGCCAGAGATATGTTACTGGACTTTCATCGTCATTTCATCTTCATAATTCCTAGACACGACTCTATATGCATGCATGGTGACAGACTCATCAGGTATTACACATCATCACGTCATCATGAATTCACATTCATAAATGCAAGACTCTCCCTAATATGCACAACATTAATGCAAAACACACCGTCATCATTCTCATCGTCTTCATAAATAAACATCGTCATTCTCATCATCAAAATAATATAGACATCGTCATTCTCATCATCATTATAATATATACATCATCATTCTCATCGTCATAGTAATATAGACATCATCATTCTCATCATCATTATAATATAAACATCATCATTCTCATCATCATATTAACGCAAGTATCATCATTTCTCATCATATTTATTTATACACTTGTATATAATATCAATCGTCATCACTCTTTGTCATAGTCATATGATTCCTCATCATTACTCTCTATTACCGTCTATATCTCTACATTATCTCCTCATCAATCCAACCCTTAAGCACAACTCGTTTCTACGTCAACAACCCTTTATTTTATTTTATTATTCATCTTACGGACATGCTCTATTCTCTCGTCTATTCTAGGCTCTCTAGATATTTTATCCTGATAGCACACCATATTCCTCCTTCTTAGTTTTAAGATGTTTACTTCTCCATTAGCATTACATATAACGTCTCCTCTCTATACTACTAGGTTTCACCTCACCATCGTCAATAACTCTTTCCTACTTATCCCTCTCATTATTACGACTTTATACCTTAATCCCCGTCTCACATTTGTCGTCATCTATAACCTCGACCATTCCCATAATCTTAACTTCATTCTAATTCAAAGTTATTATCTCACCTTATCGATAATTTCTACGTCAGCAACTTTCCTCAGTAAAACTTCATTATAATTTAAGGTTTTATTCTCTCGATACCGGTCATTATTATCATCGTCAAACATTAGGATTATTACCTCTTATCTTCTTTCCTATTCATCTCGCTTTCTTCTAATCAATTCCCGTCTTATTCACCGCTATCCTCATTCCTATTATCTTTCACTACTCAATACACACCATATATGTTCCTACCTAACATTCATCTTAAGTTCCTTAATTACCTTGACTCTTTTACTCCTCAACTTAACAATATTCCTAAGCTCATTATTTGTTTAAGAAGATTATATTTAACTTCATCACTTACTCGGAAGGCACCTACGTTATATCCCTTCTTATCATCGTCTCTTTTCACTTCTTTATCTCTTCATATTTTATACTCTCTTAATCAGCTTACCATATTAGACCTTTTAAAAATATCCCAATGGATTAATCCTGTCGTTATCACTCCGCCGTGAACTACTCATCTACATCCCTCACACTTCTCCTTCTACTGCTTAAACTACTTCACCTTTTTAGACTCAAGACTCATCAAGTATTAAATGTCAACACATCAACAACAACTTACAGTCATAGATGCAAACTCTTCCTATTTTTCACAACACCGGGACAAAACATATCGTCGTTATTCACATCATCAGCATAAGAAAACGTTGTCATCATGAATATACATCGTCACTCACATCATTTATATAATCAACATCATCATTACGAGTATGCTTCACCAACTTCATCATATTTATATATTCAGTAGTCAACGTCATTAGCAACTTCATTATCTAAGCGCTTTCATTCTCAACATTCACTATCCTACTCCTCTCTCTTTATTTCTTCTTGGATTTGTCTCTAACACCCTAAAGTTCTTCCATGTATTAATTCGTTAAGGGGTTGGGGAACTACCCTTAAGACACCAGACTAGACTCCCTTCATTTATGTTTATAGGTTCGGAACCCTAGTATGCACTTACTTTTCACGCTATCAACTTTCTTAGACTTACTATTCATATCACAGCATGACCCAGGTACAATATTTTATTCATAACTCAAGTTATAGAGATCTAAATGGATTCAAAACAAAGGGAAATGATAGTTGACATCTATATCTAAAACTTTCATGAAGGGACCTAAGTCCAATTCGGGACAGAGAGGGTGGAAATATTACGTTTCCTAAACCTGGGCAGAGTGCACGATCGTGCCGACCTCTGTTTAGTAATATGACCATAAATCGAGTTGTGGATGTCTAAATGAGGTCACTCTAAAGCCACATGAAAGCTAACATCCATATCTACAACTTTCATGAAGATACCTAAGCTCAATTCGTAACTGAAAATGGTCAAAAAGTTGTGCCAAAATCGCATCATGATTCTGTCAGCATCAGAACGCAGATTTTGTAATTTTCCACCATGGGAGCTTCCCCGGCTCCGATTTCGACCCCCCCAACTCACTCAATTCGTCCCTAAACATCACCCTAAGGTGACCCTATCATTCAAACACTAATTTTCCATTAACCTACTGATTCACACACTCTCTTCATGGTCAATCCTCTATTCGTAAACCGTAAAGTAAACTAGTTTCTCTTAATTTTAAATAATTCAACCTCGTCTTTACCTTCGTCCATCATCAATCTCTCATCACAATCTCACATCATAACAGAAACATCATCTTAAGAATTAAACAACCCCATCATATATTAAGATACCCTAAAGTGCAAAGATTCTCCCCCTTACCTCGATTCCTCTGAAATCTCTGGTTTGGCTTGACTTCGTTGTAGCTAGATTTTCCTTTCTCTTACGGCTGCTCTTCTCTCTGTTTCTGCGTTCAGCAAAACTGAGTTCTAATTTCACAAAACCCTTATTTATATTTGGTCTAGCCACTCTTCATATATCTTTCCTCTTCTATTCACTATTCTTTTGCTTTTCCCCTCCCCCACTTATTAAAAACCTATTTTCTACACCTCCTACTCTTTTCTACTTGTTTTTCAATTCTCTTTCTATATTATTTAAATTCTTGTATCATAAATTAATTCACCAATATAATTCAACCCTCTCAACATTTACATCACATTCAAATAAAACAACATTAATAATAATATTCACCACGTCACACCTATTAAAATTTATTGAATTACTTAAAATATAAAATTGGGGTGTTACAGGTACCATTTAACCAACCCCTAAATATATTGATTGTTATCTAATTCCAACAAGTAAATAGGTCAAACTGCACAAACTTCCCATTTTTGTGGGTTAAGGCCTGTGGTGACAACCTGCATGATATCCATCTCAGTAAAATTGTGCCCAAGACACCTCTTTAGCAGAAATTTGAATCGCTCCTGAGTGTCGTAGAGTGTTCCCCATCTTTAGATGTAATTTGAATATCTCCTTGACAATACTTCGTAGTTAGGAAGAAGCAATTTAGGAATTCCCTCTTGAGATAATCCCAGGTAGCAATAGTTCCACTTGGATGTGCATTAAGCCAACATTTTCTCGTCCGATTAGGGAGTAGACGAATAGTCGGAGATTGCCTGTTAGATTCTAATACTTCTAGTGGATTTATAGTGCTGCAAGTTTCCAAAAAATGTGTCAGATGCGCAATGTAGTCTTTTGAGTTATTCTCGAAGAATGGACTGTCCTTCAGAGCGTTGAGGGCAAACTTTTTAATGTTGAGTTCTACTAGGTTCAACTGTTGGAATCCAAAGAGCACCTCATCCAAGTGGTCGAGCCTTTTATAGTCTCCTAATGACGATTTTCGCAAGTGTACGAAATCGTTCAAGTAGTAAAGTTAAAACGGTAAACCGAGTGTCGAATTTGATGATTGCGTTATACTGTTGTAATATAATTTTAGAACTCAATTGAACAAAAAGGTACGATATTTGTTTTATAACAATGATGAAAATTACGGAGAATAAACTTTGGTTATAATTCAATAAGAAACAGATTGTTAGGAATGAGTTTCACTAGACGATTAACTTCAGCTATTCACTTAAATATGACCAATGCAATTATTTAATGAATCATAACTGAATTTGAAGGTGAGAAAAAACACACACACAAGAGGGGGGGGTTGAATTGTGTGACTCTAAAACTTGTTCTTTTCTTTTTCAAAAACTTAACACAAGTTCAGAACCAGGTTCTGAACTGTTATCAGAATATATGCAGCGGATTGAACAAGTTAAAGAGGTAAGGGAAGAGAAACACAGCAAATTATACAGGTTCCTTCTCAATGTGAGAAGTAGTCCTGTCCCCTTGTTTTCCAACAAGAGAGTTTCACTATAATCTGAAGATTACAATTTGCTCAACCACTAAGGAAGAGACTTCCAGTTGCTCAATCACAAAGAAAGAGGCTTCTATGCTCAACCACCAAGGAAGAGGCTTCCAATGCTCAAGTCACTAAGACAAGAGACTTCCCAATGCTCAAGTCACTAAGACAGGAGACTTCTGACTCAGACCACAAAGGAATGAGGTTACAAATGCTTAGTATACAGACTAAGACTTTAGGGACCAAACTGGTTTACAAATGAAATAGTTTGGGATGAACACTTGATCAAATATCAGAGGTGTTCTCTTAATACAACTCAGGTTAAGACTCTTAACCTTAAGAAATTCTAAGTTACAAAGACTAAAGAAATTCTAAGAGTTTTTATGAACTTGACATTTTTTGACAGAAAACAGAGTGCAGGTTCAGCAATACGTTTCAAGGAGTCTTAGACATTTTCTTCTTCAAATCTTCTTCCTTTTATAGATGAAAATATAGCTGTTTGAAGATTTGCTTGATTTGAGGAAAAGAGCCGTTGCAATTTGGGCTAGGTTACTGCAAATGTGTGCTGCACTTTATCAGACAGAACAGAGCAGTTGCCATTTTTGAAATGGCCTACCTTAAAAGCTGGAGAATGTTTGGGTCAGGGAGACAACTGTTCCATTGAGTTGTTCTGACACATCCAGGCATTAAATGCGCACAGTATTGGTCAAAATCCATGCCACATCAGCTTCAGAAGCTTCTCAGTGAACAGTGATCAGAAGCTGCTTCAGTTGTTGACTGTTGCGTTGACTTCTTCAGAGGCACCCAGACTTCAGAAGCTGCCTTCAGACTCAGAAGCTGCACTTCAGGAGTACCACTTCAGGACCACTTCAGAAACTTCACTTCAGGAGTATTTCTTCAGGACCTCTTCAGAAGCTCTTACTTCAGGAGCACTTCTTCAGAAGTACTTCTTCAGGAGTACTTTTTCAGGAGCAGTTTCCTTCTAGCTTTGCAACCTTGCTTCTTAGCTTTCCTTCTTGCTCTTTAGCTTGTTCTTCATAACCATTATCAATCAATACTTATTAAGCATGTGGTTCTGAAACACTTGAACAAAGCATTAGCAAATAAACCAATTTTCCATTTAACACTTTGTTATCATCAAAACCATAAAGAGAGATATGTTTACACATAAATGTTTCAACAATCTCCCCCTTACTTCATAAGAGACTTGTTAACCACATTTTGTTCCAACAATCTCCCCCTTTTTGATGATGACAAACATAAGTATTAAAACAGAAAATTGTTGTTAACTTAATTAACAAGTTAACTGCAGGGTGTGAGGTTTGTAAGCTCCCCCTGAGTCTGATCCAAGTTAATTAAGTTCAGATAAAAACACAACTGTGAAAATTTCAGAGTTGTTGTTAAGTTTAATTAACAATCTGACTTCAGGAGAGGTTTGTAAGCTCCCCTTGATTCTTATCCATGTTAATTAAGCTTAACTTAAAACAATATAGTGAAATTTACACTCAGAATTCAAAATGACTTGTTGACTTCAGGTTCTGAGGTTTGTAAGCTCTCCCACTAAGTCTGATAATCCACAGGATGAGTTTTGTAAGCTCCCTGAGTCTTATCCAAGTTATTTTAAATTCATCTTAACTCACTAAGAGTTATATATCTCACAGAATGTATTAGAGCCAGAAATTCACTTCAGAGGCTAAGAGTTAAAATCTGTTCTCATAAGTTAAATTTAGTCAGAATTGTATCAGAGCTTAACTGATCAGTATCAGAGCTAGCTTAACAATTGTATCAGAGCTTAACCCTAACAATTGTATCAGAGCTTAATAAGCTTATCTTCTGACAATTTTAACTTATTTTTGAGCTCAGGTGCTTTAATACTAGTTTTACTTTCTCCCCCTTTTGTCATCAACAAAAAGTTTTACTTTCTCCCCTCAACACAGAAAATTTCTCCCCCTTTTTCAAGAGAGTTTGAAAATATATGTATCAGAGCAGAAAAGAATTTTGAAAGAGTTTGAAAGCATGTATCAAAGCAGTTCAGTTTCCCCCTTTTTAAAAGAGTTTGAAAGCAGTTCTGACACCAAGTTTGAAAATATTTCAAAAGGATTCAGAATTGGGGGGGGGGGGTGAACAAAAATTTGTGAGAAATTTGTGCAATCATATGGATAACCAAGCAGCAAGGATAATCATCAGAGCCTACTTGATTTTCAGTGAGTACATGACTTGCATTAAAAATAGAATGCTGTTCAGAAGCAGAAAAAGTTTTAGAGCTTCTGATCAGGTCATTTTGTGTTCAGACATGACTTATTCAGTACAAATTGGTTCAGTATCAGAGCTAAACAACCAAATTGACATTTCAGTGCTGATACCAAGATAAAAGGAGTTCTTAAGACTGAACATGTCTGGAACACTTTGGGCTTTTAAAATGTGTCTGTGCTGAACATTTTGAAAACAACTGATACCAACTGAAAAATTGTTTGTCAAGCAATTTGACCATTGAATATCAGAGCAGAAAATCACATTTTTAAGTTGATGACTTTGGGAGGGTTAGAGTATAACTTTCAAAGCTTTAATCATCACTGCCCATAGCTATACTTATCAGATTCTGACCAACATCAGATTTTTATCAGATTCAGAAGTCAGAAAATTCAGGTTCTGATCCTTCAGACTCTGAGGTTTTTCAGGCTTAACTTTATTCAAACTCTCAGAAGATGAGTGTTTGATAAGTCTTAGCTTATGATAAACTCAGAATCAAGGAATACATTCAGATTCAAGCACATTTTCAAGAGACAAAATGCATGTTCAGATTCTTTTTAATAAAATTGAATCTTTCTTCTGTTAGGGGTTTTGTGAATATGTCAGCCCATTGATGATCAGTATCAATGAACTGAATATCTAAAACACCCTTATGAACATAATCTCTTATAAAATGATGTTTTATTTCTATGTGCTTGGCTCTAGAATGCAGAATTGGATTTTTAGACAACATATAGCAGCAGTATTATCACAATAAATTGGAATATTATCTGCATGAATCTGATAATCCTCTAATTGATGTTTCATCCAGAGCAGTTGTGTGCTACAACTTGCAGCTGAGATGTATTCTGCTTCTGCTGTTGACAAAGCAATGGTTGCTTGTTTCTTGCTAGCCCAGGATATCAGATTCTCACCAAGAAACTGACAGTTTCCACTGGTGGATTTTCTTTCAATCCTGTCCCCAGCATAGTCAGCATCACAGAATCCAACTAGCTTATAATTTAGAGATTTCTTATACATAAGTCCTAAATTAGTTGTTCCTTTCAGATACCTAAAGATCCTCTTGACAGTAGTCATATGAGATTCTCTAGGATCTGATTGGAATCTAGCACACAAACATACACTAAATAAAATATCTGGCCTAGAAGCAGTTAAGTATAGGAGAGAACCTATCATACCTCTGTACAGCTTCTGATCTACCTTTGAGCCATTGTCCTCTTTGCTTAAGGTGCAGGTGGGATGCATAGGTGTTGTCATCAGCTTGCAATCATTCAGCTGGAACTTCTTCAGAAGCTCCTTGGTGTATTTTGACTGATGAACATAGACACCTTCTTTGCATTGGTTGATTTGAATTCCCAAGAAGAATTTCAGCTCACCCATCATGCTCATTTCAAATTCATCCTGCATTAACTTAGAAAATTCCTTGCAAAGGGAGGCATTAGTAGAACCAAATATGATATCATCAACATAGATTTGTACAATTAAGATTTCTTTCTTAACAGTTTTCCTAAAAAGTGTATTGTCAACTTGACCTCTTACAAAACCATTTTTAATTAAGAAGTTGCTCAGCCTTTCATACCAAGCTCTGGGAGCTTGTTTCAGACCATACAAAGACTTCTTAAGTTTAAAAACATGATTTGGATATTTAACATCTTCAAAACCAGGAGGTTGTTTAACATACACTTCTTCAGAAATTACACCATTTAAGAAAGCACTCTTAACATCCATTTGATATAAGATGATATCATGATTAATAACATAAGAAAGAAGTAACCTGATTGCTTCCAGTCTTGCTACTGGAGCAAAAGTTTCTGTGTAGTCTATTCCTTCTTGCTGGCTGTACCCTTGAGCTACTAATCTAGCCTTGTTTCTGATCACTTCTCCTTGTTCATTGAGCTTGTTCCTGAACACCCATTTTGTTCCAATGATGTTCTTCTGATCAGGTTTTGCAACAAGATCCCATACATCATTCCTTTGAAACTGGTTCAGCTCTTCTTGCATTGCCACAATCCAACCATCATCAGCAAGTGCTTCATCAGCAGTTGTGGGCTCAATCATGGATAACAGGCCAAGCATGGACTCATTCTGAGTGAATGCTGATCTTGTCTTCCTTGGACTGTTCTTGTTTCCAATGATCAATTCCTCAGGATGTGAAGACTTGTACTTGAATGAGGTTCTGGGTGGATTAGCTTCTGAAGGGCCATCAGGGATTTGTTCAGAACCATGCTGGTCTTGATTAGCTTCAGGAGTAGTGTCATTGTTAGAGAGTTTCTCAGAGTCTTCATTGTTTTCAGCTTCTGAACCTTCATCAGAACCTGAACTGGGTTCAGCTTCTGAAGGTTCTTCTGAGATTCTGACATCTGCAAAACTATCAACCAGCTCTGGTATTTCACTACCAGGCTTCTTATCATCAAACCTAATGTGTATAGCTTCTTCAACAACATGTGTTTCAGAATTATACACTTTGTATGCCTTAGATCTCTCTGAGTATCCTAAAAAGGTACCCTTTTGAGCCTTGGCATCAAATTTCTTTAGGTAGACCTTATTGTTCAGTATGTAACATGTACAACCAAACTGATGAAAATAAGAAATACTTGGTTTTCTTCCTTTAAATAATTCATATGAAGTTTTATTCAGAATGGGTATGATATAGATCCTGTTCTGAATATAACATGCTGTGTTTACAGCTTCTGCCCAAAAGTACTTAGCAATTTTAGACTCATGGATCATGGTTCTGGCCATTTCTTGTAAAGACCTGTTCTTTCTCTCTACAACTCCATTTTGTTGTGGAGTTCTAGGAGATGAGAACTCATGGAGAATTCCATGGTCTTCACAGAAGTTTTCAAAAGGTTCATTTTCAAATTCACCACCATGATCACTTCTGATTTTCAAAATTTTCAAATCAGTTTCAGTTTGTACTTGTTTGCAGAATTTGAAAAACACATCATATGTTTCATTTTTGGTTCTGAGGAATTTAACCCAAGTCCACCTACTATAATCATCAACAATAACAAGTCCATACTTCTTCCCATTGATTGAAGCTGTTCCAACAGGACCAAACAAATCAATGTGAAGGAGTTCTAGAGGTTTTGAGGTGGAAA
The DNA here is from genome assembly GCA_018208015.1 of Medicago ruthenica. Lineage (NCBI taxonomy): Eukaryota > Viridiplantae > Streptophyta > Magnoliopsida > Fabales > Fabaceae > Medicago > Medicago ruthenica. The sequence goes on along the minus strand of CM031374.1, from coordinate 20,650,170 downwards.
CAATGTTCTTTGATTTAAAAGAAGTTTTAGAAAATTTTCCTATTTGGCATGCTGAGCACAAAGCATCTGAGTGATAATCAATACTGGGTAAGCCTCTGACCAGCTGTAACTTGCTAAGCTTGGAGATGAGTCTCCAGTTAGCATGTCCCAGCCTTTTGTGCCAGGCCCATTTCTCATCACTCACAGACAGAAGGCAAACTACCTTCTGCTGAATCAAATCAGAAAAGTTTATTTTGTAAACATTGCTTTTCCTACAGCCTCTGAACACTACAGACTTATTTTCATTGTTGATTACAGTGCAAGTGTTCTTATTAAACAGGACTTCATAATTACTATCACATAATTGACTTATGCTAAGTAAATTATGTCTAAGTCCATCTACCAGCCAAACATTATCAATGTACAGGGAAGAATTACCTATCTTACCAGTACCAATGATCTTTCCTTTCCGACTTCCTCCAAACCCCACAGTTCCTCCCTCTTTCAGAGTTAGGGTTTGGAACATAGACTTGTCCCCTGTCATATGATGCGAGCATCCACTGTCCAGGTACCAGGACCTTTCCTTTTCTTTGGATGACAAGCATATCTGCAATTGAAATAATCTCAGACTTAGGTACCCAGATTTTCATGGGTCCTTTGGGGTTAGTCCTGAAAGGTTTTGGCTTCTTGTGTCTGAAGTTGTGATATTCAGACTTGTTCTGATACTTAGGATATGAATCCTTATATCTTGAACAATTCTGAGTTTCAGAACCTGAGTTCTCAAAGGTTTGGACTTAGACTTCTTCAGAACCTGAGACTTGGAGGTCTTTGGTTCTGATTTGTTCAGAGTCTGAACCATTGAGTACTTTAGTTCTGATCTCTTCAGAATTCTAACTTTGTTTACTTCAGGCACAAGACAAGCTTCACTTTTGCCTTTCTTAAAACAGTTTGAAGCAGAAAACTGATTGGTTTGCTTTGGCTTGCTTTGCCTAACATTCTGAGATTGAAAATATTTTACATTGACTTGTTTTACAGATTTTGAAGTTTTAATAAACCCAGTCTTATAAAAATTTGAATCAGATTTATTCAGATTCTGAGACTTACTAGTTCCAGGTTCTGAACATTTCAGATTCTGAACTTTTTCAGGTTCTGAGTCTGATTTCCTCTTACTCTTAGGCTTAGGACCTTTTGGCTTAGATTTAGGCAAGGTTTTAACATCTGCCTTAATTCTATCCTTTGGTTCAGAAGCTTCAAAGTCTGAGTTGTTCAGAACTTCTGACTTAGTCTCAGATTCTGATACTTTCAGCTTCTCAGATTTATCAGAAGCAGGCACAAAGCATATACCATTGCCTTTTAAAATATCTTCAGAACATGAAGGTGAGTTTAATTCATTTGAAGGTTTGAATGAATCATAGCCAATGCCTTCACCTTTGTTTCTGATCATATTATACATCATGGAGGAAATTTTTATTCTATTGAATCCAGTTAACATGAAATCCTGAAGAGCTATTTCCTGTTCATTAGGAACCTCTTCAGATTTCTTATGAGCCTCTTTTCTGAGTTCCTCAACTTCCTCATCATATTCAAAAATTTGATTCTGAAGTTTAAGGTTTTCCTCAGACAGCAAGTTTGTTTGATTTTTCAAAGACTTAATTTCTTTTAACTTGCTTTTAAGATGACTCATAAGATCATTAACTATGTCAATTAAATCAGATCTAGAGAGTTCAGAATATACCTCATCTTCTTCATCAGAATCTGAACATGATTCTGCATCAGAAGATGCAATTGCCATCAGGGCCAGGTTTGCTTCTTCCTCACCAGATTCTGACTCATTGTCCATATCATCCCATGTAGCCATGAGACTCTTCTTAAGCTTATTTCTGAAACTGCTGGACTTTGAGCTGGACTTCTTTGCTTTTTCCTTTGATTTTTCCTTCTGAAGATCAGGACAATCAGCAATGAAGTGGCCAGGCTTTTTGCAGTTGTAGCAGCTTTCTTTCTGGATATCCCTCTTTGAACCAGAACTAGATCCTCTGAAGTTATTGCTTCTGTTAGAGAATTTTTTCTTTCTATTCATTAGATACTGAAGTCTTTTAGAAATCATTGCAAGCTCATCAGCATCTGAATCTTCATCAGATTTTCCATCAGGAAACTCTTCTTCAGATTCAATAGCTTTAGCAGGTTTTCTTTTAGACTTCAGAGCCAATGGTTTTGGTTCTCCAACATACTCATCCTCATTGAGTTCCAGTTCATGCACCTTGAGAGAGCTTATCAGATCCTCAATACTTAAAGTATTCAGATCCTTAGCTTCCTCAATGGCAGTCACTTTAGGTCTCCATTTAGATGGCAGACTTCTAAGGATTTTATTCACATGGTCAGCTGTGGTATAACTCTTTTTCAGAATCTGAAGTCCAGAAACCAGAGTCTGAAATCTTGAGAACATAGTCTCAATATTTTCATCCTCTTTCATTCTGAACAGTTCATATTGCTGAACAAGAATATTTGCCTTAGCTTCTCTAACTTTCTGATTACCTTCATAGTTAGAGCAGAGGGATGTGAATATTGCTTTGGCTGTTGACTTGTCACTCAGCTTCTGATACTCAGTGTGAGGTAATGAATCCACAATGATTCCTCTCACATGGTGATGTTTCCTATAGATTTTTCTTTGATCATCACTCAGAGCTCTTCTGTTGACAGCAACACCTTCTTCATCTACTGGGATAGTGATTCCATCTTCAATAATATCCCATAGTGAATCATCTATACCAATGATATGGCTGTACATTTTGCTTTTCCACCATGAGAAATTCTCAGGATCACCAGTAAACATTGGAGGTTTATTGTGTGACCTGGATTTTCTCTCATTAGTGCCATAATCATATGAAACAGATGTTCCAGTTCCTCTTTGATTTCTGGGTTGTGGTTGAGGTGAATCTTCACTATCAGACATGTTTTTCTCAGGATCAAGACTGACACACTGTTAAGTGTTAATATCAGAACCGGATCTCTGATACCAACTGAAGGTGAGAAAAAACACACACACAAGAAGGGGGGGTTGAATTGTGTGACTCTAAAACTTGTTCTTTTCTTTTTCAAAAACTTAGCACAAGTTCAGAACCAGGTTCTGAACTGTTATCAGAATATATGCAGCGGATTGAACAAGTTAAAGAGGTAAGGGAAGAGAAACACAGCAAATTATACAGGTTCCTTCTCAATGTGAGAAGTAGTCCTGTCCCCTTGTTTTCCAACAAGAGAGTTTCACTATAATCTGAAGATTACAATTTGCTCAACCACTAAGGAAGAGACTTCCAGTTGCTCAATCACAAAGAAAGAGGCTTCTATGCTCAACCACCAAGGAAGAGGCTTCCAATGCTCAAGTCACTAAGACAAGAGACTTCCCAATGCTCAAGTCACTAAGACAGGAGACTTCTGACTCAGACCACAAAGGAATGAGGTTACAAATGCTTAGTATACAGACTAAGACTTTAGGGACCAAACTGGTTTACAAATGAAATAGTTTGGGATGAACACTTGATCAAATATCAGAGGTGTTCTCTTAATACAACTTAGGTTAAGACTCTTAACCTTAAGAAATTCTAAGTTACAAAGACTAAAGAATTTCTAAGAGTTTTTATGAACTTGACATTTTTTGACAAAAAAACAGAGTGCAGGTTCAGCAATACGTTTCAAGGAGTCTTAGACATTTTCTTCTTCAAATCTTCTTCCTTTTATAGATGAAAATATAGCTGTTTGAAGATTTGCTTGATTTGAGGAAAAGAGCCGTTGCAATTTGGGCTAGGTTACTGCAAATGTGTGCTGCACTTTATCAGACAGAACAGAGCAGTTGCCATTTTTGAAATGGCCTACCTTAAAAGCTGGAGAATGTTTGGGTCAGGGAGACAACTGTTCCATTGAGTTGTTCTGACACATCCAGGCATTAAATGCGCACAGTACTGGTCAAAATCCATGTCACATCAGCTTCAGAAGCTTCTCAGTGAACAGTGATCAGAAGCTGCTTCAGTTGTTGACTGTTGCGTTGACTTCTTCAGAGGCACCCAGACTTCAGAAGCTGCCTTCAGACTCAGAAGCTGCACTTCAGGAGTACCACTTCAGGACCACTTCAGAAACTTCACTTCAGGAGTATTTCTTCAGGACCTCTTCAGAAGCTCTTACTTCAGGAGCACTTCTTCAGAAGTACTTCTTCAGGAGTACTTCTTCAGGAGCAGTTTCCTTCTAGCTTTGCAACCTTGCTTCTTAGCTTTCCTTCTTGCTCTTTAGCTTGTTCTTCATAACCATTATCAATCAATACTTATTAAGCATGTGGTTCTGAAACACTTGAACAAAGCATTAACAAATAAACCAATTTTCCATTTAACACTTTGTTATCATCAAAACCATAAAGAGAGATATGTTTACACATAAATGTTTCAACAATCTCCCCCTTACTTCATAAGAGACTTGTTAACCACATTTTGTTCCAACAGAATTCTCTAAACTACTCTTGTCCTAATTCCTTAGTGACAGGATCGTTAATTCTAAAATAAACCCTAATTCCTTAGTGAATTCAAGATTAGAATTAAGCATGAACGAGCGAGAATCTACACTTGGTTTCAAGGGTTTGCATCTATTCCTAGAATACAAAGGCAAGAATTTCTTATCTTAAAGCATTCGTACATTCAACTTCCGTTTCACTATATGAATCATAAATCAATTTATAGGTGATCAATCAATAAAAGCATTAAGCACAAAGATAAGAAATATGATTCAATAAACTTATTCAATGGTCAACATAAGGTCACAGGGCAAAAGTCCTCATCTAGCTAATCTCATCCCTAACAAAAGAGAAATTAGCTACTCATGTTTCAATTACACAAAATAGCAAGACTTAGAGACATTACACATAAAGAAAGAGGATGAAAAGCTTTAACTCCAGTCTCCTAGGTTGAACAACACCTTTCCAGGATTGATCTCAATGTTATTCTTCAGTTTCTCTCTCAAAAAATCCAACCTCTGCACTGAAAATGCACCTGGCTTTTATAGCAATGATTTCTAAAATCGTCTCATCGTGCCACGAAGGTCCATCGTGGCATGATGGCCTCATTAAAGCTACATGTCAACGCCATCAAAGCTACATGACATATATAAGCTAATATTCAATAGTGCAAAATATGACTTAATTACAAAGGCAAATTATACCAAACTACCATAATAAAACGTTATGCTCAACTTAGCATCAAAATACAAAAATTAACGCACAAAATCATAAGTTTCGTAAGTCTCTAAGTCTAAGCCATCCATAAAACCATCCAAAAAAGAAAGTTTCACAAGTTTACTTGGTTTTACCTGAGTTTACCCGATTTTACCGATTTTAAGCTGTGTTAACTCGGTCAAACTCGGTCAACTTTCCGATTTTACCAAAAAATGAGTTTACGTCCGAGTTTACACAATTTTGGTACCTAAAAACGTAAACGGGCGAGTTTACCTGGAAGTGGGAAAGCTCCTACTTTGGTTTCTTCTTTTTTGCTAGCCGGATAGATTTATGGATTGTCCTAAGAGTTCTTTCTATTTATGAGTCAAAAATAAGGTACCTAAATCTGCACCTCGCATAAATAAAACTCAAACAAGAAACCGTTCAATACAACTACTATTTTTTACTTTCTCTTCTTTCTATTTTTTTTATTCTCTTTTTATCATGTCATTAATAAGGGATAATTTTGTAAAATCACTCATAAATTCTCTTTCAAATACAAAATTATCACATTTTTTATAAATTCTTTTTTCAATACAAAATTAATTACATTTGTTAATATGTTTGAAAATATCAAAACGACTTATAAGTAGTTCTTAAAAATCTTGTGTATCTTCTTTAAAAAAAAATCTTGTGTATCTAGGACTTTAAGGTTGTTTCTACTATAGAGTGCCATGAACCGTTCGCATTTTACTTTAAAATATATTTTTCAAAATGACTAATTAGTGATATTTCAGTAAAATAAAAAAATTGTTAGCAATGTACCCAACACAAAAATAGAACATTAAATCATCAAGTATTATGAATTAATAGAGGTAGTGATTGTTTTGGAGCACCTCTTGCAGCACTTTATACTTTACTTTCATGTTCCATCAAACTCATATAATGTTCTTTTTCACATATTTTGTAGTGAGCATGTAAGCATCAACAAGTTGCTCTTAAAATAGAGTCTCAAATTGAATGAGTCAAAAAAATATTTGCAGGTTGCTAAAGCAGTTATCGTTATTACAGTAGGATTAAGTCTTTTGAATAAGAAAAAATATATAAATAGAAAAAAAAGTATAAAATTGAAACTAGTTGGAATATAAGTTCAAACATTATTTAAAATAACGTTTCATAAATAAATTATAAACTCGTGAAATAAGCTATAAGTTTCTAATTAAAAAACATTTACTAAATAGGTCTATTATTGGGAAAAACCCAAGTCTCACATCGGATAGATAAGACTCTTGATAAGAGTTTGTAAAGAGGACGCAATCCTCACCTTGTAAGCTGGTTTTATAAGGATGAGTTAGACCCCAAAATTTCAACATCTATTTTTTATAAACTATATATAAGCTAGTTTTCTGATCTGACCTAACATAGTGATAATTATAGAACTCAAGATTCGATTGATTCAAAAGACGTATCACCTATTGAAAATAAAATGAAGTCAAAGTTGAAGCTGTCAAATTAAAGTAAATTATGAATAGCAACAAAAATATTACCTCATTATATGTATGTATAATATGTCCGGTGTGGTGTGCACCAGAGTTATTATACTCATTCCGGTAACGTGTTTTGATCCGGATGACTCTTTGTTCACGTGGCAGAGTTGGATTGACTTTCTAGCCGATCCAAAACAATATATATATAATGTGAACAGTGTGACGTAAATACAAAAGGATTTTAAAAATTTACTGTTTTTGATATGGACTTTAGGAAATGGTGCAAAGTTGTACTTTGAAATTACCTTTGTATAGCATGTTAACGTTATTTTGGGCCCATTTGAATCTTTTTTTTATAATTTAAAGATTAATTTTTAGAAATGATTAAAAGGAAGTAAATGTTATTTATTATAATGAAAAAAATTAGAAGTGATTATTTTATTTTAAAGAAAGGTGATTTCTTTCATAAAATAATTGTAACAAAATTCATGAGGTCAGCTGTTAAATTAGACCGGTGTTTTAAAAACTGAATCAGGCGGTTGGACCAGCCTGGTCGGGAATTGATTGGATGATCGTTGGAGTTGTATAATGGATCAATCACTAAAATCAGTATGAACAATTGTGACTCTGTTAAATTGGGCCGATTTAATGTATAGCCTGATGCATGCAAGTAAGCTCTTCACCGCATGACCACATATCATATTTCTTTTTAACAAGGCAAAATGGAATATATTAACAATAATAAGCATTCCTCATAGAACAAGATGTAATAGAGATAAACACTAAAGTCTTACAAATGGTAACTAAGCGAATTAAAAGGAGAACAAAGGAAAGAGAGTTGTTAGGCAATGGCCAAACAAGAGAATGAGCTAAGTCACAAACCATGATAATCAAAAGCTAAATTAACGTATTTTGTCTTCAGCCACCGGTAGGATAGTAAATTGACTTTATCCAATAAATGTTTAATAGAGTCTTTCTTTTTGCCATATATTCTAGTATTCCGCTATTTCCATATTACCCAAAACATGAAAACCAAATTACAAACATAATAGATCGTTGAGCTTTTAAACCGCCTGTTAAATAGTCAAACTGAATAAAATGCTTTGAAATACTTAAACGATCAACCGAAGAAAAACAAATCGAATGACAAACATGCTGTCAAATGTTGCTGAAGAAATTACAATCTAAAAACAAGTGTTTAATGATACCTTGCCTAAACACATGTCAGATTTTTGACTAATGACTAAAAAATGCGATTTTGACAACAATGTCTTTGTCATTCATGGCATTGACTTGGTTTACGAGGAAACATCCAAGAAGCACACAACCTAACAAAGTCAAAAGTAGCGCCAAAATCAAACTAAAAAAAACTTTAAAAGCAATTAATTATAAGCAACCACGCCACCGATTTTCGATTATAAATTACAACATGTGTTGAACATATGTTGTAGCAAGAATAATGTCTTCAAAGAGGTGTTTCCTGATTTGGGGGGTTCTCTTTCTTTGTGTGTTGAGTTTTTCTGCCAAACCATTAGCAAGGAACATTCCTAACGTTTCTGAAATCTACTCAGGTAAGTGAACTTCACCGAATATAAATATCAATTTTTTAAGTATTTTAATTTACACAATTATAGAGAATGAATCATATAGTTAAGCTTCCCTGTATTTTAAAATTTAATTATTTTGTAGGTACAGATGAAATGGATCCGAATAAAAGATTCCTTGGTCAAGAAAATAAACGACCTCCATGTAAGAGGGGAAGAGTGACTTATGCTGTGAGTCGATTGAGCCAAGATGATCCACGTTGCCACCACTATTTATGATCTGTTGTTGAAAAATATGGAATTCTCGATAAAATATTGTATATTAAAGTGGTAATTAATATTTATTTTTGAAAGAATTAGTGTGTGTTTGTATTTTAATTATTATTTTTTTAACCAAAGGAAGTTGCAAACAACCCCTAAATATATTCAAGAAAAGATGAAAGATACAAACAAAAGATAGAGGGGGACATAAAACCTAACCCTCAAAAGAGTTAACAAAACCTGAAATTAACAAAGTCTACACTAATATAAGATGGCATGCTATAAAACCAACAATCATAAGGCTATCACAAACCATAGCAAGTTGATTTGCACCTTGATTGCCTTCCCTATATATATATATATATATATATATATATATATATATATATATATATATATATATATATATATATATATATATATATATATATATACACACGAGTAATATTGAAATTGAAAAGATTTAACATATGCATACATTTGTCCCATCTATTCCTAATATTCTAAGGGACTATCTTTGGTGACTTGAATGCCAAGAAAACTAACATAGAGTCAGTTTCCGACCACAAATTGTGCCAGTTACTTTAGTGGGCAATCCCAATTCCCACCACCCCCAATAAGTTCTGAGTTTAATGTTGAAGTAACCCCAAGGTTGATTGAGAATGCTCCTAAAAATTCAGCCTCAGCATTTCTAAAAATCCCACCACAGGCAGCATTCCCAGGATTATTGTTAAAGGCCCGATCAGGGTTGCATTTGACAATATGAAATATAATGAGACCATAAAACTTCTTTGATGATACTAGGCTTTGGAGGATTAATTTTCACTTCAAAGTGCTTATGGATAACAAAATCATAGATAGATGAGTTTGCGGATAACAGTGTGATGATGCCAGAGAGCGATGAGTTTCACAAAACAAAGTTTTGGTTTGTGAGTATAACACCCTGAACCCCGAGACTAATATTTAAATAATAAATCATGCAATCATCGCACAGGTGTTACCATTCAACATACATCTCACACTAAATCCTCAATTTAAAAATTTCATCGTATATATTCAGATCACAGCGGAACATATTTCAACATATCTCAATGTCATGTCTCGGATCATAAAATAAAATCTCAACATATACAGAATATCCTCAGTCTGATCACATAGATCCAACAACGTCAAAATCAACAGAATAAACAATAACCCCAAAATCCTAGATCAGAGCATCTAATCTAGACTCCTCAAAGCAAATAAAAAGAGTAGGCATCACGCCATCCTCAAATTACTCACAAGCAAGAGCTACTCCTTAACCTACAGGTCTACACCACGAGGATGCAGGCGACCAAAAAGCCACTGGAGGGTAAGATATACGTTCAACATAAAGGAAATATAAAAGCATGTAAGTTCAGGCAAACAACAACATCATATGATGTAACCAGTTTTATCTCAGAAACATGCATAACATATTCGCATTCAATTACAAGCCTAGTTTTATCTCACAAACATGCATAAGTAATGATGTAACCAGGCTTGTAATTTAATGTGAATATGTTATGCATGTTTGTGAGATAAAACCAGGCTTAATATGATGTATGATTATATGATGATGATGTTATTGTTTGCCTGAACTTACATGCATTTATATTTCCTTTATGTTGAACATAGATCTTACCCTTCAGTGGATTTTTGGTCGCCTGCATCCTCGTGGTGTAGACGTGCAGGTTGAGGAGTAGCTCTTGCTTTTGAGTATACTAAGGATTGCGTGATGCCTACTCTTTTTATTTGTTTTCAGGAGTCTAAATTAGATGCTTTGATTTAGGATTTTGGGGTTGTTGTTTATTATGTTGATTTTAACGTTATTGGATATATGTGATCATACTGAGGATATTCTGTATATGTTGAGATTTATATGTTATGATCTGAGACATGACATTGAGATATGTTGAAATATGTTCTTGTTCCGCTGTGATCTGAATATATACGATGAAATTTTAAAATTGAGAATTTAGTATGAGATGTATGTTGAATGGTAACACCTTGATGTGTGATGATTGCATGATTTATTATTTAAATATTAGTCTCGGGGTTCAGGGTGTTATAAATGTGGTATCAGAGCAGGTTGGTATAGTCCGGGCCAACACTTGGTTTATTGTCCTATAGTATGCAACATGTATGTGGATTACTATCAATGTTTTTCCTTTCTAATTAGGTGGTGTTTGTTGTAGCGAGAGATGGCCAAAAGAAACGACGGTGTGATTGCAGAGGCGATGACGACGACGCCCCAGGCATTATCTCAGGTGAATGCCGCAACCCACGTTCATCAAAACCAACAGGGAGAAGCCTACTAGTTACGCTTAGATCGATTCTTGAGGAATCAGCCACCGAAGTTCGAGGGGAGGCACGACCCGGATGTAGCTCAATCATGGTTGCAGGGGACTGAGTGGATTTTTAAAGTTATGGTGACGAGTGATGAGCAGAAGGTGAGGTTGGCTACTCATATGCTAGCAGAAGAGGCATAATTTTGGTGGTTGAACACCAAGCAGCGGATGGAGGCTGGAGGAGTTGAGATCTCTTGGGGGGTCTTCAAGGAGGAGTTTCTGGGTAAGTACTTTCCGGCAGATATTAGAAGTAAGAAGGAGATAGAGTTCTTGGAGCTTAAGCAAGGAAACATGTCAGTTGCAGACTATGCGGCAAAATTTGAGGACCTTTCTCGTTTTTGCCCGCATTACAATGCTTTGGGAGCAGAGGCGTCGAAGTGCATCAAGTTTGAGAGTGGTTTACATCCTGAGATTAAGATGTTCATTGGTTACCAGGACACAAGAGTGTTTTCTACCTTGGTGAACAAATGTCGGATTTTTTATGAAGACATCAGAGCAAGGTTAAGCTACTACAAGAGTCTTGGTGAGAAGAAAGGAAATGGGAATGACCGTGGTAAGCCTTATGGAAGTGATAAGGGGAAAAAGAGTACTGTTGGTGGGACTACTCAGAGTGGAGGAGACTTGAGGTGCTTCAAGTGTGGAGGACAGAGACATCATGCAGCTGATTGCAAGAGCTCTACAGTGGTTTGTTACAAGTGCGGACAAGTTGGACACCGTGCTTTTGAATGTAAGAATAAGGAGATCGTTTGCTTCAACTACGGAGAGGTGGGTCACATTAGTACCAAGTGTATGAAACCGAAGAAATAAAAGGCTAGTGGGAAAGTTTTTGCTTTGAGTGTTGAAGAGGGTGCGGAGCCGGACAACTTGATAAGAGGTATTTGTTTCATTAACAACTCTCATTTGCTTGCTATTATTGATACTGGTGCGACGCATTCATTTATTTCTCTTGATTGTGCTAAGCGATTGAATCTTGTTATGTCTCCGATGTCGAGAGGGATAGTCATCGATACACCAACTAATGGCTTAGTGACCACCTCCTTGGTTTGTGTGAGTTGTCGTGTGAATTTTGGTGATGTGGATTTTAAGTTGGATTTGGTTTGTTTACCTTTGGAGCATATGGATGTTATTTTTGGTGTTGACATTAATTGTTTAACTAAGAGTGTAACATTTTCTAAACCGGAGGAGCAGGTCGAAGGGAACTTTTTGTCCTCGGGGCAAGTAGAAGCGTCTTTGAGTGGATACGCTCAAGTGTTTGTGATGTTGGCTTCATTGAAAGTTGAAAGTAAGGCTGAAGTTAATGATTTTCCTGTAGTGAATGAGTTTTCAGATGTTTTTCCGGACGACATTACCGACTTACCACCGGAGACAGAAGTGGAGTTTGTGATTGATGTAGTACCCGGAACTAGTCCTATTTCAGTGCCGCCGTATTGGATGTCAGCATCAGAGTTAGGTAAGTTGAAGAAGCAGTTGGAGGAGTTATTAGAGAAGAAGTTCATCTGACCGAGTGTTTCACCGTGGGGAGCGCCAATGCTGTTGGTTAAGAAGAAGGATAGTAGCATTAGATTGTGTGTAGATTATCGGCAGTTGAACAAGGTGACCATTAAGAACAAATATCCTCTTCCAAGGATAGATGATCTGATGGATCAATTTGTTGGTGTTCAGGTGTTCAGTAAGATTGATTTGAGATCTGGATATCACTAGATACGAGTGAAGTCGGAGGATGTGCCTAAGACTGCTTTCCGAACTAGGTATGGTCACTATGAGTATTCTGTGTTGCCGTTTAGTGTGACTAATGCGCCAGACTTATTTATGGAATACATGAATAGGATCTTCCATCCTTATTTGGATTAGTTTGTGGTGGTGTATATAGACGATATCTTGGTGTATTCGAAGTCTGAGGAAGAGCATGCAGAGCATCTGAGGATTGTGTTGCATACCTTGAGAGAGAAGAAGTTGTATGCCAAGTTGTCAAAGTGTGAGTTTTGGTTGCGTGAAGTGAGCTTTCTTGGTTATGTTACTTCTAGAGGTGGAATAGTAGTGGATCCGTCCAAGGTTGATGCAGTGTTGCAGTGGGAGACTACAAAATCAGAGTTCGAGAGTAGAAGCTTCTTGGGTTTAGCCGGTTATTACAGGAGGTTTATAGAAGGTTTTTCTAAGTTGGATTTTCCGTTGACGTAGTTAACTCGTAAGGGACAAGCTTTTGTTTGGGATGATAAGTCTGAAGAGATTTTCCTGGAATTGAAGAACAGGTTGACAACAGCGCCAGTTTTGATTTTTCTGAATGTGAAGGATTCTTTTGTGGTGTATTGTGACTCATTTCAGATGGGATTGGGCGGAATGCTTATGCAAAGTGGACAAGTTGTGGCGTTTGCTTCGAGGCAGTTGAAGGTGCATAAAAGGAATTATCCGACCCTTTGGCAGCAGTGGTGTTTGCGCTTAAAGTTTGGAGGCATTATCTGTTTGGTTAGAAGTTTGAAGTGTTCAGCGATCACAAGAGTTTGAAGTATCTGTTTGACCAGAAGGAGTTGAATATGAGGCAGAGGCGGTGGATGGAATTTCTGAAGGATTATGATTTTGATTTGAGTTATCATCCCGGTAAGGCGAATGTGGTAGCGAATGCTTTGAGTGGGAAGTCATTGCATATGTCGACACTTATGGTGAAAGAGTTAGAGTTGATCGAGTAGTTTTAAGATCTAAGTTTGGTGAGTGAGTTAACTCTAAATGGTGTGAAGTTGGGAATGTTGAAGCTGTTGAGTAACGTTCTAGAGGAGATCAAAGCAGGGCAGAAAATGGATTTGCAGCTTGTGGATCGGTTGGTGTTGGTTAACCAAGGCAAGGGGGTAGACTTTGGATTGGATGATAACGAAGTTTTGAGGTTTCGTGGTCGAGTTTGCGTACTGGATGTACCCAAACTTAAGAGTAGGATTTTGTAAGAAGTTCATCAGAGTAGCTTGAGTATTCACCCTGAAGCGACGAAGATGTATCAAGATCTGAAGAAGTTGTTTTGGTGGCCAGGAATGAAGAAGGATATCGCCGAGTTTGTTTATGCTTGTTTGGTTTGCCAGAAATCCAAGATTGAGCATCAGAAGCCGTCTAGAGTGATGCAGCCATTGTTTGTTCCAGAGTGGAAGTGGGATATTATTTCTATGAATTTTCTAAGTGGTTTACCAAGGACTGTGAAAGGGAGTGATTCCATTTGGGTAATCGTTGATCGATTGACTAAGTCAGCACATTTTATTCCTTTAAAGACCGGTATGCCTTTAGCGAAGTTGGCAGAGATCTACATTAAACATATTGTCAAGTTGCATGGTATTCTATCTAGCATTGTGTCAGATAGAGATCCGAGGTTTACGTCGAAGTTTTGGGGAAGTTTGCAAGACACTTTGGGAACGAAGTTGAGATTAAGTTCTGCTTATCATCCTTAAACTGATGGTCAGTTGGAGAGGATTATTCAGTCTTTGGAAGATTTGTTGAGAGCTTGTGTTTCAGAACAAGGAGTAAGTTGGAGTGAATGTTTACCGTTGATTGAGTTTATTTACAACAACAGTTTTCGTTCGACTATTGGTATGGCACCTTTTGAAGTGTTGTATGGGAGGAGATGTAGGACATCATTGTGTTGGCATGAGTCAGGTGAGACTGATATGCTTGGACTGGAAGTAGTTCATCAAACTACAAAGAAGGTTAAGATGATTCAGGAGAAGATGAAAGCTTCGTAGAGTAGAAAGAAGAGTTATCATGATAAGAGGAGGAATGATATTGAGTTTCAAGTCGGAGGTCATGTGTTTTTGGGAGTGGATCCAGTCACGGGTGTTGGGAGCGCTTTGAAGTCTAAGAATTTGACGCTGTGTTTTATTGGTCCTTATCAGATTGTGGAGAGAGTTGGAGCTGTAGTGTATCGGATTACGTTAACACCGTCGTTATAGAATCTGCATAGTGTGTGTGTGACCCATCACATATTATTCAAGTGGATGATTTGAAAGTAAGAGATAATTTGACTGTTGAGACTATGTCGTTGAACATTGAAGGACGAGAGGTTAAGCGGTTGTGCGGGAAAGAGATTTTCTTGGTGAAGGTGATTTGGGGAGGTCCTATGGGAGAGAGCGTGACCTGGGAGTTGGAGAGTAAGATGAAGGAATCGTATCCGGAGTTGTTTCCTTCAGGTAATTTTCGAGGGTGAAAATTCTTTAAGGGGGGAGAGTTGTAACATCCCGATTTTTAGTATTAGATTTAGGCTTAATTGCAGTTTTGCCCCCTATCTTTTGCCAATTGTGCGATTTTGCACCCCATCCTTTTAATTGAGCGATTTTGCACCCTCTCTTTTACCCCCTTTCTGATTTCATAGCCCCTCATGTGTTTCAGTGCTGATGTGGATAGTGATTAGCGACATAGCACACAATGATTGGGATAAAACGAGTACACATCAGCAAAAGCCACCCAAAATGACGATTTTGCCCTTAATGACTTCAGATCCATGTGAAAAAGACAAAAATACCACTTTCTTCTTCTTCCTTCCTTCTCTCTCTTGTTTCTTCCTTCCTTCCTTCTCGTTCTTTCTCTCGTTCCTTCCTTCCTTCCTTCTCTCTCTCTCTCTCTCTCTCTCTCTCTCTCTCTCTCTCTCTCTCTCTCTCTCTCGTTCCTTATGTGAAATTTGCGGTTTAGTTTTGCCATGTTTCATCTTCCTTTCTTCTCTCTCTCTCTCTCTCTCTCTCTCTCTCTCTCTCTCTCTCTCTCTCTCTCTCTCTCGTTCTCTCCCTCTTCCATTTCCGTTCCCACATTTTCCCACCTCCCATGTCCTCACCGCCGACCGCCGTAACTTACACATTTTCCCCCTTCCTCTCTCATTCCACTTTGCATCAGATATAATAATCGATGGATGATAATTAGTGTACAACTACAATATGCCTAAATTAATTGGGCATTATGTTTAACCTATTTGTGAAAATTGCTCCTAACACAATTACACTGTTTTTCTTTTGATTTCTGCATCCGGTACATAAACACAATGGCTCCAAAACCCATGAGGGTGGAAGAAGGAAGTAGCAAGGGGTATTTTTGTCTTTTCACATGGATATGAAGTCATTAAGGGCAAAATGGTCATTTTGGATGACTTTTGCTGATGTGTAGTCATTTTATCTCAATCATCGTGTGCCATGTCGCTAATCACTGTCCACATCAGCTCTGAAACACATTAGGGGATATGAAATCAGAAAGGGGGTAAAAGAGAGGGTGCAAAATCGCTCAATTAAAAGGATGGGGTGCAAAATCGCACATTTGACAAAAGATAGGGGGCAAAAGTGCAATTAAGCCTTAGATTTATTTATTATTATTTCTTTATTATATTTGTTGATTGTTTATTTTATTGGGAATTGATGAATTAGTGAATTTTGAGTAATTGAGGGTATTTTAGTCATTTACGGGTGAAGGGTATTTTTGTAATATGTTGGAAAGTAGAAATTTGAAAATTAGAGGTTAGTGGCGTGAGAGTAGAATAGGGAGTTTAAGTAAAGTAAAAGTATAGAGAATTAAATATGAGAATGAGATGTGACTACGCCCATTAGTGTGAGTGACCATAACCCATTATATATAAAGAGTAGTGTATGTGTTTGTGAAATTAGGTCAAGTCATTTTTCATAAACCTAGAAAGGAGGCTAGAGAGAGAATAAAGAAAGAAGAGGAAACTTGGAGAGAAAGAAGGGAGGAAGCACTAGAAGAGGGAGATTCAACCTAGAGAAGCTAATTTTGAGAAGAATTGAGGTAAGATGGAAGATTATTTTCACCATATGAGTTTTATAAGCAATTGTGTAGTTTTGAGTGTTTTTAATTATGCTTAATTTCATGAATTAATGATTATTATGTGTTAAATTCGTGCTCCTTTGTTGTGGTTAATTTCAACATGTGTTAAATTGATGAATTCATGTTGTTGTTGCATCAAAGTTCATGTTTAGTCATGATGATTATGAGTTATTAAGTTAGATTTGAGCATGAGTATGTGTTTAGTTTGAATTTGAGCATGAGTATGTGTTGTGTTTATGAAAATTATGAATAAGTTGATGCAAAATGATTAAGTTGTTGTTGAATTGATTAAGTTGAATAATGTTAATTGAAATGATTAAGTAGGGTTATGTTAGAATTGAAGAAAGTTGTTGTTGTTGTGTTGTTGTTATGTTTGGATGATTAAGTTGTTTTGGAAAGAAATGAGTTTTTGAGACGATAATTGAATTAAGTTGGAAATAAGTGATTATGATTAAGTTTTTTAAGCTGAGTTAAGTTGTTAATGAATGGATAAAATTGGTTTAAAGCTTTGGGACGCGTTTGGTGCAAATTGGATCGAAAAACGATGTTGAAAAAAGTATTTTCGCGAAAAAACGCAAAAATCGGAAAATCATGTCCTGATGAGGACGTCCGTGCACCCAATAAGCACGACCGTGCGACCCTGTAAGTGTGGGGAAACTCCAATTTTGCGACTTTTTGAGGTATCCAAAGCACGTGAATGGTTCCCAAACCCTTAAACTTGATTATTAGGAGTATAATGAGGATATATATGATGGATTAACTGGGACTTAGATGTAAGGAAGTTTAGAAGTTAATTGGTTAGAGACGAACTTGTAAAATTGTCTTTAATTGAACCTTGATATGTATGCCAACTTGCTAGTTAATTAACTATTGAGGTGTGAATGATGATGAATGGTAAAGAATGATGATGAGTTAATTAGTAATAGATTAGTTAAACCTTGTTGATTAAATTTGTGTTGTGAACTATGTGAATGAAATTAAATGAAGATGTGATGTTATGTTGTTAATAGTATGATGATGATATATGATATACGATATATGATAAGTGACGGTGATATGTGATAAGTGACGATGATATATGATATATGATAAGTGACGATGATATGTGATAAGTGACGAAGATATATGATATATAACAAGTGACGATGATATGTGATAATTGAAGATGTTATATGATGTTTGAAAGTGACGATGATGAAGTGACGATGAATATATATATGACAATGTTGATGATGTTAGTGGTTGAGTCATAAATATGTTTGTAGTGTCGAGTCATGATGAGTTGACATGCATTCATGAGTCAAGTCCAGTGACGATGTAAAGTTACGATGGGATCACTCGGTAACAAACCTCCGATATCCAACCCGGTACCACATGCATGTAGAGTCGTCTTGGCGCATTGTATAAACATGACGAGTCATATGTGGCAATGTTTTGGTGTAAACTTGTGCATCTAAGTGGTAATTGTGTAATTGATGATTGTGATGAGACGAGGTTGATATAACTCGACTTGATGATTGCTTGTTGATGAGGGTATGTTATGTATGCTTGAGAATCTTGATTTGAAGTAATGATGTAACCATGATTGTAATTGAATGTGAATATGTTATGCATGTTTGTGAGATAAAACCAGGATTAATATAATGCATGATTATATGATGATGATGTTGTTGTTTACCTGAACTTGCATGTGTTTATATTTCCTTTATGTTGAACGTATATCTTACCCTCCAGTGGCTTTTTGGTCGCCTGCATCCTTATGGTGTAGGCGTGCAGGTTGGGGAGTAGCTCTTGCTTGTGAGTATATTGAGGATGGCGTGATGCCTACTCTTTTTATTTGCTTTGAGGAGTCTAGATTAGATGCTCTGATCTAGGATTTTGGGGTTATTGTTTATTCTATTGATTTTGACGTTGTTGGATCTATGTGATCAGACTGGGGATATTCTGTATATGTTGAGATTTTTATGTTATGATCCGAGACATGACATTGAGATATGTTGAAATATGTTTTTGTTCTGCTGTGATCTGAATATATACGATGAAATTTTTAAATTGATGATTTAATATGAGATGTATGTTGAATGGTAACACCTTGATGTGCGATGATTTCATGATTTATTATTTACATATTAATCTCGGGGTTCAGGGTGTTATACTCATAAACCATAACTGTTTTGTGAAACTCATCATTCTCTGGCATCATCACACTGTTATCCGCAAACTCATCTATCTATGATTTTGTTATCCTTAAGCACATTGAAGTGAAAATTAATCCTCCAAAGCCCAGTATCATCAAAGAAGTTTTATGGTCTCATTATATTTCCTAGTGTCAAATGCAACCCTGATCGGGCCTTTAACAATAATCCTGGGAATGCTGCATGTGGTGGGATTTTTAGAAATGCTGAGGCTGAATTTTTAGGAGCATTCTCAATCAACCTTGGGGTTACTTCAACTTTAAACTCGGAACTTATTGGGGGTATGGTGGCAATTGGGATTGCCCACTAAAGTAACTGGCACAATTTGTGGTTGGAAACTGACTCTATGTTAGTTTTCTTGGCATTCAAGTCACCAAAGATAGTCCCTTAGAATATTAGGAATAGATGGGACAAATGTATGCATATGTTAAATCTTTTCAATTTCAATATTACTCATATATATATAGGGAAGGCAATCAAGGTGCAAATCAACTTGCTATGGTTTGTGATAGCCTTATGATTGTTGGTTTTATAGCATGCCATCTTATATTAGTGTAGACTTTGTTAATTTCAGGTTTTGTTAACTCTTTTGAGGGTTAGGTTTTATGTCCCCCTCTATCTTTTGTTTGTATCTTTCATCTTTTCTTGAATATATTTAGGGGTTGTTTGCAAAAAAAGACAAGATTTTTAGAATGAAAACAAAGGAAAGTGAAGGAAAATGAACAAGAACTGATGTTACTTCCTTATGATAAGTAAACCTCATTGCAACAAGAAGCACGAACCCTGCATTTTTTTCCCGTAATGCTTGCACCTATCAAACAAAAATCAAATACCCACAAAATTATAATCCATAAAAACAATGAAAATTTGAATCAAAATGAAAGCTTTGAGAAAAATAGTGGAAGAATGAGAAATACTATCTTTGCCAAAATCAAGACGTTCAATGACAGAAAGGCTGAAGGAGAGTTGTTGGTGGTGGTGCTAGACCGGTGGTGGTGAGACCCTCACCCAGAGAGACTACGGGGAGAGAGAATGGTTAAGGAAGATAATGAGAAAAAAAATCTAGTGTTAAGAGAGCATGATAATATTGTGTGTTTTATTTGATTAAATGGTAAAGATTAATTGACCCATAATGAAAAAGTTTTACACCTTCCCACGTGAAATGTCACCCAGAAACTTATATTAAGTTTTCCGGTTTGTATTTTTTTTTTAATTATTTCTTTTTAGCCAATAGTTAAAAACCATTGTCATATAGGGAATAGGCATCATTTTGCGAGTTGCTCTACAAAGAAACAATTGTCATTTCCTTAGCAACGTGAGAATTTAAGCTTTCTAGAACAAGAAACCAAACTGAGAAGCTTATTATAACTATTTTGGGAATCACACCAGATCACCTATATGGAGTGTACCGGTTTGTCTATATTTTATGAAAATTGTTATTCTCTCATACAAAATTGTTCACTTCTATACAAACTGACCAAAATACTTCCAGTGTGACTTAAGTCATGTTTGTTATATACCAACGTGAGTTAAGTCACGCTCGGTATATAACAACGTGAGTTAACTCACGCTGGGTACTTATTATTACATTACACTAAAACAAAAATATTATTACACACAACAGAAATATTATTACATTACATTATATTCAACAATGATTATTATAACATAAATTAAAGGAATTTTTTAAAAAAAAAAAAAAAAATCGATTAATCATGATGACCAATCTTCTTGGGGTGGTGAGGGGCGGGTAAAAGGCCACTTTTGGGCAACCCCTTATAGCTCTAAGGTAGACGAATTCGTCATAACCACCTCTATCGCTAGCGAGAAAACACAATCAGGGCGAATTCTTGTCGATTAATCATAATGATCCTAATAGGACTCAAAAAATTCCCTCGACGATTAATATAATGATCTCAATCGTCGTCATAAAAAAAACAGCATAAGATCATTATGATTAATCGACGACGGACATTGAGGTCGTTTACGCCTATACTAACAAAACTACAAAAACAAAATATGAGAGAATAGATGGGAGAATGAGAAGAAACGAGAATGAGAAAAAATGAAAGGAAATGTTTCAATTTATAGATTTTTTGCTTGAATTCTATTGGTCGAAGAAAGTAACAACTCCTCCTTGATTGGCCGCCGTCCTAACCGCCGTCCATCCTACGTGAGTTAACTCACGCTGGAAACATCTCAAGTGCCCAAGTAAAGTTGTCCTCTTTTTCAGAGGCAAGAAAGGCAAAACCAACAGAATATGTCATGTTGGTAGAGGTGACACCAACAATCTCAAATAATGGCATTCTATACAAGTTGGTTTTGTAAACGGTCGGAAAAGTGTTAAGCATATTAATTGACTCCGGATGAGCAAAAAATATGTCTTCAAGAGTGGTTTCCTCACTATTTGCTCTTGTGAAATAGACGTATTTATGCTCCTCCAACTTCGAAATCAAGAATTGCATCTCTGTCTTGTCACCTCTTATCCCCTTTCGCCATCTAGGACGCACATTGTACACTTGTTTTTATAACCGTTACACTTTCTTGGTCTTTTGCCTTTAAATCCGTGAGAATATTCCTATGCAACGCCAAGCTCTTTGTCATGTCAATAACTCTCTTATTCTCCTCCTCTTTTAGTTTTCCCGCAAGAAGGTGACCGCCTAACTTTTGCTTCAACTCATGGTTGTGAATTCCACTAAGCATGGCCAACCACCAATCATTTGTATCCTTCTCAAAGTAATCACGCAACCTAAATGGACAATCATATTTCCTTGAGCCTGTGCTTTCAAGCTTTAATTTCTTCTTCGTCTTCGGTGGTTTGTATACACCACTCCTTTCACATTGCAATGTCATCATTGGATTTTTTAGACTAGATTTATCTATAGATATAGTAAATCCCGCCCTTGCTGCTTGTCGACGAACCCAACCAAGAAAATCATCTCGCTCTCGCCATCTTTCATTTGTTAAAAAAAATGAGGTGGTGTTTACTTCATAACCGCGAAGCTTGGCAACACCGGTAGGTACCGGTTTAGGTTTTTCTTCAATGTGAGCTTGAAAGATAATTTTGACTTTAACCTTCACATCAACGGTTGGTTTGACATCAAAGGAAGCTTCGCCGGAAGCTTCAATTATGGCCGGTTTCGGCTCAATGCCATCATCCACCACATTTTCAACCATCATTATGTCTATTGAATAAAAAAAATAACAAGGAAAAAAAATGGCGCAAAAATTCAAATATTGGGCACCAGTGTGACTTAAGTCACGCTGAGATAACACATGCGTGAGTTAACTCACGTGGAGTTCCAGCGTGAGTTAAGTCACGCCCAGGCATGCTTCCAGACTGACGAACCTAGCTCAAAAACCAGCAAAATAAAGAGAGGTTAGATGATACATTACCTGATTCTTTACGTTTGATGAGCGTAGAAAATTTCTTTCTGACGATTTGCAATCCTTTCAGCTCAAGATTTTTCACCAAAAAATCGCACTTTTGGGTTTTTTGGAGGTGAAGAGGGAAAGAAGTGTGTGTTTGAAGTTGGAACTGCTGGGTTTTGCCCAAAACAGTAATGCATCGCAGTGTGAGTTAACTCACGCTGCTTTTAAGCGTGACTTAACTCACGTTGCCTTCAACATGACTTAAGTCACGTTGGTATATACCGAGCGTGACTTAAGTCACGCAGGAGTATTTTGGTCAGTTTCTATAGGAATGAACATTTTTGTTTGTGGAAATACCAATTTTCATATTTTATTCAATTCAATAGTTTTTACAAGTTGTTATATGTTTCCGGAAGAAAAATGTATAATTAAAAAAATCCGATTACATGTATAATTAAAAACTTAAGGTTTTAATTTATATATGAGTGTAAAAACGGTAATTCACACAAAATATAGGGGTGATGGTATAATTATTGTGGTACATGGTGAAGTTTTCTACAGTGAGTTTTGCTAAAAATAATAATCAGACGACTCCCTATTTCAATTTTTTTCCTACGTAGATTGGAGCTGATAGTGAAGCCTAACTATAAAGTTCGGATGAACCACTAAAACAAATTATAATAAATTTTATGACTACAAACCATATTTGGAGTGGGCCATGAGCTACAAGGATTCATGGCTCACCCCTTAATCCCCTTACTCTAAATTTTATTGAATTTCATAAACAAAAAGCTTTTGATTTTCTCAGCTTGTCATTTCCAGGGTCGTTTCTGAGATTTTAGTGGTCTAGGACAAACCTACAATTTGGGCCCTAACTTCTAAATCTATATTTATACTATATATAAAGAAAATAGGGTATTTTGGAAGGATTTTGGACTGGCTTTTTTGTTATTCCAATTATACCCTTGAACAAATTTTTTTATAATAATGTTATATTATTGGTGTTATTAAAAAAGATAAGAATTTTTATTATATTTGTTATATTATGTTGTCGTTCAAAAAAATAAATATGATTTATTAAGCTAAAAAAAATATGATTTGTTCAGTTTGTTACATTTGAAAGTCACAAATATCTATACCTACAACTTTTCCAAATAACGGGTGTTAGATGGTTTCTTTTGATTTTGACAGAAAGGTTTGGGATGGAAGAATGCTATGAATTTGAACTCCTTTTATAACATCACAATAAATTATAAATGAGTCAACAAAGAACTAAACTCAATACTTACAAGCACATCTCCCTTTAGAATTTAAGTAACTTTTTTAGGGTCTAATGAATCCCTATTTTTTTTTTTTTGTTGGGACCCAAATTTCGTACTAATTTTTTTAAGTCTAGGACAATCGCCCTTCTCGCCCTGCCTAGATACGGCCTTGGTCATGTCATGCAGCTACACTATAGCGACAATGAACTAAGTGGTCATTGTTAATTGAACAAATTGAAATACAAATATCGATTATGCTCAATTGTCTAAGCTGTCGGAGATGATCCTGAATATCGAGAAATGATTTACAGTATCAATCAAATAAGAATGAGGAATTTACAAATGGATATGACAAGTAAATTAGACATTTTCTTGTCATATGTATACCCTAACACACTACAAACGACGAGGAAATATCTAAAAGTCACATGGCATGAATCATAAAAATGTCATGGTATATTGTGACGGTGCCCACCGACTAAGTTACATTTGTAAAGTACACGTACAATTGAATATATCAATCCTTTAAAATATTATACTATTATATAGTGTATTTTTGACTTATTTTTTAATTCTTTATTTACTTTTTTGATAATAGTTTTTCTAACATTTATACTTTGCAAATGAGGTCAAACCACCAAATTATTGTGGTTAAGTAGTAAACAACTTGTTTCGGTCTATTCCAAGGCCTAAACAACTTGTTTCGGTCTATTCCAAGGTCCAAACTTTGATTAGATTTAGGTTCCATTTTTAACTGATCCAGATAGACCACCCTATAAAAATCCTCTAGTATGCACCAGAGTAATGGTGTCTTGAGACAATTTGGGTCAGTCGCCTTGAATTCAATGATTTCTTTTTGAAAATTGCTCTTCCCCCAACCAAAATTGTTCACTCCCATACAAACTGACGAAAATACCCCCAGTTTGAGTTAACTCAAGTAGGTTATAACCCAACGTGATTTAACTCACGCTCGGTATATATCAACATGAGTTAAGTCAGGTAGAGTTATAACGTACTTGAGTTAACTCAAGTTGAGTTATAACCTACTTGAGTTAACTCAAGTTGGGTATAATATACGAGAAATTTATTTAGTTTTAAACAAAGCGTTGTGTTGCGTTACATTACATTCTCCCAAAGAATGTTGTATCATCATGGTGTTGGATTTAAATTAAATTCATGGAAGTTTGCCGAAAATGTTGGCATTGAAGTGTCTTATACTTAGGGTAAAAATTTGCAAGTCTCTTTCAAAACTCAAAAGAATGAAGAGAACACATCGCATATATTCTACTGAATCAACTATACAAGTTTGCAAGTCTCTTTCAAAACCCAAAAGAATGAAGAGAACGCAAATAAATAAATTTGTGTATTTTATACCCCCAGCTTGAGTTAACTCAAGTAGGTTATAACTCTACCTGACTTAAGTCACGTTGATATATACCGAGCGTGAGTTAAGTCACGCTAGATTATAACCTACTTGAATTAACTCAAGTTGGGGGTATTTTCGTTAGTTTGTATGAGAATTAGCAATTTTGGTTAGGGGATGAGCAATTTTCTTTCTTTTTATAATCTGCCTACAGTTACCGCTGAGGACGGTTGTCCAGATAAAGGTTTAAGAACTAAAACCCTAAACCAACACTATAAATACTAACTTATAACATTGGTCCAAATACACATACATTTTACTCTAAATTTCCTCACTTTGTTGGAAAAGAAGGCTATCGACGAAGATCTTATACTTAAAGGTCATTCAAGACCGCATCCAGAGATTTCAAATCCGACAAAATTATAACTTTTGTTTTATGTAAACAGCTTAGGTCCTTAAAGCATGTACTCACAAGTTCTTTTTTTAAAAGAAAAACCGAAAAGAACTTCAATAATAAAAATACTTCTAAGCACAAATTGTGTCCTCAAACACAAAAACAAATCAAAATTTCATCACTGTAAACAAAACTAAGCCTATAAACCAAAACAATGGGCAAAATAGTCAAAATCAAAGGATAATAAACCAATAAGACCCCGAAATACTCAAACATTCATGTAGCCACCAATGGTTTAAATCATAGTCGAACAATTTTATCATTAGATTGAAGTCAAAACCAATATAATACTTAGTATCTTCCGGTAACTTATTTGATTGGAACTCTTGTTGACGAAAGTGTTAACATGAGATTTTAACTATGTCCACTATAGCTCTGATGAAGTATAAATTTTTAGGTTTCCCTTTGAAGAGGGGAATTACCATATAAGAAAAAGGAGGGGCTCCATGAGAGAAACTAGTCAAAGGCTATGGCATGTTGTCTAGCCAAAGATATAGAGCATGTATAGAACTTAGCAACATTAATCATTTGATCAGAATACTCCCCATAATTTGAAAAGAGTTGCATAATGTGCCTAACATTAGAAAGAGTGCCTTTGCAGAAAATTAAAACATCATCCTCATACAAACAATGACTAGGGACTTCAGAATATCTGCAGGCATTCATCAAGGATAGCTTGCCTGCAAGCACAAGAGCTTGCAAACCTCTACTAAGGACTTCTTCAGCCAAATAGAACAAAAGAGCAGAGGGAGGAGATAGACAGTTTGGTAGACTGCAGTATAGTGAGAATCCAGTTGCAAAAACAAAAACACTTGAGGACATGCAAATAACACTTTACAAAAATTACGAGTATTAAGAAAATTTGTTTAAAATATGTACGACAATTACTAAATGGGTTAATTGTTCAAATTGATTATGTAATATACGCGATTTCTAAAAAAATGACCACGTAAAATAAAAAAACTCATATTTTAAACCTGTAAGTTGACATTCTTCTTATTTTTTACTCTATAATATATGGTAGTCTAAAAAAGTGATCGAAAGGTTGAAATTTTTCATTATATTTTTCAGGCATGTTTAGGACTTCAAATATGGCTTTACACAATAGATTTTTTCGACTAGGGACGGATTAATTATTAAATTTTATTCCCCATAATTAAAAAAAATTCTTAAACAATTCATAATTAATTTGTCTCTCGTTTAAAAACTCCAAAATTACATAATGAAAGTTCTTATTGATGTTCTAACCATGCCTATAAAACTTTGCTCCGTGAGTATATGCTTACTTAGAACAAAATTGCAATTTTGCACGTTTTGATTGAAAAATAAAATAAATTGAAACGTCTTCGAAATACTATGAAACTTTGAAGTTCTTTTTGTGTATTTTATAGATGTCTCTGCAAACAATCAACTCAAAATTTGATTTCTTGGTCGAAATTTCCGTTGTTTTGTTTTTTGAGTTTTTTGCGCTTTAAAAATTCAAAATTAATTCGTCCTTAGTCGAAAAATTCTAATTTTTTTATGTACAACCATATTTTAACGTCCTAAATATACCTATAAAAATCATGAAAGAATTTAATCTCTAGATCTTTTTCTGGACTTCGTGTATATTACAGTGTTAAAAATAATACGAATCTCAAATTATAGGGTTGAAATATGTGTCTTTATTTTACAGGGTCATTTTTTCAGACTTCGCATATATTACATGATCAATTTCAACAAATTAACTCTTACTAAATTACCTTTTGTATATAATTGCATTTAATATAAATTGTTGTATTTCAAGATAAATTGATAGTATTAATAAGAGATTAAGGGGTATATTTAAAAAAAGAGTAATAAATTCATCTAATAATTTAAAGTAAATACAAATACTAGTTTTTTTTTTTGTAAACACTCTTATACTTAAAAACGAAGGAGTACTAAACATAAATTAATCAAGCACACATCAAGGTGTTGTTCTTAGGACGGTGTCACTTGACGTATAGTTATGAGTCGCCACCACAGGCCACAGCTCATACCAGCCAGTCATAGCCGTCCAAAGAGATTTAATTTGCCACCAAAGGACGGTGACCTATTTATGTTACATTTAATTTGCCTTCAAACAAATATCCATAAACTTTTTTTTTATAACAAATGTTGTTTTAGTAGAATAAGTTTCATTCAAATGATAAGGTTGTATTGACAAATATTAGTTGATTGTTATTATTTTTTCTTTCACAAAAGTTTGAGCCCTATGCTTTAATTTGTTAGCCATTAACTCAAATTATATAAATGAAATAGAGAACAATATTTTTACTACATTATAATTATATCGTAAAGTAAAAAATATTGAATTGAAAGGGATAATACATGTACTTTAATTAGATAATATAAATGAAAAAAAAATGTACAATTAATGCCACTTTAAAATCAGTTATTTAGTGACATATTTTTTATTTTTTTGCAAATAGGTCGTGGGACTAGGGATTATATTATTTTGTAGATAAAAGTCCACAACACAGGTTGACTGATATAAATCATTATTAAAAAGGTTGACTAATGATAAAATAAAACTTGAAAGAAAGCTTACTAAACACTTATTTAAGAGGTCTATATGACTAGGAGATTCATGGAACAACAAAATCTTTGGTCTCACATGATATGATTTTATAACTATAAATACTTATTGTGGCGGTGTAATTAATATTTGTTGAATGTCTTCCATGTCAACGTACACCTTGTAAACTTGAACTATACATGTCTATTTGACAAGGAAATGCATGAAAGTAAGTAGGAATAAATCCTTCAATCTAGAGTGAAGACTTATTTTAATTTATGAAAATGGAGTAACTATGAGATTCAACTTAGCTTTTAAGAAAAATAAAAGCAATTTTTAATCATTAAAAAAAATAATTTGGGACAAAAAAAATTGGAACAAGCCAAAATGGTATATAATACCAAGAACAAAACATTCTACCTATGACAAGGGGTGCCAAGGTAGAATGTAACAGCCCGATTTTTATTAATAGTTTATTAATATTAGTTTATTTATTTTTTATTTATTTATAATGTGGTTGAATTGATGGATTAGTTGATTTAGTAGAAAATTGGAGTGAAGGGTATTTTTGAGAAATTGAGGAAAATAGAAGTGTATGGGTAAATATGGGGTTTAAGTGAAGTAAATGATTAGTGTTTTATTTGTAGAGATTTGGCATTATAGGAACTAAGCTCATTTAGTGTTGAGAGAACCAAAGCCCAAAACAAGAGCATATAAATAGATAGTAGTGTTGGTGAATTAGGGTTAGACTCATAACATATACATTTGAGAAAGAGGCAAGAGTAAAGGCAAAGAGGAGAGAGGAAATCTAGAGAAAGAAGTTGAGAGCTTAAGGAAATCAAGAGGAGAGGGTGATCCAAGCTAGAGGGAGGCTAGAAATGAAGGCTGAGAGGTATGGGTGTGAGTTTTATTCTCATTTGAAAATTTATGAGCAAATGGGTAGATTAAGGAATTACTATGATAATGTTATATATATGAATAGTATGTATGAATGATGAGTATGTATAAGTATGTAAACTTGGTAAATGTGGGTATCGGAAAACTAATGCAGAAGTGAATTGATGAATTAATTAATGATGAGTTGTGATGATTATTTGATGATGTGCATTTTATGATGTGAATATGATGAGTAAATGTTGAGTTATTTATCGAGATGTAAATGATGAATCATTGGACTTGGTGTAAATTGTGAATTGTTTAATGATGTGAAATTGATGTGAAAATTGAAGATGATTATATGATGAAGTGACTATATAATGATGTGATTAAAAGATGATGTGTTATATAATAGAGAGATTATATGACGACGTGTTGATATGATGTTGTGTGATATGACGATGGGTTATTTAAATGATGTGTATCTGTCGAGTCGAGTTATTCATTGTTGATGTCTTATATGGTGTCCATGCATTCATGGTCAGTCCTACTTGATGTTGTGGGATTAATCAGTAACATACCTCCGATTATCCAAGATGTCGTGGGATCACTCAGTAACATAACTTTGATATCCAAAACATGGTACCACATGCATATAGAGTCGAGTTAGGCGCATTGCATACATCACTATGAGTCTATGTGAAGATATTTTGATTTGACTATGTGTGACTATGTGATGATGTGCTATTTGAAGATGTGGAACGTGACTTTGTGTTATGCAGAAATGTGTCTAATTGTATATGTGATGTTGGATGATGAGTTTGCTATATTAATGGTGTATACTTGGATGTCTTTAATTGTCTTAGATGTGAATATATACTCGTGATATGTTAGCTAAGACTAGTTAATTTTAAGACATGGATATATTTATAAATATGTATATATGATGAGTATGATTTGCTGCTTATTCTTGATGAATATATGTTGAATGTATAGTTGACATGTTTGTTATCATTTAACTATACATGTGTTCGTATTTTTTCATGTGCTGAATATTTCTCACCCTTTTGCGGGTTTCCGCCTATGCCTTATAGTGTAGACTTGCAAGTCAAGGAAGATTATTTGATGTGAGTTTTCCGAGGATGGCTTTGGAGCCTACTCGTTCTTTACCGCTTTCTTTTGTAGTCTAGCATAGTATTGCTCTGATTAGAACTGTTGGGGTTTATTTATATTTATCAGATTGTGTTTGATAAACCTTGGGTTACTTTGAGGATGTTTTTACTTTGAGATATGATGTATGACTTATGTTGTTGAGATTATTCTGCTGCGACTTGATATATTATTTTGATGGAGTTTTGGATTTTGCTGATTGATGAAGAGTAACACCTTGAAATGTTAATTATATTTGTTGCATTATTATTAAAAAATAGTATGTGGGGTTTAGGGTGTTACATAGAACACTATAAGTTTTACAGACAGATACAAATCCAAAACAAGCAAAGCAAAACGAAAAGGAAAACTATTAGCCAATGCTCATAAAAATTAAAGGATTAAGCCACCAACTATGATAACCAAAAGCAAAATTAATAATTTTTGCTTTCAGCCACCAATAAGAGAAGAGCTTAATTTTATCCAAAAGATGATGCATCGAGTCTTCCTTATGGTTGAAGATTCTATTATTTCTTTCTTTTCAAATCACACAAACACAAAAGAACCAAATTAAATGCATAAAAGATCGTCGAGATTTTGAATATCCACCCGATTGACCAAACTGAACAGAGTGTTTCAATAAACAAAACGTATCAACCGATGAGATGTCAATCAAATTTCGAACAAGGTGTAAAATACAACCTGAAATAATGGCAACCCATGAACAAATGATTTTTCGATTCAAGAGCACCACTGATAAGTGCCAGAAACTAGTTATAAAGCATATTTATTTTAGGCACTTTTCTTACTTGTTTTACAAGTTATCTTGGTAAAAGCTCTGAAAGAAAAGATAAATATCATTTCATGTTTTTAGACCTAATCCCAACCATTTTTGTAGGTACATGCTATTTCCTTGGACCTGAAGATCAGACTCTGAAGATCAGCGTCTGAAGGTCAGAGTCTGAAGGTCAACGTCTGAAGGTCAGAGTCTGAGCAATTTCGCAGAGCAAAGTATCGTCGCAGAGCAAAGTAGGTTCTGAAACTCCAAACACAAAAGTTCAGAAGCTGAGCTGGCAGAAACCTTCGCAGAGCAAAGTATTACTTCGCAGAGCGAAGTAGGGCGGTTTGAACTGTTCAAGGCTGAGGTGGCAGAAACCCAGTGATGAAGAAAGGACTTCGCAAAGCGAAGTATGACTTCGCAGAGCAAAGTCCTTAATAACAGAACACTTATAAATAGGTTCAAAAGCTGAATGTTTAAAGAGGTTGTAATTTTTAGTTAGATATATTTTTAGATAGAAAATAGGGATAGAAGTTCTGTTCTTCCAGGAGCAAGAGTGATTGAAGTGTAGATTAACTAAGATTCTTTGGGAAATCAAGACTTAGCTTTGAATCTTCATCTTTCTTTACACTTTTGTATAGTTGTCATGACAGTTATCAACTAACTCCCTTTTGTTGGAACTGGAGGTACTTAATATAGCTTAGATGTAATCTTTTGATCTTTCAATTATATGATTCTAGCACCTTATGTGATATTGATTTTATTCTTGCTATCCATTCTTATGCTTGATTTAAATGTTATTGAAAAATACTTTTGAATCTAGGGTTAGAATAATCTTCTATCAAAACAATCATTCTAGACATAGATTTATGTTTTGATAATCACATAAAGTATCGGAACGTAAAGCTACCAGATCGTTTAATAGATTGGGAAATCATCGATTAAACGATACGATCGATCTCACGACGTCATTTAGACATAAATGATGTTGTCGAGTGATACGTGATAATTTCGCTAAAAAGCTAGAATCCATATGCATGATCATTAGAATATATTCGATGCTAGATTGACGAACTCTAATTCCAAAGCTTTTACTCCCTATTACTCGTCGTTTTATTACCGCTTTATTAGTTGAATAGTTTTTATACCAAACAATCTTATAAACCCAAACTTGAAATGATAACAATTGTTGAATGGCTTACGGTATCGCACTAGTCCCTGTGGAGACGATATAAAAATACTTACTTTTGTCTAAACAACAAAACGGCGTCGTTGTCGGGGACTGGTGTTTAGATATTTTAAGCATCAAAACAATTTGTATTGTTTTGAGCATCTGTATATATCTTGTGAATATTCTTCTTTTCTTTTGTACATTGTAAAATTTTGTTTCCATTAACCCTCTTTGTTATACAAAGAAAAATTTCTTGTTAGTTACACTCGTTTCAGATTCTCCACATAAACGAAATCATGGCTGATCATGATTATATCAACTTCTATACTCCATTCGAGTATGAATCCTATCAATAGTATCAACAATATCCTTCTGAAGATGAACAAATGTTAACAATGGAAAATATTTTGAATATGTTCATACAACAATCCATGATCAACATGCAAAATACCAACCAAAGATTGAAGACTTTATCAAGCCATTTGGAGATTTTGCAAGTTCAATTAGATTTTTCACCAAGAATCATGGATGTTCAAACCAACAATCAATCCACTCTTGAATTCAGAGATGTTGTTGAAGAAGATGTTGATGAAATTAAGGAAGAGATAATGCTTGAAGGATGTGGTATAATGAAAATTGTGGAAGAAATAGAGATACCACACGAAGTAGAATTTCCTCAAGGAAGGTCATATACTGAAGAGGCTGAAACTGTTGATAATAAAGAAGTGATGGCTTCTGAGACCAAGGAACAGTTTCTTAACAAGGAAGAAATTTATGAAAAGAAGGGG
The DNA here is from genome assembly GCA_018208015.1 of Medicago ruthenica. NCBI lineage: Eukaryota > Viridiplantae > Streptophyta > Magnoliopsida > Fabales > Fabaceae > Medicago > Medicago ruthenica. The sequence goes on along the minus strand of CM031374.1, from coordinate 20,617,602 downwards.
ATGAAAGTGAGCAAGGTAGAAATAGATTGTGTAATAGATAACATTTGTTCCTTGTTCAGCAAACAAAAGTTAGGGAGGATATGGACTCCACATCAGCTCTACTTCAAGTTCATAGAATTCCTCCCAAAGAAAAGGAATACAAAGGGGGATGTGTTGTCCGTCTCATTTTGGCCACCCTAACGAAAAAGGCGTCGAGCTAACGACGTAAAACAAGCGCTTGTTGGGAGGCAACCCAATTTTGTAAGTATTTTTGCTTTATTACTGCTTTTTAGAAACCATAGGTTAAGATAAAAATGACAAATCTGTTGAAAATTTGCAATTTTGAAAATGCCAAAACCTGTCAACTTCGCAGAGCAAAGTTTCCCTTCGCACTGCGAAGCTTCAAAGTCTGAGCTTCAGAGTCTGAGCTTCGCAGAGCAAAGTAACTGCGCAGAGCGAAGTTTTCAAATTTTGTCAGGTACGGTTTTCAAAGCCACTAACCCATTCTTTACTCTCATTCAACTACTCCCACCCACTTCACTTCCACAACCGTTTCAAACCCCAAAAACAGTTTCTCTCTCTAAAACCTTATCCTTCTCCTCCAAAACAACCCTAAAAATATTTTTTCACTTACCCATTTACCCAAATCCTTTTTTTTCCATTAACATTGTGTCAGTAGCTTCAAATTCTTTCCATTTTCGCAAGTACACAAGGTACTATTTCTGGGTTTCCTCTTTTCTCATTTCTTCTTCAAAATGGTAGGATTGTATGTGACTTAGGGTTTAATTTTAAACTTCCAATTTAGGGTTAAGTTTTGAGTTAAATTTCGTTTCATTTTAAATATTCAATGTTGGGTAGATGAAATAGAATCATAAGCATACTATTTTCATGAAAAAAAAATCGATTTTACTCACTTTCTTTTGAAAATTACCCATTTGTAAATTTTGAAATAAACGGGTTTGTTAAGTGATTTTATGCCCTTTATGATTCTAAATCATCTATGTGAACACCCATAATGTTTAAAATGAAACAGAGCCAAAAATCTCAAGGTTTAGGGTTAGATTCTGTGAAAATTTTCGTTTTCTAGGTTAGTTGGCAGAGCAAAGTTCTTGGTCGCAGTGCGACCATTGTTCTGGAAAACCCAGAATCCTTCGTTCAGATTTTGCTCTGCGACCTCAATTTCGCAGAGTGACCTTGACAGAACAAAAATTCCTGCTTCTTTTCAATTCATTTTGTTTATTTCAATCTTGCCTAATGTTGCTATATATATGTTTTCTGTGTTATTTTCTTTTGTTGTAGATGGCACCAAAAGCAGCTGGAAAATGACCTCGAGTGGAGACCGGTTCGTCTAGTGCAAGGCCACAAGAGGCCTATGACGAGTCTCGATTCCTAAGCCTCCGCAACCAGCAGAGGTACACAGACCTGCTCAAAAGGACATTTTGGGCCGAGAGGCAATTTATCATCAATGAGCATGGCACATACAGGGAGATCGCTCACTTGATCAATTCCTGAAATTGGGGAATTTTGGCAAACCCTCCTCTAAACCTCAACTATGACATAATTAGGGAGTTTTACGCCAATGCCATCCCTGTTGACCCTGAGGAGGAGTTCTCCTATCAGACTATGGTTCGCGGCCGTGTCATTAGATTCGACCGCGAAGCCATCAATGAATACCTTAGGAACCACCTCCAGCTGGATATCGATGAATTGTGTGCCTTCCATAGGCACCAAAACAGAGGAAATTGGAATCACCAACATATTGCTCAAACCATCTTCCAACTTGGGAAATATTATGAGCTCAACTCCTCCGGCCAACCAACCAAAGCCATCAAAAACAATCTCACCACACCTGCCCAAGTCATTTTTCATCTCATTGTCCATAACATCCGCCCCAAGAGCCACACCTCCTCCACTACATTAGATGTCACCCCTTTGCTTTACTACATCCTCACCAACAAACAAGTAGATGTCGCAAGGGTGATTGCACATGAGCTGAGAATAGTGGTAGAGAGTGGAATTAAGCCACCAGCTAAGAAAATGTGCCCTCTTGCATTCCCGGGCCTAATTATGGGTCTCTGCCGGGATGCACGCATAGTAATCCCTCCCCAGATCCATGAAACGATTAAAAATCCAATCACTGATGATTATATTGGGGGGCACTGCACATGCAAGAGAGCACCCAGAGCACAACAACCACCTCCCCAAGCCCCACCTGCACCACAGGGCCCTCAGTTTTCAGACAGAGCCAGATCCACCTATACATGAGATGCTCTGGAAGTAAATCACAGAGGTCAGCTGGGGAGGTGGTTTTGTATAAATTGCAGCTGCAGTGGGGACTTCCATCAGATCGTGCTCAGCATTTGATGACTCTAGAGGCTTTTCGGTCCTATGTTGCATATCCTGAGGACATGCCTTTTTACTCATAAGGGGGTGGCAGTAGTGCAGCTGTTGGAGGACATGATGATGATGATGATGATGATGGTGGTGATGGTGATGATGATGGTGATGGAAGTGAAGACACTGAGGAGGACGATGCCCGTACTCCAAGAGTCGCTTCCTTTTAAAGCTTTTGCTGATTTTTGTTTTTATGTTTTCTTTGTACTTTCTAGAAAATTGTGGTGTTTAAGTTATTTATATGTGTACTCTGTTTAAATGTTATTTGTATTATTACTCTTTTATTATTTGGCTTTTGAGGTATAATTATAGTGACTGTTATTTATATGAATATGCTTTTAATGTTCAAAAATTCTGCTTTGGCCATGGATCATTAGTAAAAACAAAGCTTCTCAAATGCTGATTAATCCAAAGCTGAATGATTCAGCAACAGATGTATGGTAATGATAGAAATTGATTGATTTGATCAAAGCCAAGGTACATGTTTCCTGTTTTTCTATGATTAACTTGAAGCGTGAATATGTACTTTGTACAAAGGTTATACCATACAGTTTTCTTCATTAATATGTTTATTCTGTGAACCGCTTAGAACAAACCTAAATGTGAGGAATCCTCAAGTTCTATGTATATATGCAGGAGACCGGTATTTTTGTCTAACTCAGTTGTTTTATGTTAAATCTGAACATTGTTTTGAACTGTATGAAAGCACAGAAATGATCAAGGCATTCTTTTTAAAATTTAGAAGAAACACTTGACCACAAAAATCCTACCCAGTGAGAAAGTGAGTATTTGATAACCCAATTTGAGCCTAATGAATCAGAATCCTTAAACTTTGAACTGTCAATATTCATAAGCACAATGCTTAATGAATTTGCCCAAGTTTTTCAAAATCCAGTTCATAGTTAAATCACTATTGGATTCTGATATTTTTACCTTCATTTTGAACCCTTAACCATCATGTATATTTGTCCCTTGCCTATTGATAAGGGAACACTCAATTAGGGTATCATTTTGTATAAGTTGGGGAGAAAAGGGAGGTATTACATTTATATCAAGTATTGGTGAAATTTGGAAATTGATCTTGACAACAAAGAAAAAGAAAAGAAAAAGAAAAGAAAAAGAGAAAAATATAATAAATAAAAAAAAGTTGTCAAGATCAAAGTACTACTTGTATATCACCAAGGGTTGATAAACAGAATTTGGAGGAAGTTGTGTAAATAGAAAGAATGTTCCTCTATACTTGGCCTTTTGAATTTATTTTTTCCACATATGACATTTCTTTTGAAACCAAGCCAAATTACAACCCTCAAAGACCTTTTGATCTATGCTTTTGTGCTTTTTGAGATGATAATTGGATGGACACATAACTAAATCAGGATGATAGTAGATTTATCGGGTGTGTGTTCAAAACCCTCACGACATGATTTCAATTTGTTTCATTTACTTTCAAAGAAGTGTGTTAGGTGCGGTCCACTTATAACCGTGTTCATGACTTGAACTGTGTGATATAAATTTTGTGATTAGGATTATATCACATTCATAGTGTAATCTTAGATTAATGGGAGCATCAGAATTGCCCGCGCAAATCTCAAATGAATCATGCAATCTGAAATTTTGTTTAAATCTCTGCCTTTGCTGTTTTTCGTCCTTTGTTTGAGGACAAACAAAGATTTAAGTTTGGGAGTGTGATAAGTGCCAGAAACTAGTTATAAAGCATATTTATTTTAGACACTTTTCTTACTTGTTTTACAAGTTATCTTAGTAAAATCTCTGAAAGAAAAGATAAATATCATTTCATGCTTTTTAGACCTAATCCCAACCATTTTTGTAGGTACATGCTATTTCCTTGGACCTGAAGATCAGACTCTGAAGATCAGCGTCTGAAGGTCAGCGTCTGAAGGTCAGCATCTGAGCTTCAGAGTCTGAGCAATTTCGCAGAGCAAAGTATCGTCGCAGGGCGAAGTAGGTTCTGAAACTCCAGACACAAAAGTTCAGAAGCTGAGGTGGCAGAAACCTTTGAAGAGCAAAGTATTACTTCACAGAGCGAAGTAGGGCGGTTTGAACTGTTCAAGGCTGAGGTGGCAGAAACCCAGTGGTGAAGAAAGGACTTCGCAAAGCGAAGTATGACTTCGCAGAGCAAAGTCCTTAATAACAGAACACTTATAAATAGGTTCAAAAGCTAAATGTTTAGAGAGGTTGTAATTTTTAGTTAGATATATTTTTAGATAGAAATAGGGATAGAAGTTCTGTTCTTCCAGGAGCAAGAGTGATTGAAGTGTGGATTAACTAAGATTCTTTGGGAAATCAAGACTTAGCTTTGAATCTTCATCTTTCTTTACACTTTTGTATAGTTGTCATGACAATGATCAACTAACTCCCTTTTGTTGGAACTGGAGGTATTTAATATAGCTTAGATGTAATCTTTTGATCTTTCAATTATATGATTCTAGCACCTTATGTGATATTGATTTTATTCTTGCTATCCATTCTTATGCTTGATTTAAATGTTATTGAAAAATACTTTTGAATCTAGGGTTAGAATAATCTTCTATCAAAATAGTCATTCTAGACATAGATTTATGTTTTTATAATCACATAAAGTATCGGAATGTAAAGCTATCGGATCGATTAATAGATTGGGAAATCATCGATTAAACGATACGATCGACCTCACGACGTCATTTAGACATAAATGATGTTGTCGAGTGATACGTGATAATTTTGCTAAAAAGCTAGAATCCATATGCATGATCATTGGAATATATTCGATGCTAGATTGACGAACTCTAATTACAACGTTTTTACTCCCTATTACTCGTCGTTTTATTACCGCTTTATTAGTTGAATAGTTTTTATACCAAACAATCTTATAAACCCAAACTTGAAATGATAACAATTGTAGAATGGCTTACGGTATCACACTAGTCCCTGCGGAGACGATATAAAAATACTTAATTTTGTCTAAATAACAACCACATTTCCTCACACAAAGCTGTGAATCTTGTTGGATAATACCTCTGTCATACCCCATTTTTTGACTCATATTTTTCTTTGTTTATTATCCTTTTATTATTTATTATTAAATTATAATTTTTAATTTCTTACTTTTACCTTTTATTATCTTTATTATTTCATCTTTATTTTTAGATTTTTATTTATTAATATTTATTATCATTATCATTTCTATTATTATTAATATTATCATTACTATTATCACTACTATTATTATTATCTTTTTTCATTAATAATATTATTTTTTATTATCTTTTTATCAATGTTTTTCTTATTATTATCTATTATTATCTATTATTATTATCATTATTATTATTATTATTATTATTATTACCATTACTACTATTATTATCTCTTTCATCATTATTATTATTACCATCTTTATTATTATTATTATTATCATTATTATTATTATTATTTTCATTATTATTTTTATTATTATTTGTTTTATTGTTTTATTTTAAAGAAAATAAAAAAGAAAAAGAAGGGAATTTCGCAGAGCGATGTTACCATCGCAGAGCGAACTCTGCGATTTTTTGCAGTTTTTGATTTTTCTGATTTATCTTTCTTTTGTGTTTACTGTGGTTATTATTATTATCATCTATTGTTATTATTATTACTGTTATTATCAATTTTGGCTGTTGAATTCAACAAAGAAAGAAAGGAAGCATGTGCCAATGAAAATCAAGGAAAGAAGGATTTTGTGCCAATCAAGCATGTGCCAAGCAAGTTGGCTGCCCTTGGGCAGCTCTCATCCCTCCCATTTTACCTGCTACTGACCCTGCACTTTCCAGCCAGCAGCTTGCTCTTTTTCTTCCTTCTTTCTCCACCAAAAACCAGTCAAACATAGCTGCATTTTGCTTGCCCCAAAGAACAAAGTTGCTGCCCTGTTTCAGCAGTTTTTCTTCCCTTCTCAGAACAGCACACTTGTTCCTTTTGTTTCTCCCAACCTCTGTACATTGCAGCACACGTTTTTCTTGCTTGTCCTCTCAAGATTGCAAGGATTAATCCCAAGGGGCAGCTCAATTTGCAAACAGCCCTGTTTTTCACACTTTTCCATCATTTTTCTGTCAAGATCAGCTGCTTTGATTGCTGAATTTGGCCAAAGTCTTGACCAAGATTACAATGCAATGTCATCTCTTCCCTTTTGCATTAAATCCAAAGTAAATAGCCTGATTTTAGCCCACAAAAACAGCCTGCTCTAGGGATTTTTCATCATTGCATTTGATCTCATTTTTGCCTATTTAAGCAATGCAATGCATAAGGGTTTAACAATTCAATAGAGAGTTGATACACAGCACAAAACACAGCAAAAATCAGTTCTTAGACAGAGAATTTCATAGTGAATTGAGAGTGAATATGCATTGAAAAGAGAGAGGAGCAATTGCACAATATTATTGTTCTTATTCATCAACATTCCTGTGCGCACCTCGTTTTTTTCCTCGGGAAAAAGACGCGCAAATCCTCCGAGGTCGTCCTCGAACGCTCGGAGGTGCCTTTGTGAAGCCGCCACCAAAGTTTTTGTGTAAAGGGAACGTTGATAAACCCTTAAGTTTTTTTTTGTTGTAAAGGGAAACGATAATAAAACCCTTTGACGATGAGGATAAGGATTAGGTCATCGCAACCATTGTCGGGTTCGGGAGTCGGTTACGTGAGGGGAAGGTATTAGCACCCCTCACGTCCGTTGTACTCAACGGGAACCTTCTATTTGGTTAAAGCTTGAATTGCCTTTTTTTATACTTTGCGTGCATGTTCATTTATGCTAAAAATATAATAGGGGGGGGGGGGGGGGGGGGGGGAAAGAGATAAAAACAAACGAAAAGAGAAAAAAAAGTTTTATTATTATTGTGCTTGACAAGATGTCGATCTTGCTCCTACGTATCTCCCGGTAGTCGGAGAATTCAAAGCATACGTAGTTCTTTGGTAGAAAAACGTATGTGTGTTGGTTGATTTTAATTGGACGATGTTTTAACCGAATTCTTGCGATTAAACGTTGCTTGTATGCTCGCACTTGGAGACTTATTAAGCGTTCGTTCGCGAATCACATTAGAATTGTTAAAAGGTACGTCCGTTAGGGTAGAGGGTTGAATTGGTCGCTATGGGACCAAGAGAGGTACAATGGACTCCTATAAGTCAAACATTGACCGAGTGGACTCAAACGAGTCGGGCGATTGTTCGATTGATCCACTGAGATCAAGAACGGGTACAATGATCTACTCTAGGTACTGCTTCTAGAGGTCGAACATTGACCGAGTGGACTCCGAAGAGTCGGGCGATTGTTCGATTGATCCACTGAGATCAAGAACGGGTACAATGATCTACTCTAGGTACTGCTTCTAGAGGTCGAACATTGACCGAGTGGACTCCGAAGAGTCGGGCGATTGTTCGATTGATCCACTGAGATCAAGAACGGGTACAATGATCTACTCTAGGTACTGCTTCTAGAGGTCGAACATTGACCGAGTGGACTCCGAAGAGTCGGGCGATTGTTCGATTGATCCACTGAGATCAAGAACGGGTACAATGATCTACTCTAGGTACTGCTTCTAGAGGTCGAACATTGACCGAGTGGACTCTAACGAGTCGAGGGGTTGAGTCTAATGGCCAACGGGGGACCAAAAGGTTTGGATTGACCACAAGGGGCCAAGATTTGGTTTGGTTAGGGTTGTACATATTAAAAAAGGGATGACGATTGTCCGAGCGACGAGACATACGTCACGCATTCGTACAATCGGGGCGATGGAGAGACATACGTCACACCATCCCTTTTTCATTCATGTTTTTGTATGAAACTCAAGAAATCCCAAAGTATGTCAAAACATATGGTTTGAAAAACCTATGAACAAAGGTTGTTCTAGTTTATGGAAAAGCACAAGTTTGTGAATAATGCACAAGTTCGGCTTAATTTTGAAAACGGTTTTAAAAGTGAACAAGTTCGGCTTAAGTTCACGTTTGATTGAAAATCATGAACAAGGTTTTTGTTCAAGTTTGGTTTTGAAAATGGTGAACTTAGCTTATTGCTCAAGTTTGTTTTGAAAGTTTGTGGACATAACTTATTTTGCAAGTTATTCCAAAAAGCGTTGCACGAACTTGTGAATTTGTCAATATCATGCTAGATTTTTGTTATGGTTTGAATAAAATGAGTTTCAAACCTCCTAGGTTCTGAGCTTTGGGTTAGAACCTCAAAAATTGGCTTTTGAATTCATGTTCTGAATTCTGTCATGGTCGCACTGCGACCAGACCTTCGCACTGCGAAGTATGCGAAAATTTGAGTTCAGAAGCTGCTTCTGAACTTCTGTTCAGAAGCAACTTCTGAACTAGCCTCAGAAACTTAGGAGGAGTGAAAAGCTTTGAAAATAGCAAGAGTGCAACAACTTAGCTTAAATGTTTTGCAAACCTTGGGATTTCTTTTATTTCAAAAAGGTTTTAAATCAAAATGAGTAAAAACTCAAAAAATGCAAAACTGGGTTTGAACCAAGTTAAGATCAAACACAACTGAAAACAGTATGCAAATGGAGTGTAAATAAGTTAGAATGACTTACCTGCTCCTAGCCCAAGGCTTGTGTTTGCAAGGAAATGGAAGAGGCTTGAATGCTTATGGTTTTGCAAGGTTGGACAAGTTTGATGAACAACCCTTAATCAACGATAATTTGCCTTTGTTTCTCCCTCCTTGTGTGAGGTTTAGAAGCTGTTTTGCTGGCTTGGTTGCTTTGTGTTGGTTTTAGGATGATTTGTGTAAGAAAGGATTGGAGATTTCCTTTAAACCTACCCAAAACCAAACTCTGTTTTTGTGAGGAAAATGTGCAGCAATTCACTCGAATTTGCACTGGTTTTCTGCTCTCAAACCTCTGTGTTTTCACTCTCTCAATCCCTTCCTCAACCCTCTTTTTTAGCTCTCTTTGATTCAGCAGCAATGCCTTGCTTTTATAGGCCAAAATGAGATCAAAAGTCATGATGACAAAATCTGCAGCAGGGCTGCTTTTGGGCTATAATCATGACTGATTTGCTTTGCATTTAATGTTAAGGATAAGAGGTGACCTTGCCTTGCTGCAAGGGTCAAGACCTTGGACGAATTCAGCTCCCAAAGCAGCTGAATTCTGACAGAATAATGATGGAAATGATGAAAGCAAAGCTGTTTGCAAAACAGGGGCAGCCACTTTGCCTTAATCCTTGAGTGGTTTTGATAAAGCCTATGGCAAGGTGGTTGCTGGCAAGTAGCAGGGTCAGTTGCAGGTCAAGTGGGAGGGATAAGGACTGCCCAAAGTCAGCAAGTGGTTGGGTTACTTGATCAACTTTGCTTCCTCTTCTTTTCCCTTTTTGCTTTTCCAATTGTCACATGTTTCTATTCTTCCACTTGGTTAAATCCATCATTATCCATGATAATAATACATGATAATAATTATAGACAATGACTGGAATGCAATAAAAGAAAAGGAAAACAGAAAAATCAAAAATCTGAAAATCTGCAGAAAATTCGCAGACTTCGCAAAGCGAAGTAAACTTCGCTTTGCGAAGTCCTCATTTCTGGGAGACTTCGCACTGCGAAGTCCTCATTTCAGCAATGTTGACTTTTTGTTGACTTTTTGACTTTTCTCTCTTTTTTTTGATTTTGATGATTTTTTTGATTTTTTTTGAAAAGGCTTAGGACAAAATTAGGGTACTACAGCTGCCCCTACTTAATTGTGTCTTCGCATAGAGTGCGTGAGTGCCGAGGGCATATCATGAACTCTTTGCGGAGATCAATTAAGTACAAAAGAAGGACCCGAATTTTGTCCTTCGCGAAATGCAAATGAAAGGGTTGGTAGGGGTTGATCGTATCCAGCCGCTAACACTGGAGGTAGATCCACTGGGGGATGAAGGTAATCTTATCTAGGCACTGTCACTAGAGGTCGATTCCTGAGGGTGGTGATTTACTCTAGGCACTGTCACTAGAGGTGGAACATTGATGGAGGTGATCTTCTCTAGGCACTGTCACTAGAGGTTGAATATTGATGGCGGCGATCGACTCTAGGCACTGTCACTAGAGGTCGATACCTAAGGGTAGTGATTTACTCTAGGCACTGTCACTAGAGGTGGAACATTGACGGAGGTGATCTACTCTAGGCACTGTCACTAGAGGTCGATACCTAAGCTAGGTGATCTTATTCAGGTACTGCTTCTGAATGTCGATTCCTAACGAGCTGTGATCTTATTCAGCCGCTAACACTGAAGGTCGATACACTGGGGGAGGTGATCTACTCTAGGAATTGCTTCTAGAGGTCGATACCTAAGCTAGGTGATCTTATTCAGGTACTGCTTCTGAATATCGATTCCTAACGAGCTGCGGTCTTACCCTAAATAGGTGCCCCTGGTTGAATGTTGATGGATGCTGGTGAATATGTGATACTCACTGGAGAATCCTTGTTGAGGATGCATGCTTTATGGAATGAAATGCATGTGTATGAATGCTTTTAAAAAATGCATGCATGAATAAAATGATGTTGGTTGGGTGCCGAGCAGAGTCGGTCTTTGTTCGTGGTTGTGTTCACGGCAGTTGGGCTTTCTCTCTTTTTTTGGTTTTTTGGTTGGTCGGTTTGGAAGGACGAGGTCCTTTGCCTACATACCCAAATGGGATCAAAACCGGTGTAGTTCGAGCCTAAGCCCGAAAATTTGTGTTTTTGCCAATAATGATTGGACTTTTGTTTGGGGTTGAGACTCCCTGGGGAATATCAATGAGGTTGGGTTTTATTGTGGGCCAATGAATATTGGGCTTTGGTTTGTTGTGCTTGACAAGATGATGATCTTGCTCCTACGTATCTCCTGGTGGGATGGAGAATTCAAAGCTTACGTAGTTCTTTGCTTTGCCAATGAATATTGGACTTTGGTTCGCCAATGAATATTGGGCTTTTGGTTTGTTGTGCTTGACAAGATGATGATCTTGCTCCTACGTATCTCCTGGTGGGATGGAGAATTCAAAGCTTACGTAGTTCTTTGCTTTGCCAATGAATATTGGACTTTGGTTCGCCAATGAATATTGGGCTTTTGGTTTGTTGTGCTTGACAAGATGATGATCTTGCTCCTACGTATCTCCTGGTGGGATGGAGAAATCAAAGCTTACGTAGTTCTTTGGTTTGCCAATGATTATTGGTCTTTGGTTTTGCCAATGATTATTGGGCTTTGGTTTTTGGTGCCAATGAATATTGGGCTTTGCTTTGATTGGTTGCCGAGCGAGGTCGGGCTTTTGTGGTTGGCTTGCCGAGCGAGGTCGGGCTTTTTGATTTTGGTGATCTCACTGGGGATATAAGGATCATTCTGGAAGCATGATCGATATCCGGCCTTAGTGGATAAAAAAGATGTATGGGGGTGAGCTTTATTTGGGAATTTGTTTCCTCCGACACCCGGGATCTTTGCGTTTTACGCGTCGTGAGCTACGCACTTGTTTCTGCTGAAGAGCATGAGTCTTAAAATGACTGATGCAAAGCTTCAAGTTTTGAGTCCTCTGATGCAATACCGGGGACCAACGAAATTCTTTCGACATTTAAACGTCCAAGTAAAAAAACACACATTTTTTTGTTTTTTTATGTTATTCCCATATTTCAATGCATTATTTATCATGAATAAAAACACATTTTATGAGCAAGTAAGGACGCATAACAATGAAAAGGTTTAAAAATGATTTTGATTCAACGAAACTTAGTCCCTTGTATGGGTAACTATTCGTGAAATTGTAATCCCTATAAGAGGTGATTACTGAGATAGAGAAAAAGGAAGAAACAAAAAGGCAAATGAAGATTTGCTTGGGTTTCACGTGCTACTTTCCCTATGACTTTGAAATAACCTTTTTTTGAAAGATGATAATGAGGTTGATTCTTTCCCTCTTGAATTCTGTCCGGACCTCACGTGCCGCAGTCTTTTGCCTTCTTTTTTTTTTTGAAACCCCTAACTTTTACCTGGACCGCTCTTTTGAGTTTTCAGTCCACTGGGGTATATTTCCTTTTTTGATGTCCTTAATTTTTGCCTAGACCGCCTTTTCAGGTTTTCGATCTACCAGGACGCTCTCTATTGCCTAAACCGCCCTTTTCGGGTTTTCGATTTAGCGAGCTCTTTCTCTTTTTGGCATATATATTTTTTTGACTGCGCCGGAGTTTATTGATAGGGGATCTTTGTGGATGGGTAATATCCTTTTTCCAAGCATTAAGTCTCCTTCTCTAAATTCTCGAGAATGACCTTTCTTGTCGAGCTGTCCATGCCCCAATACTGTGAGGTGTTTCTCTTTTATGAGGTTTAGTTGGTCAAACCTTGTTTGTGTTTAGGTGCTTGGATGACAAGCATGGTTGGGCTTTTTATGAGGGGATGCCGAGCAAGGTCGGGCTTTTATGATGGGATGCCGAGCAAGGTCGGGCTTTTGTTTTTTGGATGGGAATGGCTTCCGAGCAAGGTCGGGCTTTTTTTTTGGATGGGAATGCCAATGAAAATTGGGCTTTTATTGGAAATGGGGTTGGTGATTGCCAATGGAAATTGGGCTTTTTGTTTGGAAATTGTGTGTGCCAATGAAAATTGGTCTTTTGTTGGAGATGTGAGGAATGCCAGTGACGACTTGGCTTTTTGTGTTTGGGGATGCCAATAAAAATTGGGCTTTGTTTGTTTGGGGATGCCAATAAAAATTGGACTTTTTTTTTTTTGGGTGATGTGAGGAATGTCAATGACGACTTGGCTTTTTGTGGGAATTTGTGGGGAGTGCCGTAACGGCAAATGGTTTCTTTTTTGATGAATTGGGCGACCACTTGTTTGGTCATGTTTGCATAGGAAGCTGCTTCGACCCATTTGGTGAAACAGTTGATGGCAACTAGTATGAACTGGTGCCCTTTTTGAAGCCTTTGGCTCAATCATTCCAAACATGTCTATGCCCCACATAGAGAAAGGTTAGGGTGATGTTATGACATTCAAAGGTGTTTGTGGTATGTGCCCCTTGTTGGCATAATTTTGTCACTTGTGACATGTCTTGGCATGGGTTTGGAAGGACTCCTCATGGATTTCTTTGGTGAGCATGACTGCTTCATGTTTATCCACACGTCTGAGTGAGACCTTGATTTCTCTTATAGAGTGTGCCCCCGCAGAGGGAAAATTGTAGTGCCATTCTTTTGAGGGTTCTCTTGGTGAGGTTGTATTACCCTATCCTCTTGATCCCCAAGTCTGGACAATCCTTCAGGAGGTTCAAAATCGTCCTTATTATCATCTTCCGTTTGGTTAATTCGAAGATTGAAGTCAAAAGGGATTGTAGCAGTGTTATTTTTGGTGGTGTATTTATGATGATTTTTTGTAGGGTTGCGAAAATTTATTTGAGAACGAAAGAAAAACGAACTCTTTGAACATAAACTGCAACTTTATTAATGACGTAAATGATTTGAAATATGGGGGTCCCATAAAAATTAATCATTTGCCCTGGGAAGAGCAAAATGATTGTTTTTTTTTTGAAAAAAACAAGATAAATTACTTGGACAAAGAAATGATTTCCGAAATTTCGATGGCCTTCCGGTTGCTCGGATCTCATCCGAAACGCTACTGTACACCGGGTCGGGTACTTCCCTTTTTGGTGTTTTTAGTGAGGGAATGATGTGGGGGTTTTGCTTTGAAATGCAAATGCATGTGAATGTATAAATGCAATGAGTATGCAAAATATGCCCCTCTCTTTTTTTTTATGCAAAAAATTTTATATGAATGCAAATGTTTATGATATGCAAGGGTTTGGTATATGAAGGTTCGGAACTTCCCCCCATCCTCACATGTAGGCTCTAAAAGGTGAAATTTCCTAAGAAGAGGTCCTTAGAATCATAGACCTCACATGGAATTAGGGTTGTCTATGGACATACGTCGACATGACTTCAATTAATTCCACGTGAAAATCTCATCTAAGCGGGGTTGGACATCCTACCTCACGGACATACGTCAACGCGGGCTTCCGCACACAACCTCCTTCTAACTTAGTTTTTTTTCTCAAGCTCGGGTAGAGAGCCTCACACGTTCGGCATTAACCCGAACAATGTGGAGTAACATCACTCAAGTAACCCCCGCATTTGATATATATGATATGAATATAAAGCAAAATAAAGCAAATATAAACATAAAGCATAAATATAACATGTATGAATAAAATAAACAAACATGGCACGCAAAGAAAATAAAACAATTGGCTTTAAACCAAATAGGTTAGGCTTGACTCGCTAGTGGGAACAGGGTCCCCAGTGAAGTCGCCAGCTGTGCGCACCTCGTTTTTTTCCTCGGGAAAAAGACGCGCAAATCCTCCGAGGTCGTCCTCGAACGCTCGGAGGTGCCTTTGTGAAGCCGCCACCAAAGTTTTTGTGTAAAGGGAACGTTGATAAACCCTTAAGTTTTTTTTTGTTGTAAAGGGAAACGATAATAAAACCCTTTGACGATGAGGATAAGGATTAGGTCATCGCAACCATTGTCGGGTTCGGGAGTCGGTTACGTGAGGGGAAGGTATTAGCACCCCTCACGTCCGTTGTACTCAACGGGAACCTTCTATTTGGTTAAAGCTTGAATTGCCTTTTTTTATACTTTGCGTGCATGTTCATTTATGCTAAAAATATAATAAGGGGGGGGGGAAAGAGATAAAAACAAACGAAAAGAGAAAAAAAAGTTTTATTATTATTGTGCTTGACAAGATGTCGATCTTGCTCCTACGTATCTCCCGGTAGTCGGAGAATTCAAAGCATACGTAGTTCTTTGGTAGAAAAACGTATGTGTGTTGGTTGATTTTAATTGGACGATGTTTTAACCGAATTCTTGCGATTAAACGTTGCTTGTATGCTCGCACTTGGAGACTTATTAAGCGTTCGTTCGCGAATCACATTAGAATTGTTAAAAGGTACGTCCGTTAGGGTAGAGGGTTGAATTGGTCGCTATGGGACCAAGAGAGGTACAATGGACTCCTATAAGTCAAACATTGACCGAGTGGACTCAAACGAGTCGGGCGATTGTTCGATTGATCCACTGAGATCAAGAACGGGTACAATGATCTACTCTAGGTACTGCTTCTAGAGGTCGAACATTGACCGAGTGGACTCCGAAGAGTCGGGCGATTGTTCGATTGATCCACTGAGATCAAGAACGGGTACAATGATCTACTCTAGGCACTGCTTCTAGAGGTCGAACATTGACCGAGTGGACTCCGAAGAGTCGGGCGATTGTTCGATTGATCCACTGAGATCAAGAACGGGTACAATGATCTACTCTAGGTACTGCTTCTAGAGGTCGAACATTGACCGAGTGGACTCCGAAGAGTCGGGCGATTGTTCGATTGATCCACTGAGATCAAGAACGGGTACAATGATCTACTCTAGGTACTGCTTCTAGAGGTCGAACATTGACCGAGTGGACTCTAACGAGTCGAGGGGTTGAGTCTAATGGCCAACGGGGGACCAAAAGGTTTGGATTGACCACAAGGGGCCAAGATTTGGTTTGGTTAGGGTTGTACATATTAAAAAAGGGATGACGATTGTCCGAGCGACGAGACATACGTCACGCATTCGTACAATCGGGGCGATGGAGAGACATACGTCACACCATCCCTTTTTCATTCATGTTTTTGTATGAAACTCAAGAAATCCCAAAGTATGTCAAAACATATGGTTTGAAAAACCTATGAACAAAGGTTGTTCTAGTTTATGGAAAAGCACAAGTTTGTGAATAATGCACAAGTTCGGCTTAATTTTGAAAACGGTTTTAAAAGTGAACAAGTTCGGCTTAAGTTCACGTTTGATTGAAAATCATGAACAAGGTTTTTGTTCAAGTTTGGTTTTGAAAATGGTGAACTTAGCTTATTGCTCAAGTTTGTTTTGAAAGTTTGTGGACATAACTTATTTTGCAAGTTATTCCAAAAAGCGTTGCACGAACTTGTGAATTTGTCAATATCATGCTAGATTTTTGTTATGGTTTGAATAAAATGAGTTTCAAACCTCCTAGGTTCTGAGCTTTGGGTTAGAACCTCAAAAATTGGCTTTTGAATTCATGTTCTGAATTCTGTCATGGTCGCACTGCGACCAGACCTTCGCACTGCGAAGTATGCGAAAATTTGAGTTCAGAAGCTGCTTCTGAACTTCTGTTCAGAAGCAACTTCTGAACTAGCCTCAGAAACTTAGGAGGAGTGAAAAGCTTTGAAAATAGCAAGAGTGCAACAACTTAGCTTAAATGTTTTGCAAACCTTGGGATTTCTTTTATTTCAAAAAGGTTTTAAATCAAAATGAGTAAAAACTCAAAAAATGCAAAACTGGGTTTGAACCAAGTTAAGATCAAACACAACTGAAAACAGTATGCAAATGGAGTGTAAATAAGTTAGAATGACTTACCTGCTCCTAGCCCAAGGCTTGTGTTTGCAAGGAAATGGAAGAGGCTTGAATGCTTATGGTTTTGCAAGGTTGGACAAGTTTGATGAACAACCCTTAATCAACGATAATTTGCCTTTGTTTCTCCCTCCTTGTGTGAGGTTTAGAAGCTGTTTTGCTGGCTTGGTTGCTTTGTGTTGGTTTTAGGATGATTTGTGTAAGAAAGGATTGGAGATTTCCTTTAAACCTACCCAAAACCAAACTCTGTTTTTGTGAGGAAAATGTGCAGCAATTCACTCGAATTTGCACTGGTTTTCTGCTCTCAAACCTCTGTGTTTTCACTCTCTCAATCCCTTCCTCAACCCTCTTTTTTAGCTCTCTTTGATTCAGCAGCAATGCCTTGCTTTTATAGGCCAAAATGAGATCAAAAGTCATGATGACAAAATCTGCAGCAGGGCTGCTTTTGGGCTATAATCATGACTGATTTGCTTTGCATTTAATGTTAAGGATAAGAGGTGACCTTGCCTTGCTGCAAGGGTCAAGACCTTGGACGAATTCAGCTCCCAAAGCAGCTGAATTCTGACAGAATAATGATGGAAATGATGAAAGCAAAGCTGTTTGCAAAACAGGGGCAGCCACTTTGCCTTAATCCTTGAGTGGTTTTGATAAAGCCTATGGCAAGGTGGTTGCTGGCAAGTAGCAGGGTCAGTTGCAGGTCAAGTGGGAGGGATAAGGACTGCCCAAAGTCAGCAAGTGGTTGGGTTACTTGATCAACTTTGCTTCCTCTTCTTTTCCCTTTTTGCTTTTCCAATTGTCACATGTTTCTATTCTTCCACTTGGTTAAATCCATCATTATCCATGATAATAATACATGATAATAATTATAGACAATGACTGGAATGCAATAAAAGAAAAGGAAAACAGAAAAATCAAAAATCTGAAAATCTGCAGAAAATTCGCAGACTTCGCAAAGCGAAGTAAACTTCGCTTTGCGAAGTCCTCATTTCTGGGAGACTTCGCACTGCGAAGGGGACTTCGCACTGCGAAGTCCTCATTTCAGCAATGTTGACTTTTTGTTGACTTTTTGACTTTTCTCTCTTTTTTTTGATTTTGATGATTTTTTTGATTTTTTTTGAAAAGGCTTAGGACAAAATTAGGGTACTACAATTCCAACTTTTGCAAAATCACAATCATCCAAGCCTCTTCCATTTTCTTACGACACAAGCATTGGCTAGGAGTTTTGTAAGCATTCTGAATTCTTTATCTTTCATTTTGCATTGCTGCTTGCATCATTAACATTTGTTTAAACTCATTTTGTTCAAAAAACCATGAAATTCCTGGCAACCTGACAGAAATATGCTGTGCACAATGTTGGCCCAACTGTCCGAGCGCGTGTCTACTCAGAACTACAATTAAAATAGCACAACGTAACAAAGCACAAATTAAAAGGAACACAGCGGAAATAAAAAGTACACAGAGAGTTTGTTAACCCAGTTCGGAGCAACTCTCCTACTCTGGGGGATACCAATCCAGGAATGATTCCACTATTATAGTTCTAGTGAAAAGACCAACGCAGACACACTACTTGACTTTGCACCTAGACCCTACCAGTGGCAACTCTATCTAGGAACTCCTAGATATGAGACCCCGTCTCAATTCCTACGAACAACACACACAGTATTGTTATCAAACACACAAAACATAAAACACAACCAAGAGGAACACACGCTAATAACACATACTCACTCCGTACTTAAAAGCTTAGGAGCAGCTTACAAATTACAACTCAAAACAAACTCAGTCCTTAGCTTGATCAGGGAGATACAAGCAAGGCTCACAATTAACAAACAAAACCCTAAAAACCTTAAACACACGCTTTACTAACACACACGGTTTTTAGTTACCCTACTAGGGTTTGCCTTCACAAATATATAATACTCAGATAGCACGGTTTTGGGCTTCAAAATAGACGTGAACATTTGTCTGGTCCAGCTGAAACAATCTTCTAGAAATAATAAAAAGCTTCCAAATATAGAATGATATCTTGTGGAACAAATAGCAAGGCAAATAAAACTTCAAGCAAATCTTCAATCAGATACACGCGCCTTGATCACCAAGCTAGAGGAAAATAAATCTTCAGGCAAATCTTTGGAAGATTGCGTACACAAATATAAAGCGCTAGCTGGCGCGAAAATCACAAGATACGAAAAGCTGTTCCATATGCTACCGCATCTGTCCCAGCATCTGGCTAGTAGATGTTTTTGCAAAATGTAGCCAATCTACAAAAAACCCAACAAACCATTTTTGAAACCTCAAAGAAATCTCAAGTTTGCAAAACACCAAACTGAAGTGTTGTACTCATTTTCTTGCTAATTTCAAAAGCTTTTCAATCCCCTTAAGGTTCTGAAGCTTGTTCAGAAGCAGCTTCTGAGTTCAAATTTTCGCAGAGTTCGCAGAGCGAAGTTCTAGTCGCTCTGCAACCATGACAGAACTCAGGTTCACAGAGCCAAGTTCAAATCGCTCTGCGATCATGACAGAACTCAGATTCTGAGTTCAAGCTTCTAAAAATTTTTTTTGAGGTTCTAACCTAAGGATTCAGAACCTAAGAGGATTAAAATTCATTTTGGTCCAGAAACATAACAAGGGTTTTTGCATGTTATTGGAAATTTCACAAGTTCGAGCAACAATTTTGAGTAACTTGAGCAACAAGTTATGTTCATTGAATTTCAATCAAACTTGAGCAATAAGCTATGTTCAATAAGTTTCAAAACCAAAACTTGAACAACAACCTTGTTCATGAATTTCAATCAAACTTGAACTTGAACCGAACTTGTTCATTTTCCAAAATCAAACGTGAACTTGCCGAACTTGTTCATTTTCCAAAATCAAACGTGAACTTGAGCTGAACTTGTTCATTTTTCAAAATCAAGCTTGAACTTGAGTCGAACTTATGCATTTTCCAAATTCGTGCATTATTTTCATAAAAACTTGTTCATTTCACAAACTTGAACAACACTTGTTCATTTTTCACAAACTCGTTCATTCTTTTTTTATGAGTTTCAATAACTAAGTTTTTTTGTTTACTTTGAGATTTCTTTAAGTTTCAAACAATAAACTTGAATGAAAAAGGAATGATTTGACGTATGTCTCTCCATTCCCCGGTTGCACGAATGCTTGACGTATGTCTCGTTGTTTGGGCAATCGTCATTCTATTTTCAACGCATCCAACACATCAAACCTTTTCTTGGTCCCTCGTGACCAATTTGAACCTTTCTTGGTCCCTCGTGACCAATTTGAACCTTTCTTGGTCCCTCATGACCAATTTCAACCTTTTTGGTCCCTCGTGAACAATTTAAACCTTTCTTGGTCCCCCGTGACCATTTGAACCTTCTCTTGGCCCCCGTGGTCAATTCAAACTTTTTACGCCCATGCGCGTTTTCAAACGGATACCATCGCCCGAGCGCGAGTCCATCCCTTTTTAATCAAATCCTTTTTACCTTCATTAAGCTACCCTCATAACGGTAGTAGGTAAAAACTTTTTATCGGTCTTCATTAAGCTATCCATACAAGGATAGTAGACCACGTTTCCTTTTTAATCAAATTTTTTTTCGCCCAAGCGCGATCAAATCGTCTTTCATAAATAAAATCAACCAACACACAAACATTTTCTACAAAGAACTACGTAGCTTTGATTTCTCCATCGCACCGGGAGATACGTAGGAGCAAGATTCACATCTTGTCAAGCACAATAATAAAAAACTTTCTTTTTCCCCTTTATATTTTTTTCTTTTTCCCTTTTTATATATTCAAGTATGCAAGCAAAACTTTAAAAAACACTTTAGCCTTAGCTAACTAGGAGGTTCCCGTTGAGTACAACGGATGTGAGGGGTGCTAATACCTTCCCCTTGCATAATCGACTCCCGAACCCAAAATCTTTAACATCGTGGTAATTTAGAACTTTTTGCCCTTTTCCCCGAAAAATTAAAAGTTCAGTCGTGATTTAAAATTAGTGAGTCAACGCTCATCAATAGCTTGATCTCCGAAATTCGACGCGACAACCTCGTCTGAATTAGTTATCCTTAAAGGAATCTGATTTCAAAGTATACACCAAACAAATAAAGATACCTTCTAAGGAGCTTCCTTATGCCCAATAAAATCTGATAAGTATGAATGAGCATGTCGTTCAATATTAGTTAAAAATTCATAAGCGCCGCTAACTGTATAACCAACAACAGAGTCTAACTGCCAATGCCACCGGTCCACATTATCAACCTGCAAAGCGACATTGTGAAGCAAAACACAACACTCCCCTACCATTGCTTCCTCCCACACTAACAACCTCCACCGCCACTTTCACGAATCCCCACCCTAAGGAAAACATATTTGCCACATATAACAAATGGTTTTCTGACAACTCATACAACCGCATGTATCCGTCTCTAAAAGGAATACCACCGAGCCAATGATCTGTCTAAAAAAATGTATTGACCTTATTACCAACCGACAACCTTAATTTATCTTCAAACCAACTCCCCACCCCCAACCCATTACCACTATGAATCTGCACCGTCTCCTTCCACCACACGGAGCCATCCCTACCTCCCTCCATCAACCGTCCCCTCCTCGCTATAATGCACCAACATCACTTTCTACCATTATCCCCCCTCTATTGACCATCTGGGGCGGTTTTACCCCCAGCAAGCCTGAGCACATGCTCGGGCTCAACTCTTACTCAGTGGCGGATCTCCTTGGAGACCTATGGGAGCCACTGCACTCGCCAGCTTCTCTATAAATAGCATATTAGTCATAATATATCACATACTTTAGGGTTGTTGTAGTGGTTAGACAACCTGTCAATTGAATGGAGGGCGTGTGTTCAACTCTCCCGCACCCTTCTTTTTATATCTCAATTGCTTTTTTAATGTTTTATATTCAAAAAAAGAACTCCTCGTGGGAGTTGAACCAATGTCCTCCATGTAACACTCAAGCAAACAAACCACCACAACACTTCATAATTCTAAAATTATTTTGAAACTGTTTAATATATATTCTATCAATATTTGGCACCCCTAGCAGAATAACTCAAGATCCCCACTACCCATACTTTCTTTGTATATGGCCTAACCCAATAGCCCATTAACCCACTTAAAAAAAATAGAACTTCTTACTCCTCTATGTTCTCTCGTGGTTGAACCATAGAAGGAGGGGGAACCACTTTGTTCTTCACAAAAACCATTGCATCATGTACCATTATTATTGTCCAATTTCATCTTCCATCCAAACAAACCAATTTCCCATTGCAAGAAACTCATCTTCCCTCTTCCATCTTTATATTTCGTTCAGCAAGAGAGATAGAAAAAAGGGTTCCAATTCTTGTATTATTTGTAGTTTCGTTCAGCAGGAGAGATAGAAAAAGGGGTTCCACTTTCGTTCAGCAATGAAGATTATCAAGTCTAAATTGCGCAACAATATTAACGATGTGTGGTTCAATGACTTGATGATATGTTACACCGAGCGGGGGATATTCAAGTCACTTGATGATGTTGATATTATTCGAACATTCACCGCAAAGAGGTCTCGGAAATGGCATTTACCTCCTAATTTTATTTAGCACACTATTGACAGGTTATGTTTCATCTCTCTTATTTCAAATTGCACTTTTGTTGACAAAATGACGAGCCTCTTTTATTTCGATTTATGACTATTTATAAATTATGTCACATGTGAATTTGCGGTTGAAATTTTGCCCAGACTCTATAAAATTCCTGGCTCCGCCACTGTCTACCATTATCCTCCAACACCATTCATCTAACAAATGAGGGTTAAACTCTCTCATCCTTCTAACCCCCAAACTTCCATGCTTATTTTTTTATGATCGAGAAGGAGGAAATTATATTATGGTTTATTTAGACTTTTTTTTTAAGAATTGTGAGTAATTTATTCAACAACTAATATAAATTTGTTTAGTAAAAAAAACTAATGAAAATTAGTTGCATGATTAAGATTTTTTTTTTTAGGGAAGTTGCATGATTAAGTTTTTAAGTGGAATGAAAATTAGTTTATAGGTACCAGTTACAAATTTATTCATGTAGCTTTCAAATGAAAACGATGTTTCAACTTAATTAATTATAGGTCAACCTAAATTTTTTTGTCATTTTAACTTTTGATGATTTATCCATAAATTCGTACATTTAAGGATTAACTCATTCATATCATTAAAAAAAGGGTTAACTTATCTCTTTTTCGTATTTTCATAATTTAAATAGGATTCCTGCATTGTTGTTTATCAAGAGATTCAAGACTAACTAGAAGTACCTCTCATTTGAGTTCTTTTTTATTGAAAATATACGTTTAAGCATTTTTAGAATGCTGCATCTAAGCATATTTGAGATACGTGCTAAGCAACAGAAACATATATAAATCTTATAAATATACTTCTATAATCAACTAAGTCAACTAGAGATAATATATACAATAACAAAAAGTTCTAGGTACAGCACGTATACGAAAATACGTTTATTTTATGAAAAGAAATTCTCTTTTGACTTTATTTATTATATAGAATAAAAGTATATCACATCACATGCCTTGACAATTTTTCATGTCAATAAATAGTCTATTTCTTAGCATTTGTGTATTGGTTGCCCACACCACCAGAGAAAAATTTGAGTTAATTTCATGCACCAAACAATCTTGAAAAATGGCATTTATAAATGATTATATTAACTCAACTTAATATAAGTAGGACTTTTGGCCATTCGTAAGATATATAATCAAATGATTGAAGTGTATTTTGTTATTATTATATACTATTGTGTTGACTTCATGAGAGAGACTAATGCCTATAGAGAAAAGCTTAGTTCTCACATTGAACACATATCTGAAATAATTTTTGTAAAGAATGACATATTTTACGAGTCGATTTTGTAATGTTCAGTTAGACTTAATAGAAAAATGTAATAAAGTATCATACTCTATATATATCGAACCACCAAATGTTTATATAGCAAATGAAGTCTTTTTTTTTTAGGGAATAGCAAATGAAGTCTATTAATATTTAGCGTGAGGGGATGTAATTAAAAAAGTTTAAGTATCATTTTTTTAACAACAAAATGAATTATACAAGAATCAATGAGAAAAGTATAATTAGTATTTGACCTAACAAACCGTAAGAAATACAAGGGATACTTTTCTTTTACTGCAGTACAAGGGTAATTAACCCACCAAAAGAAAACACAAAAACCTGCATATTAAAATAAAAAAGAGGGTTCACAAACCATTCTTAATACAAAATTGGACTCCCTTACTAATATTAAATGAGATGAAATCTAAAATGAATTTATAAAGAATGACACTCAATACCTTACAAATAAGTTTTGTACAAATGAGTTACGCTCGATATTAAAACATAATAATGCCCTAAAGACATTTCTAATAAAATCCCTAGAGACATGGAAAATCCCATGCTTTGATTTGCATACCTCAATAATTGATTTTAATTCTTCCACGTCTGTTATCTCTTCCACAATCAAATACAATATATAAACTAGTCATTATTCATTAAAAAAATATAAAACTAATTGGTATATACACATTGACTTTATAAGATCTATATATAGGTTAGTAGAGACATATTAGCACTGCATCCAAAGCTAGAAAGTAAACTCATACACTACAAGAAAAAGAGAAGCTAGAAACACACTTGTTGAACATAAAAGGAAACTAAAAATGAGGTGCAATCATGTGCGTTTGAATTGTGGCATGACAATGCCTCTCATTGGATTTGGCACTTATTCCTACCCAAATGATAAGAAGACAACAGAAATTGCAGTCCACAATGCCCTTGAGGTACAAACCTTAATCACATACACATTTGTTGTATGAAGATCAGATTGTTGTTATCGATTGTTATATGAACATCAAATAACGAGTAAATCCTCAAATTAGTCTTTGTCTTTGTAAGTCATTCTCAAATTAGTTCATGACTCTATTAATATTTCAAACTAGTCTCCGTCTTTGTCAAAAGTTTCTTAATTAGGTTCATCATCATGTGACAAAAATATAAAGGCAGGAACCTAATCGAGAATGACTTACAAAGACATGGATCAATTTGATGATTTACTCGTCAAATAACTCGTATATTGAAATATATTTTAAAGCTGATATGAAATGAAAGTCCTCCCTTGTATTTTAAATTAATATAAGTAAAAAACGTATATGTGTTTAGTCTAAATTTGAACAAAAAAATGTACTTTATTAATTTATATTTAAGACTGCGTGTTTTTCCTAACTATATTGAAAATTTTCTTGCTATTGTTCTTATTTTTCATTATTGAACACAAATGTATCTATGTGTTTATGCAGTTGGGTTATAGACATTTTGATACAGCAAAAATTTATGGTTCTGAGCCAGCATTAGGCAATGCCATAAATAAGGCAATCTACATGGGAGAAGTAGAGAGGGAAGATGTTTTCTTGACATCCAAATTGTGGGGGAGTGATCACCATGATCCTGTTGCTGCATTGAAACAAACTCTAAAGTAAGTAAGAAAATAAACAAAATGCATATTAATTGCATGCCTATATCTCAATCCTTTTCATTTCATGTACAAAAAATTTCTAAAATAATTGAAAGGTATATAACATGTGGTGACACAATAAATAATGCACAGAGTGTGTCTAACACCAAATGGTGGCACTACCAAAATAAAAATCTGATGCCTATGGTGTGACAGAATCTTTTTAATTACTTAAAAAATCAGTTTTATTGGAAATTTAATATTGATTTTTTGTTTTTACTTGAATGCAAAAACAGGAATCTGGACATGGACTATTTGGATATGTACCTAGTGCACTGGCCTGTAAAGTTAAAACCATGGGTTAACTATCCGGTTCCTAATGAAGATGATTTTGAAAATTTGGATCTTGAGACAACATGGGTAGGGATGGAAAAATGTCTTGAAATGGGGTTGTGTGGGTCCATTGGAGTTAGTAATTTCTCTAGCAACAAGATTGAGTGGCTATTAGATTTTGCTAATACACCTCCAGTTGTTAATCAGGTAATTAATTGGAATTTGTCTTGAGAAGCACTTGTGCTATTTATTGACTTCATTGTTATAATAAATAGAGAGTTGCGTTAATTGAATATCAAAATATAAATTCACTATACGACATTGTGTATTTATCTCTATCTTTTACCTATTGTTTATCTTCTACAACTTGCACATATTTTAAACATTAGTACATAAACCTAAACAATCAAAATTTTGATGTCAAAAAATCATTTTCTTAAATTAATCCAATAATTTATTATCTTGGTATTTTTACCTAGGTGGAAATGCATCCTATGTGGAGGCAAAGAAAGCTGAGAAAGACATGTGGAGAGCACAAGATCCATGTAAGTGCCTACTCACCACTTGGTGGACCAGGGAATGCATGGGGATCTACAGCTGTTGTCAATCACCCAATTATACAATCAATTGCCTTCAAACACAAAGCAACCCCAGCACAGGTAATTAAATTTCAAGTTTAAGACTTTTTTTTTAGGAAAGATTTTTGTAATCTAGAGTTCGACCAAACAAGTAAATAAAATATATTTAAAAAATATGTAAATCTTTTTAATCAAAATTTGAACTCGTATATTCTTGATAGTGCATTAGATAATAAATAAAAAATTTACTCCAATGTTCAAATAAATTTGACACATTCTTTAAATGTACAATGATATAAAATTGATATTCAAATTAGTTGCATTTGTGTAATTAGTAGAATGAAGGGTTATGTATATATAATTTAATAAGCTAATTTTGATTATAATCTTTGAAGGTTGCATTGAAATGGGGACTATCAAATGGCTCAAGTGTGATTGTGAAAAGCTTCAATGAAGAAAGAATGGAGGAAAATATGGGATCATTTGATCTAAACTTGGATGATGAAGATATCTTTGAGATTGAAAAATTGGAAGAAATGAAGATTATGAGAGGGGAATTTCATGTTAACGAAACCACAAGTCCCTACAAAACAATTGAAGAACTTTGGGATGATGAAATTTGAAGCCATAGTCACTGTTATAAATCATAACTCTTTTCTATGACCAGGGATTCTTCTATACTCAACTCTGAGAATCCAAAAGCTGATTGTTTAGACTGATAAAAGGCCCACTAAACCAACCTTTGTATTTTAATCATCAATATATATAGTTGCAAGATTGGTTATTTTTACAAATCAATTTTATAAAAAAAATAAAAATGAGTCATTTTTAGTGTTCCGATCTTTATATATCAACCACAGTGGGTCGGGAACCTGTCTGGCCCACTGCTGCTGAACAATAACCTCCTCGTAATGAGGGACAAGAGTCGTGTACTCAGCAACGGCCTCAGGGTTTCTCATGATGGGATGAGATACACTGTAGTACCATCTAATGTACCCCTCCTGACACTTCCACTGCCTAGTCGCTACTGTCGGCCGACCCCGAAGTGCCTGTGGAAGGAGATGGAGCAGAAAATCCTGAAATGCCACAACTACCGCCTCAGCCTGAAGAGCCTAGATATCAATAGGAGATCTGAGGACGGTTTGCACATGTCCGTACTGCTTGAGAACCCGCTCCGACAAGTGAAGGCACATAGTCGTCCTGCTGGCCATGATCCAGTCGGAGTACCAGCAAATGTCGTGGAAAGGCGTGATGTCCCGCCGATCCTCGTACGGCCTCCAGATCACATCAGCATTGACCATCAGATCAATGAAGCCACGGTAGTGTCCAGTACCAGCATAGCCTCTGGGCAGTCTCTATCTAGCAGCAAGCGGGGAAGCACGATGGTAGTCCGAATTCAGCCTCCTCGGAAAGATCTTCTTGAAGTGCTTCAATATTCATCCCTACAAACAAATATTTCAGCATCACAAACGCATAAACAGACACAATAATATCGTAAGTCATTTATAATATGTTATAGAAAAGAAATAAAATACTACCTCAAGTAGAGTCATGTAACCGCCACAAGCGCTAATGTTCGGGTTCGTAGCAAGAGAAAGTTGGTGGTAGAGTCAAGCAAGTGTCATCCCGCCCCAGGACCACTCGTGCACCGTGTCCAAATCCTCAAGCATAGTCATCCACAACAGTTGAACGCTTCTGCTGTTCTTGTTGGCGAAAATGGTGATGTCAACCAAGTACAACAAAAAACGTCCTAATGCACTGCGTCCTAACCGTCACCTGCTTCTCCACATCATCATCAGCAGGATGCTCCAACTCATTGCACTTATGCAAGAGTGTGTCATATTGTCTCCTCATGGTAGTTATACTAATATACCCACCCCATTGCTTTTTTGTTTCATCCTCTGTCATACCCAGACCCTCCTGCAGCAACCTCATACCTCTCATATTTTACATCCTCGTCACCCATGAGCCTCCCAACGATGGGGATGTGTAGAAGACACGCCACATCATCTAGTGTGACAGTCATCTCCCCAACGGACAGATGGAAGCCGTTGGTCTCCTCATGTCATCTCTCTGAGAAGCCGGTGATGAGGGCAGAGCTGATGTTCTCGTACCCAGTATGAAGGAGGGGTGCAAGACCGGATGCCTCCACCCGCTGCCAGAACCATACATGTGCCTGTGTCGGGAGTGTCAGGTTCCCAATCTTCTTCCCGTGCGAGACAGCGCTCACCTTATGCGTCCTCTAAAACTGAAATACAAAAAATTAAACGAACAACAAACCGTTAAAAATATAAACATTTGAATAACTAAAAAAGACGTAACAATTTAATCGTAAAAAAACAATAATTAAAATAAACATTAAACATTTTAACATAACAATTAAATAGTAAAATTAAAATAAAATAAACAATTAAATTGACGCATAATTAAATTGACGCGTAAATAAAATTAAAAATTATACTTACTTCGACGTCGCTCCAAAGCTGACATGCCACGTGTTTACCAAAATTCGGTAGGAGCATCAAGTTAGTAGGACCCCCAGGAAAACTTTGTGCCACAACCTCCTCCTGAGCCTGATGCTAGGCCTCACCCTCCTGTTGCTGAGCTGCCTTGTCGTACTGAGGTTGATACTGCTCATGCTGCTGCTGATGCTGCGTGGGGTCCACTATATGGGACGCACCCGCCTGGGACGACGTCCCCACATCCTGTTGTCTCCTAACACCATGTCTCCTTCGAGTAGCAGGGCGCACAGCCGCCTTTTTGGTTCGTGCACTCTGTGTCATGCTCTCCCTCCCTGCTCTCAGTCTGTCCGGTCTCTCAGACATATCTATACAACATTTATAAAAGCAAAAATCAATGATTTTCATAGGGACATTTCAATCGATCATTTATAAACAATCCAGTTCAATTTTGGCAGTGTCATTTCAATCTCTAACCTACCATATTGCACTCAAACTCACTATAATCAACATTAACAATTCAATTTCTAACTAATTTCATCATTAACAATGCAAAAATCAAACAAATTTTCATTGAGAAATTTTATCAAACACCTAGAGTTAAACATAAAATCTAACAATTTCTAACTCTAACCTAACTCTAACCTACCACATTTGAGTCAAACCTACTCTAATTAACATCTAAACAATAATTTCTAACTTAATTCATCAGTAACAATTTAAAAATCAAACATGCAAAAATACCCTAAAAACCTAAAGTTGTGAAATTTTATCAAAAAAACCTAAGATTTAAACAAAAAAAAAAAGCCAATGTCAAATGATTTTAATCACTTACTTGATGTTAGAGTAGAAGTTTAACTTGATTTGCTTGAATTGGTTGGAATTCGAATGTGGGAGAATTGGAAGAATTTTGGTTGATTTTGAAACTGAAGGGATGTTGTGTTCTGTCCGTGTTTGTATACCAGAACTCCACGTGACTTAAGTCACGCTAGTATGTACCGAGCGTGACTTAAGTCACAGTGGCATTTTCAATACTTCGTGTGGGAGGGAGTATCTCTCTTTGTGAGAAGAGCAATTTTCTACAAAATATTCACCTCTATATAACACCGAAGGACTTGGATCCTCTCTTGTGACATTACCCTCGAGTTGAATTAAGGGCCGAGATTTAAACCGGAGAAAATATAGTGAAAATGTCACAAGAGGCAATCCATTAAAGAAATTGTTCGAGACAGCGACTAATATCACATAATAATCCTCTAAACCTTTTGTACCCTCTCTACTGCCTATCCACATCGGTTATAAAGCGACCGAGCTATCATATACAAGGAAGACAAAAGTTAAAAAAAATTGACGTATCTGATTAAAATATTAAACAATATACATCTACTATGTTTGACTTTTTTGGTTGTATTCGACCAGAGCGAGTAGTTAATAACATGTACTAAAAAAGAGAGAGAATAACTACAAAATCACGATGGAAAAGACATAAAAAAATTAAACAAATAATAAATACATAATTAATTAATTCAGTCAAAATGTTGATAATGATGGATTTTTTCCTTTTGGTATTATATAATGATAGTTTAATAACTACAAGTTTTGCAAGGGATTGCTGATTTTTGGTTTTCCAAGTCATGAGTGAGAGAGCAGCTAGTTTCCTTTCCCTTTTGATTTGAAAGTAATTTATTCTCCAGCATCATTTGAAAGTAATTTATTCTCCAGCATCATCCACTTCCAACGTCAAGTTGAATCTAGAAAGCATCAAAGAATTATTAGCAAGGATGATGATGACGACGACGACAATAATTCTCCATAACAGTTTATTTTACAAAGGAAGAAAATTAAAAAAATGGACAATTTATTAAATGTATGCAGTATTGATGGATGGAATTAGAATTTTATTTTTTGCGTGGGAGTGGCAAAAATTGAAAGAATTATGCTAGAAACGCTTTTTTTTTAATACTCTTTTATAGGTTGAATTTCTTGAGGATCACAATTTATACAGAATCAATATGATTTGATTTTTTTTTTGGTTACAATCAATATGATTTGATTTGCAAAGACTCATTTAAATCTAAAAAAAGAGAATGTTAAGAAGAGTATTTGCTAGCAATCCACAAATTCAAATGACAGGAACTAAAATCAAAATAAAAATAAAAAACATTAAAAAATTAGCATTAATCACAGCAATACCACATTATTTTCGTTTTGTTTCTTGTTTAAAATTGTACATAGAAACATAAAAAAAATAAAATTATTTTCACTGGTTATTGTAAAAATCTATGAAAGCGAAAAACAAAAAAAAAATTAAGGTACTAGTGTTATAGAAGTAGAAAAAAGAAGGAAAAAAAATAATAAAATCGAGTTTTGAGCACCAGCTCCATAGCATACTAGTATTGCACAAAAATAATCCCCTCTTATTGATGAAAAAGTCCTATGATTGAAATAATGATATTACTCGACTACCTAAACCAATGTTAACCATTTATCCTTTTGGTCAACTACATGCAAAGTGCACCAAATACTTTAGAGAAGACTAAAACCAGAATAATGGCTGCTAATTTCATACCTGTCAGAAATGGAATCATCATAAAATCTATTTTGCAGCTACAGGTGTAACATTTTCATGTGACCCTAATGATGTACCTTGCTCGATGCACTGAAAAATTAAATCGAAAATCATTCAGAAGAATAGGAACATTGGAGTAATTTCATGACATGTCAAAATGTATCAACCTGTAACTGATGCAACTACTTTTTAAGGGAATGACGAATTTTGGAAAGTAAATAAACAATGCTACACATTTTCAGTAGAACAAGATGAGTTAAATTCAGGCCAGGTTTTGTGACTTATAGACTACCATTATCAAATTAGAATATCTAAGATCTCATTCTTCCAAAACATGTCCTCCATTTCTAAATGATTGTCGTTTAAGGTTTGTGCGCAGGAATCAAGAAAAAACAATAAATAAATTGGTTGACCGAAATAACTTTTACCTAATTTATTGGATTAGGGAAGATTAATAGATTAGTGCATTGGTAGTTTAAAATTGTGGAGTACATAAAAAGATGATTTTAAGGGTAAAACTAGGAAGAAAAAAAAAATATTATTTTGAAAACACACAATGATAGTCAACTCGAACTTTTTCTATTTTTCTAAAACAGAAATTCTTTGGAAGCGCGGACCTAATATCTTTCTTTCTTCTTTTTATAAATTTTATTTCTCCGCAATATTGACTAGAAGATAAATATATACCAAAATCCAAAGATGGCATACATAATCAATATTTTGCAATTAATACCTGAAGAAGATAACCATGAAGCCAATCCAATGTCTGAGGAAATGTTGTTGCTGAAACATTTACCACGGTCAACCCCTGTAGCATCATATGGTAAAAGTTGAAGTATATGATAAGAAGTGAGATGAATAAAATTAAAATCACAAATTTATAAGGGCTTAGCGTAATACTGTAATCAGAAATAAGAATTCATACCAAATGTTTCTCATTTGTTAACAAATAAATAAAAGCAATCTAGCAAATAGATAAAAATGTCTACATAAAAGGTAGATATGGAACAATTTGAATTGTGAAAACATGCAGGAATTGTCTTGGTAGTTATCAAAAAAATGATATTAAAAAATTCTAGCAATCAATGTAATGTTATGTTTTTGTGACACACCTGCGATGTGAACGAGCACAGATAATCCTGTATGGTTTTCAAGTTGGCTATGAGCTTATCAAGATCCTGCAAATTGAACAACAACATTCAGAAAACAGATGAACTGAACGAAATTCCAACATTTATTAGGTTATTCATGTGGCCTTTTTACAGTTCTTGATCTGGTTCAGTGTTAGAATATATATGTTTTTTGTTTGAGTTAGTGTTAGAATATAAGAAAATACCTAATAATAGTTGCGTGCAGAGGAGACCTTATTCAGATTTATGAAGGAAAAAAAGAATCTGTGTTCAGAAATAGGAAGACTGAGGCTTGTTTGGTTTGACATTTTTTAGTTGCATGATAAATTGGAGCAGATTGTTTGAATGTTTTTAAAATTAATAACTAAAAGTGGTTTATTCATAAACACTGTTCTTATTGACGTTTTACAAGATTATTTCTTTGGCATCATTCTGATTCTGTAGTTTCTATCATTTAAAAGGATTTTCAAAGAACAAATCACCAATTGAGTTCTTTTCCGGTCTCTCAACAAACTAAAATGAAATAATCATCAGTATTCAAATGCAGGAATAATAAAGTAGCTAAAAATACCAAGTCCTCGGAGCAGGGTGTAAAAGTTTAGAATTTATCGTACCTTATCTGGGCACTTCTCGATAAATGTACGAGAGGAGATCCACTCTTCAAGTAATGCCTGCAAATAAGATAAGAGAAGTAACACTAGATTATTTGACTTTTAAAAGCTACAAGTAAACAGTGCTATCGATTGTGGATGGCGGACCATGGCTGAAAGCCCAAAAAACTGCCATTTTAAGCCCACAAATTGACCATGGAGGTTGTCAAAATATCCGCCACCACAATCCGTGATGGCCAATATTTGACAACACAGAACCTGATAACAAGACATGTGTACTTGCTTAAGTCATTTCAAGAAATTCAACCTTATCCTACTACTGCTGACATAAGACAGAGTGAGGCAACAATCAAGACAACACGAGGATTAGTTATTATTATTTATTTTTAGAATCAATTTACTTTTGCCAACTTGTTGATCTATGCATGCACCAACCAGTAAACATAAACACTAATTTTTTCGTTGACAGAGTTCCCCATGTACTATAGTAATTTGTAACATCTTAGAGATACATACAGGCACATAATCTAGTTGTACCCTTGGACAATCAAATAAATTCACAAAGTTAGGCATTCTGTAATTAAAAACAAAAACCATTTATGCGTGTAATCGTTACTTCCATGGAAATAAAGGACAATGAGACAACCTTATGATCAAATTCAGCCATCTTCAAAACAATAGGCACGATTATTGGTTTGGGGCCTGACTTCTCCTTACTAACAATTATTTTGTCCAACGCCAGTTCTGCTAGAGAAACATCTGCATGACAAACTAATTTGCCATCAAAACATTAAATTGAAATCAGTGTTATCAATAGTAGAACACTAAAAACCCGCTATGTGAAATAGCAAATAGAGTTGCGAAAAAATAGCGGAAGCCACATTAGCACTTGAGTTAATTATATATGTAAAGAGGCACGCTGCATAAATCAAGTGAACGGACGCAGAGCATAGCTTATATATTGAAAAGTTTACATATTACAATGAATATAGGAGTAATACTCAGACTTTTCAGTTTTTCTATTATAAAAATAACTCATGTTTGGCACACATGCAAGTTCTGAAGTTTTATTATTTTTAAAAATCCTGAATTTCTTTTTACCGCTATTGTCGCTACATCAGCGTCCAGAAACTGGAATAGCGAAAAGAGGATTCAACAAATTCCATTATGGTATACTGGTACCACCGCTACTTGACAACATCGATTGAAACAAGTGTCATATCATGGTTTATTTCTTAGTATGGAACTAAACAGCATTAGAATATGAAAAATAATAGATACTAACCTTTATGTTCAGTGATGTTTCCATTTAGGCTCAAGGATGGCATGGAACTTGATACTGCATCCACCGTTTCATCATTTACTCCCTCATTGGAGCTCAAAATCTTGGATTCACTATTCGTCTCGTCACCACTACCCACATTAATATTTTGTGTGTTTATTGCAGTATTATCATCCAATTGCGCAGACACCGGATCTATTTCTTTATTTCGTGCATATGCACTGGAAGGCGTTTTGTTTTCATCATCCACTAAATAAATGCTAGGATCCAAATGTATTCCCTGTCGTTATGAAGATAAAAGAAAGAAAGTGAGCTCCCAGTACGAGAAACACTTCGACTGCACAATAATATATCGGAGAGCAAGTGACATATGAAACCAACATTTTTCTTTTCTATAGTTGATTTTCTCTCATAGTATCCTCAATTAAGGCATACCTTTGTGTTTTCTAAAAAATCATTGACCACTGTCATTTAAGGCATACCTCTGAAAATAAACATTATGTTGTAGACTCGTTCCATCAAGTCTATCCAATCCAAATCTACCCGAATTTACAAAGAAATGTTTTGCAAGTGAGTTAATTCAATTTTGATAACTAGAGGTGTAAACTAACTCGATTCTGAGTTAACTCGATTCTGAGTTAACTCGAAAGTTCGACGACTATGTATCTAAAGCCACAACAATAAAGCACTTTCATCCTTCTCAATATCTGCTATGGAAATCCGCTCCACATACCAAGTATCTTTGTTTTAATTTGTATTATGATGACTGGTATAATGCTGTAATTTAAATGGGGCCCCCAATCTATAAGTGGACGGTGGGATTGGACCCCTCGGATTAGTAGGTTCTTGGGCCGGATACGGAGTTTTAAAAAAAATGTTATTGAAAATTTAATAAATGAATAAAAGTGGTAAAAGAAAAAAATACATTGAGCATTACAAATTGCAAGCAAGTGTTTTTCTATCTATAATTTTATGGAGAATTTGCGGGTGTGGTCATCAACCTACTCATAGTTGGTATTATAAGAAATAAACAGATCGAAATACAGATTTACAAGACTAAAAACTGAAAGGAAATACATGTCCATACACATACCTCGATTATAATTGGTTTTCCATCTTTCATTGCCTTTTTCAAATCACCACCCAAACCTAGAAACCAAATGTAATATTAACAGATGACAACAAGCAACTATAAAGAAAATAAAATAATCATAGCACTCTAGCAAAATAATTGATTATTTAATGGTGGCTGTGATGATAGCCATATACAATTTATAAAATGATAAAGATCTCAAGCTAGAGAGAATTGTGAAAACCTTTACGAACAACCCTGCATTCTCTGCAAAATTCAGTTATTAACTCCTCTGATGAATTGAAGTCTCGGGCCCACACTGGAGTTGAAGCCAATGGTGCACTATACAAGACACAAGAAGATAATCAATCATTCGTCAAAAAAAAAAAGGATAATCAGTCAGATTTCATGTGTAAATGTATGAGTACCAAGTACTCTAGTGATCAAAGAGCTGAAAATCATCAGGCCTAAAAATTAAAATGCTAACAGAAAGTTTAGATTTGTCAAAGGTCTTCACATGTATGGTTATGCAGTATGTCCATACATACTAACAACTGCAATGCGCAATGTCAAAGTAAAAAATCCTAAAAAATAAACATACTTAATATTTAGTTATATAATTAACCAGTGCTGTCAATCACAGATCACGGAAAACAGTGGTTTGTTCACATTCTGCTATGCTACAGTGCTTTAGCACTGCTATAACCATTATTTGACAACACTTTGTACTGAATACCATATCGTGGAATAATAGCAATTTGTTCAAATTCTGCTATGGTATAGTGCTGTAGCGCCTCTATAGTCACTATTTGTCAACGTCCAAATTAACACATAAATAACAACATATATCAAAAGAACTACACAATTTGAATATATACAGGAAGCTACACAACCATTACAATATTAGCAACATTGGCCATACTATATGAATCCAATATAAATATTGAATTAACAGACATGGTATTTCCAATGCAACAACATATAGCATATATAGGCAAACAGACAGACAATCCAGTAGATGCCGATGGATAAAATTCCAGGCCAAAAGTATCCTAAGCATGGTCTGTTATGATTTTCATGAAAAAAATACTTATTTTGTCAAACAGAAACTTTCAATCAACAAGAAAATATTAGTCAACTTGAGAAAGAAATAAAGTTCAGGACATACTCTGTTGATGTGCGTAACAATTCGTAAACCATATCTGTCTGTCAGAATCAAAAACCAAAATGCTAAAATCATTTGCATATACAGAACATCAAAATAAAGTATAGAGATAACTCTATTAGGTGCATGTTAATTAACTGGAAGAAAAAAAAAAAAAACAATTCGGTCTGGTTAGATACATCGAAATGGAAAATTTTTGTTACCGAATTTACCTAGTATATGATAGATAGATGCAGATATAATAGAAACATTCAATGCCTACCTGTAACACATTTGGCAAATTTAGCCTTTGTGCAAGCTGGGTGGCAATAGTAGACTTCCCAACACAAGCAGTTCCACAGACAAGGATTACTAGTGGAACTCTTTGATGGTGAAACCTATGCAGGAAAATGGAAATGAAGCATAATCATACATACGCAGAAAATTTACATACGAAGCATAATCATGCACATATGCACACATTGTATAGAATGAATAAACAGATTACAAATGGATGCAAACCTTGTCATCATCTTATAGCGATTTATGTACTCTTCTCCATATCCTCGCCGCTCCATAAGCTGCACATACAGTTCTCTTTTAAAATGTTTCTATAGATTAAACCATTATATGCGCTTAGAAAAAGGAGGAACTTAAAGCATGATTACTTCATCCAAATAATATTATGGAATTTAAAAACATCTTGAATCTCTGCTTGATTATTGATATTTCAATGATCCATCTATATCTGGACAGACCTGTGCGAAGAATCAACCAACTACATTTTTTTTCACAAACACACGTGCATATTTCCTACGGGGAATAAGAGACAAATGTCTACAAATTGATGTATACCATTTATTCTAGAACATCGGATTCAAACACTCAAAAGCCAACAATGGAAAGTTCATACAAAATTTGTTCAAGGTGAATCAAAGAAAAATGTTAGCTTAAAGAAAGAGCAGCCTCAAAAGACAAGAAAAATGTGATTAGGTGTGAGTTGTACAAATCAAACTAAAAACTTCGGCATACCTTAAATAGGTTTGCTTCCAAGTCAGACTGAGAGCTGCAGCATAAAACCACAATGAAAGATAATTTTTAACAAATTCCACTATAATCAAGATGAAGAAAGAAAAAGAGGAAAAAAAATGAAAAACCAGCATCGCAAAAAATGATAGGAATAGCATACACATCTAGAAGGCTGTTGTCTATGAGCAGCTTCTTCAGTTCGAGAGCAATTTTGATAGCTACATGATTTGGAATCTGAAATGAAAACAAGCTAACAATACATAAGACTGAGAGATGAAATCAAAGTATAATCTAAATAAATAATTAAAAATTAACAAAAGGTAAATAAGTCATATAAACGGCTAGCATTTGTCCCGCATATGAGTCATAACTCCGGTCTTTGAAAGTTAAAACATATAGCTACATGTTGGATTAGCATATGATAAAGTTATAATTTTTTTTATTTTCAGCTTCCCAGACATCCAATAATACTAATTAGCATGCACTGATAAAATAATTACACAGACATCCAGTCATATATTACACTGTCGGTGTAAACTAATTTTACACTAACATCCAATGAAAATCTACTATTTTGTCACACTCATTTTTTTTTTTTAATTGCATTTCAAAATTGATCACGTGACATGGAAGCATGGAGGGTTTCAATTATATATCAGTGTAAAACTGATTTACACCGGCATACAAGAAAATGGGTAGAATACAATAACAGGAATGAAAAAGGATTAATTTATATACCTTGGTTACAGTAAGCATTCTACTCAACAAAAATCTGGAAAGAACATAGTAATGATCTGCATTATCACCCAACCACACCTTCACCTACAAAATCAATAGAAAAAAGATAATATGTGAAAATGAAGGAAACTCAGATTTAGAAAATGGAAAATTGATTACCTTTACGAAATCGTATTTGGAAGAAGCGTTACGAGAAGAGAATCTGACGGAGGGGAATTGTTGTTTATCATCACTTTCTTCACCGCTCACGGGGCTTGACACGCTCATTGATTTCCCTTTCTCCTTCTTCATTCTATCGATATCGATATCGATATCAATATCATCAAATCAATCCCTTTTTCTCTTCTATTCTTATTGATTTCTCTTATGTTTTTCTTTTCTTCTTACATCTTTTTTGAAATTTTTTTTCTAACCCCCTTCCCAAAAAGAATTTCTTTTTTACCCCCTTTAAAAAAATTACCAAAATGACTCCCTTTCTATTTTTTTTTGCTTTTTTTTTGTCAGGTAGTGCCATTACCGTCGCCGTTCCAATTGGCGGTAATGGCAGGTTGTTGCAGGGGGTAAGGCAAGCGCACGGGGCAGGTGTAGCAGGTTTTTTTTTAAATTATTTTTTTTTTCGTTTTTTGTTTTCAACCCCTATAAATACACCGCATCACCCCTTTCATTCAAATTTTTTCTTACATTTTTCACTTTTTTCACATTATGTCTGATTCTGGTTCGGATGCAATTTCTCTTACTTCTCCTCCTCTTTCTCCTCCTCCGCCTCCTTTAAGATTGGTCACTGTTAAATTTGATCAATAAATACGGCCTTTTGAAATGGTAGTAACTCCATGTATGTGGAGTTGAAAAATTATTTCAATCATATTTTTTGTCTAGCTAACGAACCTTTACGAAAAGTCAGTAAGATTTATTACAGAGAGCGGTTTATCAATTTGGGATCTCATAAAGACTTTGATTACAATTAAGAATACAAACTTCTTTAGAATGATGTTGATGTTCAAGAGATGTTTTCGTCCGAAGAAAATGTAGAAGGTCCATGGTATCTTGACGTTAAGTCAAAATAGTCGATACGTGTAGAATCAATTGTTTTAATGTTGTTTGTTTGTTTTTTTAAGTTAATGTAATTTGGTTTGAGTAGTGTTTTGATTAATTATTATATTTTCGCGTTTATCTTTTCTCGTCTATTGTATTATTTAATTAACATAATTAAAATAAACATTAAAATCATAATACGTGGATATTTTTTATACGACGAAATTTGATTAAAGATTAAAAAAAAGTCACAAATATTTATAAAAGCTTGGTTGAACACATAATTGATAATGAAATTAACTACTGGTTATTTAGGGTCGGAAAATTTCTCCTAATATGTCCGGAATGCCGACACAACCCACACAGTCTCGGTGTCGGTCTTCTTTCTTCCACCTCCTCGTCCATTTCAGTCCTAATGCGAGTACTATTGGGTCAACCTTTCTTTAGTCTTCGCATATCTGGATTATGAAAAAGCTTGGGACCGTTGTATGGGGGCCAATAACTCTTGGCGTGGACAACCTTAATTGATGTGTTGTAAATTGCATAAACATTATTTTTGAACACATCTGGAATAAGGGTTGTGTAGTCATGGTGAAATGAAGAACACGCGGCTATGACATGGGAACAAGGCAAATGCAAAGCTTGATATTTCCCACAATCACACAACCCTGCTTGCAGGTCCACCTTGAAAGTTCCCATTGGCCTTCCCTCCTTGTAGTTGACGGTTTCACTGACAGAGAAGGTATACCTCTCTCGGTCAAACTGTTCGACTAGATGGGTGTTGGACTTACCAATGTCATCCTTAATCACATTCTGGCAATATTCGCTGAACACATCTCCAGAACCTACCCTTGCAAACGCACTTTGAGCCCTTTCGGCAAAAAGACATGCCAACCTATAATAGGTTGATTGGACTATAGGTGTAATAAGTAGGTTGCGAGTTCCCTTAAACACAAAGTTCCATGACTCAACGATGTTGCTTGTCATGTGGCCCCATCGTCGTCCCCCGTCATATGCTTGAGTCCATTTTTCTTTTGGGATATTGTCCACCCAATCTAACGCACGGTGATTTGCCTCCTGGATTATACCACGGTAGTATTCGAACAAGGGTGTGTTTAGGGCATATCATGTATATATGATGGAAAAAATTAGTCAGATAGTGAAGCTAATAAACTTTAATTTTGTTAATTTCGTTAATTTACTTTAATTATTCGTTAATTTATTCAGCAACCCTCGATTAATTTCGTTAATTTATTATTCGTTAATTTTATTTTTATAGTATGATTAAAACTCACAAAATTGGATGATTAATCATTTGCTAATTTTTTTTTTTGTAGAACGAGGAAATACATTATACTCGGAATCGCTGTCATATAGTGGATTTCGTCGTGTCGTCACCCATTGTAGATAGTTTAAAGGTAGCTGGTTTATGGGAGGTTACTAAGCTTAATAAATACAGGGTCGATAATCGTCTAATAACCGCTTTATTAGAACGATGGAGGCCAGAGACACACACACTCCTTTTTCCTTCAGGCGAGTGTACAATAACGTTAGAAGACGTTCATATGCTCCTTGGTTTAAAGGTTAACGGTGAACCAGTTACCGGACCAACAATCGTAACGTGGGAATTAGTTGAAGAAACTTTTGGAAATATGCCTAATAAAAAAAGGCGTGACGGTCTGCAAATAAAATTAAATTGGTTAGAATAATAAATTATAGATAATGGGGAAGCAGGTCCCCCCACAGTTCAACACATGTTTAAAGCATATGTTTTATATTTGATAGGCACTCATTTAATGCCTAATTATAATGGCAACCTTGTACATTTGAAATGGTTGTCATTGCTGATTAAATCACCTCAGGAGATTAGACAGTACAATTGAGGTTCTGCTTGTTTGGCCACGCTTTACAGAGCTATGTGTGACGCCGCAATATATGGAGTTAGCGACGTGTCTGGGTGCACAATACTCCTACAGGCCTGGGCTTGGTCAAGAATGTCATGCATATCTCCCGTGCCAAAGAACCCACCACAAGCTGAAAGACAACCTCCTTTGGCAACTATGTAAGTTAAATAAATATATTATTTCTTATTAATTTTTAAATTCAATTATCAGGTATATTAATTATGGCATCCCCGAGATCGCCTGAAGCTTAGGGTAGGTGGAACTCACTGAGACGCCCGTCTCACCCCAATCTCTTTAATTTAGTTTCAGGTAAGCAGGTGGTTCGCAAACAAGAGTTTCGTGATGAAGTTCATCAGGGAGACGTTGAGTGGAGTGCAGATGCTCGTCATGTACCAGTCCAGGATTTTCATTAGTATTTGTTTATATATGTGTGTGTGTGTGTGTGTGTGTGTGTGTGTGTGTACATTAGTGGGACTTTACTAGGTGTATAAACGTGCAAGCTTGTATTCATTCAGTTGTATATTATTATTATTGAAAATTTTAATGTATCCAGTATCAGATTTGATACGCATGCTAAATATTCTAGATAAATTTAGTATGGGTGTTACAGTGTCATAATTTTCTTCCCTTTTCCTTGCGACCTTCATGCGTCTCTCAATATATTCTTACTCTTTTTATAACCATCATAGTTATTTTTCTTAATTGAGCCTTGACTCATTTGATTTTGATAATGTATCTCTTTCCCTAATTTCAACATCATTTCTTGTATAAACCATTCTAACCTTCCCACGAGCCACGTCCAAAAATAATCAGGAAAATAGAAAGAAAAATAAATAATTGTGGAAAAATAATTGTGTTTATTTTACCAAATTACCCTTTGAACAATACTATAAATTAGACCTTTGGCTTCACAAATTTTTCACATTACAATCTCAACTGTCTTTCTCTCTGATTTTTTTTTCTATTGTTGTTCTTCTTCGCTCTTAACAATTCAAATGACACCGAAAATCGATTTTATTTCTAATATTTCCCCTTCGAAAGAAAATTGGAATATCAGGGTTCGAGTCGTTCGGATGTGGTTTGTGAGAGACATGAACAAAGACAAACTACCTTACTCATTGGAAATGATTCTAATGGATAATTTATTTTTATACAGTAGATAGTTTGAGTTTTTAATTTTAACTCAATCAAATATGACACCCGAATTCGTTCCCAATATCTCTCATTCGCATAAAGAATTTTGGAGTATATTGATCGAATCATGTGATTGATTTGTTTAGATATTGTATGTTTCCTACTCCAAAGTGAATCCACATTTTTTTTATAAATAAAAAAACCGGAATTAACAAATTCATAATTTCTCATGCTTGGCACGCCAAAATTATTTTCAATAATATCATTTCATTAAGTATTTAATCTAAATTGGATGTAAATTCAAAATTGTATGTAAATGACGTTGATATACGTTTTAATGTAAAATGATACTTGACCAACAATACGTTTAATATTGCCATGATTGTAGACAACAATATTTTATGTTCGATTAGTTTTACAATTAAACTTATACACGAAACAGCGAAACGAGTCTATCATTGATTAGTTCTGTTAAAATGCAACCTGAATAAAAAAAGAAAAAAGAAATTCATTCAGTCTATGCATTAGTATTTCAATAATTAGCATTAAAAGATTTATGGTGTCCATCAGTACATTAATCATAATGTTCTATTAAAAATGAAATGTAACATTAGTAGCGAGATTCAATATAAAAGTATGTATGATACTAGATAAAAATAAATAGATACCCGGCAAGTATATGTTTTATTGTAACAAGCAAAAAAAAACTAATATTAAATATATTGAGAATCAATTTATTCCTTTATTTGTGATATGGAAAAAAATAAACAGATATTTCTGATCACTAATTGTATAATTTTATTACTGTCATTAATGATTCAATCATAATTAATCCATATTTAATTTATTGAGAGAATACTGGATCTGGATTTCCCTTATATTTATACGTTTTTTATTTATTGTTATTTTTTAAATTTTTAGGGTGAGCGAATTAACGCAACTGTTAGGCGCACTCTCATATACAAGTATGAGAAGGAACTAAGTGAAAATTGGGTATACTCTATTGGAAATTTCAGTGTTGCTGCTAATATGGGGTCTTATAAGACAACAAGACACACATTCAAGATTAACTTTCAATATGGAACCAAAATCAAACAATGTGATGAAAAGTTGGTTCCTGCTGACATGTATGTCATAAGTGATCATAGAGAGATTTTTCAATCCGAGTATGACACCGATTATTTGATCAGTAAATTAGTTTTTACATTTGTTTGAAATATTACTTTATAAGGTTTATTCATGGTGTGCTCTTTTGTGTTTTCGTACATTTAATTTCTAATACATACAAATGTTTAGATGTCATGGGAATGTTGAAGGCTGTCGGCGTTGAAAAATCATATTCTCGCAATGGAACTTAGTCCAAGATGGTTCCCATTGAGTTAGATCATGATGGATATGTCAATCTTTAATATTTTACTATTGATAATTTATTTTTTAGATTTTTGACGAGATAAAATTTGTATGCCTAATTTGAAATAAATGGTGTATTAGGTTTCGTTTCAAGGTTACTTTGTTTGGTCCTTATGTCGATGATTTGAATGCTTTTCTTGGATCTGGTGAGACTGATAATGTTGTCGTTGCTATCCTCTTGACCAAAATCAAAATGTTTCAAGGTATGATTATATTTTATGCGTCTAAACATTATTATTTTAGCTATACCAACATGTAGTAAATATTTTGTTTTTTTATTTTATGATTTCAGGTCAGGCGACTATTCAAAATACCATTTATGCCACAAATATAATGTTCAATCCAACTTTCTCTGCTGCCATTGATTTAAAGAAAATGTGATATGTTTATCAAACTTTTGTTGGTACTAACCATATTTTTATTTCTTTTTAAATTAATACATCTCAAGTTTTGCTAACTAATAAAAAACAAAAAAAATGAAACATATTGATTAATTGGTGTCGCAGTAGTTATAACTTTAGTCTTTTTTTGAAAAAAAAAGGAAGAAAACATGTAAAGGCAAAGCAAAAAAAAAGTGTAACGTATCACAAGATGTCTTAAATCATTTGGTCAAAGATATTTGTTTTAAATCGGCATTAAACCAATTAAATGCAATATGATCTCATTTCCTTGACCAAGTAAAGAAAAACATATGTTCTCTAAAAAAAAACCTTTACATCTACGGCCAAGAAAAAGAGGACGTTTTTATTCCCTTTCATGGAGGGTCATACGTTTTGTTTTCCTTTGTTGAGTATACACTTTTCGCCTCCAATTAATTCTTCCAATTTCCTTTGTTTTGTTGACTTAATCATTTTAATTCTTATAATTATAATTTCTTCCTTAATTTCCTTTTGCTTCCGTTTAATTCTCTTGAAAGTGTCGAAATTTTCTTCCCTTTTCCTTGCGACCTTCATGCGTCCCTCAATATATTCTTACTCTTTTTATAACCAGAAAAAACTTTATTTAATGATGTGGCATTTTTTTTCCTTATGAATCTAATTATGGGTATCACTTAAAATCTTGAGATGTAATTATTTGTGGTATCGCTTATGAATCTAATTATGTTTGTAACATATGTTTGTAGAATGGTCAAAAATGATGATTCTCCCTCACCGGATTTCTCCAAAATT
The DNA here is from genome assembly GCA_018208015.1 of Medicago ruthenica. Taxonomy (NCBI): domain Eukaryota; kingdom Viridiplantae; phylum Streptophyta; class Magnoliopsida; order Fabales; family Fabaceae; genus Medicago; species Medicago ruthenica. The sequence goes on along the minus strand of CM031374.1, from coordinate 20,572,783 downwards.
GTGGATGCATCTAAGGTCAGTGTTGAGGAAGACATTCTTAATATGACTCCAATGACTACAATTGAAGGCCTTAAAGATTGTATCGAGGTAAATTAAGGCTTTTCCTTTATAAATATATATATATATATATATATATATATGTGTGTGTGTGTGTGTGTGTGTGTGTGTGTGTGTGTGTGTGTGAGATTATGAATGGTTTTGTTTAATAATACATATTTGTGAAATATTACAGTCTTGATGATACATAAAAAATGTACATAACTAATATTATTTATTTAATGTACTAATAATAGTGTCATTAAAGCCTTTATTTTTTTGGCAATATAGAATTTATTTTGTTGATTCACATTTGTATTGATATTTTTTTAAAAAAATTTTTGTGAATTTCAACTTATAAATAAAAAATGTACATAACTAATAGTATTTATTTAATTTATTAATAATAGTGTCGTTAAAGCCTTTCATTTTTGGTTATATAAAATATATTATGTTGATTCTCATTAATGTTTTTTTTTAAGAAATTTGTGAATTTCCACTTATAAATCGAATGTTGCAAAAATTGTTATTTTTTGCAATACGAACAAGATTCGATTTAAATAATAAACCTTGGTTCTGTTTTTTTGCTATATAAAATGTATATTATTGATTATATTGGTGAATTCTATTAAAAGTGGAATGTCGCAAAACATTACCATTGATTTTGATTATGTCTAATTTTTTAAACATTGTTATTCATTATAATTATAATCACAACAATTTATAGCTTTCGATTTCTAAATCAGTGAATGATCTATTTTTCAGGAGAAACCTTTTGTGGTGTATAGTATTGTGAATGCTATAGCTGATGACTCTGAGTGGTGGTATACTGCTTGCGTCTGTAACAAAAAAGTATACCCGGATGAGCGGATGTACTTTTGTTCAAAGGGCAATAAGCATGTGTTGAATGTGACACCGAGGTTATTTTATTTATTTATGTTAAATAGATACTTTAATTCATTTGTTTGTTTGTGTCGTGCATAATCCTTTTTCTTTTTTAAATTATGGTTAAGTTCATGATCAAGATTAGAGTTATTGATCACACAGATTCAGCTACTTTTGTGATGTTTGACCGCGATGCTGCTGAACTTTTTAAGAAGTCATGTGCTGAAATGCTCGAATCTGGCGGAATGGTAAGTTTTTTTTATGTGAAATAGTATATTTTTGTCGATATAAATTATTTTTTTCATAGTTATTCCATCAATTTATTGCCCTTTAACCATTTCATGTTTGTTTAATTATCTTCATTAAGGAAATGATGTGTCTGGTGTTCCTAAAGAAATCCTCGGTTTGGTGGATAAATATTACCTGTTCAAAGTAGAGTCAAATTTGAATTCTTCTGCTATGTACGAAAAGTCATATTGGGTGAAGAAAGTGGCATCTGATCCTGTTTTGGTCGACAAGTTTAAGACCAAATATAAAGATTTGATGGTAGTATAAGATAAATCGGTTCATATATATTATGAATTAATAAAAAGTTATTTTGATTTACATATCTTAAGTTGTAGGATGATATACTGATTTATTTTGACTGTTGTTATACGAGAATGTCCGTGAAGAGGATGTCGGTATGGATGATGGTTTTGCTCCTGATGATCTTAATAAGTCAGATGACAATGTGGCTCAGGTATACATCGTTTGTATAATTATTGTATGTTGATGTGTAATGCTCTTATATTAATGTATATTTAGGTGTACTATGCATATGCTAAACTTATATATTTTGTTTTTCAGAATCTGATGATGAAATTCAGCGAACCTTCTGTTGAGAGCGTACATGGGACGAGTTTGGTGCAAGATGTTGTAGATCTCAGTAAAGGTGATGATGTTGGTGCTCCGGATAAACAGGACGTGGCGCTGTCCAAGCGTCCCATTGTCGATGATAATATCGAAAAAGATGGTTCGTCCATCCAATTTGAGTTGAAGAAGCGTATTAAGATAGAGAAGCTTTGATTGCTTTTTTATGTTTAGTCTTTCGACCTTATTTTTTTTTAATGTTGTTGGACCATATTTTGTTTTCCTCCCTTTCCCCTTTGTTTGAGTAGATTATTAAACAAACATGAAATGGTTAAAGGGCACAAAATATGGTCAAATTCACACCCATCAATTTATTGCCCTTTAACCATTTCATGTTTGTTTAATTATCTTATTTTTTTTTAATGTTGTTGGACCATATTTTGCCCCCTATCTTTTGCCAATTGTGCGATTTTGCACCCCATCCTTTTTTTTGAGCGATTTTGCACCCTATCATTTACCCCCTTTCTGATTTCATGGCCCCTCATGTGTTTCAGGCTGATGTGGACAATAATTAGCGACGTGGCACGCGATGACTGGGATCAAACGAGTACACATCAGCAAAATCCACCCAAAATGACCATTTTGCCCTTATCTTCTTCTTCCTCTTCTAAAAACAACCAAAAACCAAAAACAAAAACAAAAATACCCCTAAATCCAGCGTAGCTTTGAAGCTCACATCTGGAGGTTCTGGTGGCGGTAGCTGTGGTACCAAGGGTGGAGTAGAGGATTTGGCCTCTCCCCTTTTCCTCTTTCCCCTTCTCTATCTTCTCCGACCCATTCTCTCTTTCTCTTCTCTGACTCACTCTTTCTCTCTCTCTCTCACGGCCGGGCGTCCGTCGTTCCTCTCTCGCCGACATTTCTCTCTCTCATCAAACTCATCTTTCTTCTTCATTTCACTCCACTCTCAACCAAAAAACGATTATTGATCCAAATCCGACAAAGCCATGGCCGATGAGATGTGAGAACCACCTGAGAGAATGGAAGAGAGACGACGAGGGAGAGAAACACCGAGATCTGCAGCGAAAAGCGACGAACGAGACAGGGAGTCGGAAGCAGCGGAGAGGGACGGCGAGGGAGAGAGGCGGAGAAAGATGTGCTTTCATTTTTTTTTTTTGCCACTTAATAAGGATATACATATATACATATATCACCCAAAAATTAATATGTTACCCTTGTTGTAGCTTGCATATGATGGGTGTGAATTTGTGGATGCTGGAGCTGAAATGGTGTCTGAGTATCCATAAATTTGTGGGTTTGAGGATGTTGAGTACATCAGGTTTGCGTTTTGTGGAGGAAGCGAGGAAAGGCGAGCGAGGATTGAGCAATGGAATAGGGGAAAAGAGGAGAAGCCGTGATGTCTTTGTTTTTGGTTGTTTTTAGAAGAGGAAGAAGAAGATAGGGGTATTTTTGTCTTTTCACATGGATCTGAAGCCATTAAGGGCAAAATGGTCATTTTGGGTGGCTTTTGCTGATGTGTACTCGTTTGATCCCAGTCATCGCTTGCCACGTCGCTAATTATTGTCCACATCAGCCTGAAACACATGAGGGGCCATGAAATCAGAAAGGGGGTAAATGATAGGGTGCAAAATCGCTCAAAAAAAAGGATGGGGTGCAAAATCGCACAATTGGCAAAAGATAGGGGGCAAAACTGGAATTAAGCCATTAGTTTAAAATAGTTACAATATTCCACTATTAACCTAAAATAATAATAAAAAACAATCGGCAGTGGCGTAACACATACTTTAACAATAATTATTTATACTCCGATATACTTTAACAATAATTGTTTATCTATTATATTAAACATTTTTTTAACAATAATTATTTTAAAAAAAAAAAAGCTTAACAATAAGAATATTTTAGACTCCGAATATACTTTCTTTTTTTTACAAAACTACAAATATACTTTATTATTTCAAGCCTAAATACCATAATCCTTATATACAATACATAGTCATTTCAACAACTAAACAACATTACGCAATCTAATTTTTTTATGTTGAATTAAATTCATAATTATACTTATAAATTTTATATAACAAACTATTACTTTAAGTCGTTTGATAAAAAAAATTAATTAATTCCACATGCTTGGCACGGGTCTCATACTAGTTTTAAAATAACCAAAACAAAATAATACATTTAGATAGTTGGATATCTTAGTCATTTCATTCATTATTGATACAAAATTATAACTAAAATAAACAAAAACTAATTTTAGATTTTTATTTTATTATTTTATAAAAGTTTAAATCATTTTTATTGCCAATGAAAAAATTATATAATGGTGGGATCTGGACATAGGCTCGTCAAGACAAATGAGTTTTGTATGATGAAATTGTTGGGGATTAGGAGCCTGAGTACAATTTTCAACGTTAAGTATCTAATCTGGACCTATACATCAGAAGGATTATTCATATCTGAAACAATCACAACGTATGATAAAATTGAAGAATTAGAATATATGTTGGCTTTAGATTACTGCTTTTCGGTGGATAGAATTGGTAGGGGAGGAGGATTAGCTTATTTGTTAAAAAAGACTTCACATTGTAGCATTGCAAATCTATCACATTGACATTAAAGATTGTTGATCATGTGCGTGGACGTTGGAGGTTAGCGGGTTGCAATGGAATGCTTTGCAAGGGAGAGGCATAGAGAGACTTGAAATTTACTAAGACAATTGTCCAACCTTTCCCCACTTCCATGGTGTATCATTGCTGACTTTAATGACATCCTAGCAATGGGTGGAAAAAAAGGGAAATCTAAAAGGCTGTTGTGGTTAATTCAAGGTTTTAGACAAGTTGTTCTAGATTATGGTCTTGTAGACATACACATGAATGATTACTCTTTTACATGGTTTAAAAGCTTATGCATCGATCATGTTGTAGAAAAAAAATTGGATAGAGCAATGACTAATGACAGTTGGTATGACATATTACAGAATGCAAAGCTAGAATCTCTCACAACTACTTCCTCCCATCATTACCCTCTATATCGCATGAGGTCCACGGCGGTCCAGGTTTGAAAATGCATGGCTAGTCGAACGCGAGTTCGGTCTATTCATTTCGCAATTGTTGCAGGGCTATGGTGAACCTACTCTTGTTCACAAACTCAATGAATGTGCCCATGAACTTACCAAATTGAGCAAGGATAACAATGAAAATACTCAACAAGAGATCTGCAAGTTACATCAAAAGCTAGAAATTGCTCGCATCCAAGTTGATGCTTCTAATGTTTATTACTTCAATATGTTAAGGAGCTGGTTGGCCAACTTGTTGATCAAAGATAATGTTTTTTGCAAACAGCAAGCCAACACCTTTTGGTTCCGTAATGAGAGTGTTAACACAAGATTTTCCCATGTGGTTGCATCCAATAGAAGGAAGACAAACATGATTGAACACGTAGAAGACGAGAATGGCTTTGTTTGTCAATTAGAGGACGGGATGAAGCACATTGCGCATGAAGATTTCATGCACTTGTTCCAAAAATCGAGTGGAGTCTGAGCCAATGTCATCAATTTGGTTTCATCAACGAAAATGATATATTGACGGCAACCTTCTCTTTTAACGAATTCAAAGAATTAGTATTCCTCATGAAAGTGGACAAGTACCCAGGGCCATACGACTTCAACCCGGACGTCTACCAACATTTTTGGGACATGTGTCGGCGCCCGGTGTTTCAAGCTAGTTGTACATGGCTAGCTAATGGTGTATTCCCGCCTAATTTCAACTAAACTAACTTCACGCTTATTCCCAAATATGACGCTCATGTATCTATGAAGGATTGAAGGCCTACAACCCAATGCAATATGGTGTACAAAATAATAGCAAAGGTCCTCACCAATCGGTTGAAACAAGTGCTAGACAGATGTATTTCTATTAACAAGTTTGCCTTCGTTCCGGGCATATCTATATTATATAATGCAATGATGGCGATTGAAATTGGCGACTACATGAAAGCCAAAGCTAAGGGGAAGAAATGTGATGTTGAGCTCAAGTTGGACACTAGCAAAATGTACGACAAATTAGATTGAGAGTACTTGCAAGATATCATGTTAGTGGGTCAACTGGATTATGCCTTGTGTTGAGATGGTGGATTACTCGGTCTTGGTGAATGGGGCACCTATAAGACCTATTGTGCTAGGGTGTAGACTTTGCCAAGGTGACCCTCTTTTGCCCTACTTATTTATCATATGTGCGAAAGGTTTATCTTCATTGATTCATGAAGCAGAAAGAAGAAATGACATCTGAGGTACTTTGATCTGCACGGATGCACCAATTATCTCCAACCTTCTCTTTGCGAACGATTGCTTCCTTTTTTCCGAGTCTGCGAAAGAAAGGTGATAGCAATGAAAAACATTTTAGCTACTTATGAAGACGCTTCAGGGAAAGTGATAAATTTGAAAAAATCGGAGCTTTTTTGTAGTCGCAATACATCTGATGATCTCCAGGAACTAATTACTAACACACTTATTTTTCAACAAGTGCGTGGCTCGGTTTGCCATCGATGGTAGACAGAAGCAAAACTGCTACATTCAAATTTGTGAAAGACCGGATTTGGAATAAGATCAACTCTTGGAGCAGCGGGTTCCTCTCACAAGTCGGTAAAGAGATTCTCATCAAATCGGTCTTGCGGTATATACCCTTTTTTTTTGTTATGAGTGGTTTCTCCTCTTGGAAACACACAAAAACGAGATCGAAAAAATGCTTCATGCATTTTGGTGGGGGCATAACTCATCAAATTCACGAGGATTGCATTATCTCTCATGGTAGAGGTTATCCACTCTTAAACTTTATGGAGGAATGTGTTTTAAAAGCCTAAAAGCATTTAACATGGGCATGGTTAGCAAACAGGCATGGAAGCTAGTAACCAATCTAGACTCTCTAATCATTTGACTGCTAAAAGTTAAATATTTTCCTAGAGATGATTCTTTTGGAACCTCCCTTGGCCACAACCCAAGCTATGCATGTCGAGGTATTTGGAGTGTGAAGGATGTGATCTGTAAGGGATTTCAATGGAGCATAGGAGCTGGTGAGCGGATATCGGTGTGGGATCATCCTTGGCTGCAAAATGTTGAATGCATTATGCCAATAACTCAACAACATTTGGCATCATCTCACATACTAGTAGCGGAGTTGATGTTCATCAATGTGAATACAGCAACATTTTCTTTGATCGTACCAAAACCAACAATATATTTGGTACTCCGCTAGTAGCATCACTTCAAGATGATACACCTACATGGAAGTTCAAAACGAATGGTGGATATACGGCCATGAGTGCTTATCGGGACATCATGAATCATAACATGAATTCAATACAACATTGTGTGCTAGGGCATTATAATTGTCGCAATTGCTTACCCACGAGGTTGCGTTTGCAAAGCAAATGTGTGCAGTGCAAAACTCACTATGCGGTGTGCCAAGAAAAAGACGAGGAAAATGCTCATCTATTTGTTGGGTGCAACAAAAGCATTGTATGTTGGCAATGCACGGTTTATGGCTCGCTTTACTGCACCTTCTTTATCCTACTCTTCATTTTGCTTCGAATGTATTTGTTGTTCTGCAACACCTGAATGGTCAACAAAAGCAAGTCTTTGGGGTGACTTTATGGAGTATTTGGAAACATAGGAACAACAAGGTTTGGGACAACACATTAAATAAGCTCATACGATTTGTGAACAGGCAGATTCGCTTCTCACTAGTTGGTTGAATGCACAAGTCATCCGGAACTAGTGTGTTGGTCCGCCAAACCATCATGTTGATGTGCAATGGTGAAAACCATGTATTGGCAGGTATAAATGCAATTGATGCTTCCTTTTCTAAGGCTCTGAATAAAGTAGACATTGACATGTGTATTCGAGACAAGGAGGGGCATTTTGTGCTAGCCAAAACAAAATGGTTGGTTTAACTCCTCGAAGTGGACTTGGGGGAGACCCTCGAGTTGTTGTTTGCCCTACGGTGGGTGCATAACCTTCAGCTAGTCAATATGGATTCCTAAACGTGGTAGACAACATTTACGACAGCAAAAATGGGGCATCTGATTTTATGGCGGTTATCAATGATTATAGACATCTACTTGCTTCTGATTCAGTAACATCTGATGTTAGGTTATCTGTTGACAAGTCAACAAAGTCGCTCACATTTTAGCTCGAGTGGCTCAATGTCATGCTAGTTTCCACACTTTTATTCACATTCCATCATATACCTCTACTATTATTATAAATGACATGCACTAAGTTTTTTCTTGTCAAAAAATAAATAAATTCTCATTTTTTGTTTCCTTAATGCCTAGCATTATTATTATTATTATTTGTTTAGAGACTATTCTATGGGTCACACAACCCAACATTATTATCAAGTGTCCAAAACTTTACATACAGTCATTTGAGTTCTTAAATGTGTGCGGATCAAATTGACTAATGAATAACATTCGAGGATCAAATTGACTGATTAATGATAAACATTGTCAAATTAACTAACTAATGAAAAACAAATTCAAAATGAGATGTTTTTGTTATTTTGATACATTCAGAGACAATGGTACAAAACCTCACACATTCAAACCAAATTTCAAAAAGAGGGATACAAATAGCCGCATCCAACATTACAAGCAAAATTTATACTTTTTGAAAAATGTTAACAAGTGTTTGTGGGAAACTTGTGAAAGAACCAAATATTAAAATTATCTTGCAGCTTGTATAGTCAAACTCTTAAAAGTGTAAAAAAAATACTCATTTCATAATTTATTTTTTGTTTCCTTAACAACGCCTCAGAGACACTGATTAGCATGAGCCATACATTTTATACAAAAGTATAAACTTTAGCAAGTTCACGAGCTACAGGCCCACAGACAACGGTAACATGGTTAATACTTCACTAAACTTTCACATTGTATAAAGAAAATGCAAGGGAACAAGGGACCCAATTTCCACTATAGTGAACTGGGCGTAACTTTTACATAATTACTTACATTGCTAGGCTTCTTCCTTAGTCTGACAAAAGGAAGAACAAGAAAGAACAATATTCCACCGCCAACATCTAAGCTAAAGGTAAAAAAGTGATCATTACATTGGTAATGCTACAATTTCACCATGTCAGTGAAAATAATCTGTTTTTCAGACAATGCCTAGCGTTTATTAGAAAACTACTACCATTGTTGTCTAATAGCAACTATAGTGGCACTATAATACTATATCATAGCGGAATTTGAACAAATCACCATTGTTCCGTAATACGCTATTTAGTACAGAGTGTTGTCAAATGGCAACTATTGCGGCACTATAGCGTTGTAATGTAGTACAATTTGAACAAACCGTTATTTTTGTGATCAACTATTGACAGCACTACACAGAAAATTTAAGAGTCATGTCCTTTTAAAAAATTTGCCACCTTTCTTTCCCATACTAATCCCCACAAGACTTGATGGAAGAAGTGATTTGGTATCTGGCCTCCATTTCAACTCTTTGAGAGTAGTAAATAAGGTTGCAAGTGAAGGAGAGATTTCACTATCTTTTATATGCTTACATGAGACTACTCTAAGGCTTTGAAGCTCCTTCCATGAATGTATTACAGACTCCAAACCTTCTGTTGTTACCACTGAGCATCCTTCTAAGTAAAGCAATTTTACACGCCTGAAATAGAACAGCAATCAATACATAAGTTGCGAATAATTTCAGCTGATTAGAGTCACTTCTATATGGCTTAGTCGACTATATAATCACTTCCATATGGCTTTTTCAACTAAAATTTGCATAACCAACTTAAAACAAGACGCAAAAAACATAAAAATTGAAAATTTGAAAGCTACATGTAAATAGTTGAGTTCACTTTCAACTTGTTGCAATATTGGAATAATGAAAAGGAAAATGCCTTGTTCTAGTCTACAACCTTAAGTCCTAAGTTAGAGGTGTAAAATTAAAATTTCACAATAACCTAGCAGAACAGAACCATTGAAACAAAGAAAAGATTACTCGCACTTTATAAATTCCCCCAGACCTGAAGACCAGATAGCCAATATGACTAGAGACATTTCGACATTGGCCAATTACACAATAGAATTTTTCAGAATTCAATACACAGTATCCCAGAGAAAGGGACCCCTACACTAATTTGTGTTATGCCGAGAGGTAAGTAAAATATGACCACGAATTAGTCAATCATCAACATCAGGGATCAAACTCGGATACCAAACAAATTTATTGCTTCAGATGGAACGCATTAACAACTAGCGCTCAACACATCATGGTTACACACATTAGAATTTGAATCAATGGCTTGCCAATTGTCAATCAAACAGGAAAATTAGACCATAAGTTCTAGACAGTATAGTTACATAGTTAGCAATCAACAATAATTGCAAAAGAGACCATTACCTGCAAACAGTTGCAAAGCCGAACATGCCATTATCAAATCCCCAGCAATCCTGAATAATAATCTCCCTAGCAACCCTGCAAACAGAAAACAAAGCAGAAACACTCTTCTTATCCCGCAACTGACACTTTTGCAAATGCAGCCTCTCAAGTGCAGGACAAGAACCCAAATACTCATCAAGCCCCGGATTCAAATCAATCTTCTTACAAGACTGTAACCTCAACGTCTTCAAATTCTCACAATACGAAACCGCAGCCATCCATCCATCATCCATCCTATGATCACACAAAGTCAACTCCTCCAACATTTGACAACACTTCCCAATAGCCTTAATCCCATCAAAACTACCTTCACAACCACAAAGCTCAAGCTTCACAAGCCTCTTACAACCTTGAGCCAAAATCGTCAAACCAATATCCGAAACAACCGAACCATAAAATCCCTCAACATTCCCAACCAATTTCAAAATCTGCAAATTCCCACACGCCGCAATTCCCCTTAACACATTATCACTACACTTCTGCAACTCCAATTCCTGCAATGTAGAACACTCTTCAGCCAAACTTAACAAACCCATTTCACTAGCACCAATCACTTGAACCCTTCTCAAATTAGGACAACCATTAGCTAAAGCAACTAATCCATTATCAATAACCTCAACAGGAAGCATATTCTCCTCACAATTAAACCAATTCGGCGAAGACCCAGAATCAATATACATATTCAAAACATTACTACTCATCAAAATATTCGAACTTTGTGTTAAAATCAATGTCCCATGAATCAAATCAACATGATTAAGATTAGGAAACCTATAAATCAATCTACCAGATAAAACAAAGTTCCAATCACGAATCCGAATGGATCGAACCAAACGACCTTGTAAATTCAACCATCTTTTACAAACCAATGAATTAGCATTTCTCTGTGAATCTGGAAGCTTGGAGAGAATGTTGAGAAGAATTTCATCAGATAACAAAAGGGTTTGATCAATGATTGAGAAATTGGGGAAATTAGGGTTTGATTTTCGAGGTGATGAAAGAGAGTGAAGCTGTTGCATTGCAGCAGCAACAACGATTTGGTTTAAAGGCTTTGATTTGGTGTGTTTTAGCCATAAATCAGACCACCGTGGTCCTCGTTTCTTCAATGGCGAACTAGGGTTAGGGTTTTCTTTCTGAGAATGATGATTCTTCTTCTCCGATGAAAAAGACATCGTTTTTGTGTTGTTGTTGCGGTGGTGGTAGTGTGTTGCAGTGTTCCGTTATTCGATATTGTTATGTTTATACTTTTTTATTTTTTTATTTTATTTGTGGAAATGGAAAATTGAATTTGTAGAAAACAAACACCAACGGAAATATTTGTTGTGTCTTTTTTTTCTCTCTATCATTAGATTTTGAATATAATCTTTTTGTTTTCTTGTGGCTTATTCTAACGGTATAGATTTTTTCCACTCAAAAAGGGATCATAAAAAAATATAAAAATAATGGAGGGGGGACCCATTTTTCAATGGAAGACCTTTTATTTTATGGTTTGATGAGATAATAAAGGAAGCTTTGATTGTGACATGTGTAGATGCAGTGTTCTAGGCATAGTTAACGGATATAAGAGTAGTTCTAATGTATAGTTTGAACTTTGAATTGGTCATGGTTGTTGTTAGCATTCATTAACCACAAGTGGGAGTAATTAAGGTTTTGATTTAATGAGGGGACATTAAAATTTCAGGTTTGTTTATTAAAATTTGTTAATTTTGTTTTGTTTTGTTTTTTAAAAGAGGGCTAAAACCCAAAAACAAAGGGAACTAATTAAGACACTAATTTAACCATTTTATGGATGAAAACCCTAAGAATATCATCAAAGATGAGGTTTTGAATATCATCAAAGAGAAGTCTCCATAGAATAAAAAAAAAATTGAATATATTTTTATACTTCGACAAAAAAGAAAATAATATTTATTTTTATATTTAACACATATATCAGTTAAGTAGATCCTCGTAATCTAAATAATAAGTAGATCCACATCAATCTAGATTCAATACAAATGTGCTTCCTAGTCACACCGTCCTATATGAAGGAAAAAATAATTCACATTGGACCATATGTTCTAACAAAGTATTTCTTCTTTCACAGTTCAGCATATAACATAATTCATTTGTGGGATTTCATAGACTCATATCATGTCATTCCAATACACTTCATCACATTTCAAAAATGCACAATCACAGTTAATAGTACATTTAGTTTCGCAGTTAAGGAATTCTTACCACATAAAGGTCAGAACAAAAGATCGCATAATCATAATTACAGTTGCCAACAACTTTTTTTTTGTTAGTAGACAAAGTAGAAATCACCACTTGCAACACAACTACGAGATATCAGGTTCAAACTCGGATAAAGGTGTCTAACTTAATAATATCGATATTTGTGTAGTTTTAAAACTCGGCTCGGTAATCGATTCAGTGGGGGTACTAAGTCACTGAGTCAATGGTCGAACCGCTGGGTCACTGGTTGAACCGCATGACTGAATCGGATGACTCGGTTATATAACTCGGTTTTTAGATTAAATTTGTATAGATATTTACTAGATTAAATCGAATTAAAATGGTCACTCGATCACTCTAAAAATGACACCTATAAAATAAAAAGAAAATATGACAACAAATCACTTTATTAAATTAATATAAGTCAATCCTATTTTTTTTCTTGTAGAAACAAATCAATCCCTTAATCATAACAATATTAAACAAAAATGAATAGAATCCTATCAATACACAATATTACATTGTTTTCTTTATATTATAAGCTATATCACACATGTGTCCAACGATATTTAAATGCTCCTTTTTTTTACACTAATTTAAATGTTTTTTAGAGGATTTAAATGCTCTTACTTTTTCTTGGTCGACATTTAAATGTTCTTATTAGCGTATAGTATATATGCATAACTAATACTACAATTGTTTGAAATAGATACCAAAATAATGATTGAAACAATCAAAACCAATAATGACAATAAATAAATCAAGACAAGACAATAAATCAATTAAGAAAGAAAAGGGGAAGAAGAAAACCGAGAGGAATAAAAAAAGATGTTGTTTTTCTGATATAGCAAAAAAAAAAAGGAAAAAACAATTAGACCGGTCCAACTTGAAAATCGGCCGGGTCACCGGTTTTTACCGGTTCATGCCGGTTCTGACCGATTCTCATTGGGCCAATTAGATGGTCGGTCTGATTTCCTGCTCGACCCAGTCAATCCACCGGTTCCGGTCTGACCGGTCCGACCGGCTGGGTCGAGCCGAGTTTTAAAACTATGGATATTTGTCGGTTGAGTTAGGCTTTACTAGGCATGGCAATAAAACTCATACCCACGGGTACCCGCCCGAACCAAACCCAATTTGACGGGTTTTCCCCGCTTTGACTGGGTTTGGATTTTCCCCGATTTTAAAACACGGGTACGGGACAGGTAACATGGATATAGGTACCCACCCCGAACTCATACCGAAACCCGTCCTGAATGTAGAAAATGAATTTATTACCCCTTTTATATAAATAGAAACTCAAACCCTAAATCATTTCACTCACACAACCAAAGTCTCAGTCTTTCAAACGACACTCACTTATCATAGTTCTCTCTTTTCTCCTTTCATATCTCACACTCTCGGCCTCTCTCTTCTCCTTCAATATAGTCATTGATCGTCATCATCTCTTTGTTGGATAATGCATTACAACATTGCGTTCGGGGCTGAAAAATACTTTTATTTTTATTAAAAAAAATTATCCACTACAGGGGTGGGGATGCGATTCAATTTTTCATCTTCCCTGAATATGGGTAGAGTAACGGGTAAGTATATGAGAGTAGGATATGGGAACGAGGAAGGTAAAACTCGTCCACATCCCGTCTCATTGTCATGCCTTGGCTTTACGAACATAATTGTTAACAACTTACTTAATGAGGAACCAACAACACATAGACATTTCACGTGAAATTCAACTAACCAATTAAGGAAACATGAGATCATGTTACCAATTCAATTAAATGCAAGTAATCACATATCATTCATATTAGTGATTGTAAATCATGCAACACCTTAACAATGTTTCTATTTCTTGTTTTATGCTCAGTTGACCATGTTACACAATTAATTCACTTAAATCACTCTTACTAATGCTCGGCAACTGGCTTTACCCCTGTCCTAAAAAAATTTGGAAAATGCGCGGCCTCCCAAATTCGGGTTTGCAATATACAACAAAATACTTCCTCCGGTCTCATATATAAAAAAGATTCTTTTTTTTTGTTCATTGAATAATTAATGTATATGTTTTACAATGTATACCAAATACATTAATTATTCAATGAACCTGAAAAAAGATTATTTTCTTATATATGAGACTTGAAGGAGTACACTAGTTATGAGTAAGAATACATTGTAGATTCAAATAGAGTATCAAAATTTCTTTTCAAATATAAGGCTTAGGACACTATATTTCACACTTCATAGAGTTATTGTTTAAAACCCTCAATTAAATTTTATGTAATCGAAGTAACCAAAATTTATCTTTTAGACGTTTCTTGATATCAAATCATTCACAAATTTAGAGACGATTGGGTTTCGTCTTCTAACAATATAATTTACAAAAGAGTACTTATGGCCAATAATTTTACAAAATACATCAGACAATTTCTCAACCGGTATCACCTAATAATAGCATGGATCACCAGCTGACAACCTTCAAACTGTGTTTTTGCAAACGTGCAAATACAAACAACAGATTTAATGTTAACTTTAGTAATGTTTCTTGTGTTTAAATTGGTTACTACTCTTTTTCACAGTCGTACTATTAATTGTTTAGCATTAGAATCATCTTGGGGAGAGCTAATTTGTAGATTGAGGGGTTGCATTGTTCAAACTACGGTAAGAGGTGAGTTGACACGGTCAATAATATATTAATATTAGGTATTCCACATTGTCAAAAATAGTAAGTACTATGTATGTAGAACAATGAGAATGGCTCAGTTTTTACATTGTCAAAGGTTGGCAAATTGATAAGCCCTAGAATGTGTTGTGTTTTACGGTAAAACTATGTGAATGATATGAGTATATGTGTCTAGAACTTAAATAAAAATGAAGATCGATGTTGTGTTGCTAGGACTTCTTGATGAATTAAAAGTGGAAAAAGTTACTCCTTTCGTTTCTTTTTAAATGATCTCTTTTGCAGAAAAACTTTGTTCTTAATTAACCGTCATTTTCAAAGTTTAATGCAAACTTAAATGTTATTTTACCAATATTATCTTTTATTATTTATTACGAAGAGAGAAATATATGAAATGTTATATTAAATTGATAAGGCTATTATATAAAAAGAATAAATAATTGTACTTCGGTGTGTCACCTAAATGGATATCTTGGATGAGTCGAGTGAGCCCATGAGAGATTGAACATGACCATATCCTGAGTGAGCATAGTATCATATTATTCATGAAGTGTTCTTGACTAGATGGTATCAAGTATGTGGAAAAGTGTCACATTAAAATATATGTGAGTTGCATTGTGCTATGACTTGTAAAGAGTCTTAGTGTCAAGAAAAGCACGAGGGTCAAGTGTGTGCGAGTGTTTTATGTCTTCATGCATCACGGTGTGAATTTCTATTGAGATTAAATATTAATTTGAATTATATATTATATGACTCCTTATCTGATTGGTGATGAATGGAATATGTCTCTAAATGTTTAAATGTGATTGGAAAACAAAAAGACATACGCATTGTCCACTAACCAAACCAACACACCCGTGCAAAGGTTGTCCAGTAACATCATAAATCATGATCTTAAATCATGCAACTATAAATTGTGATCTTAAATCACGCAACTTTCGACTGACCATGAATGCATGAATGTTCACGTATGAACTTGACAATGCACACAACTATATAGTTATATGATTCACGCCTTCATATAACATATCACAACTATCTTAACTTTCATTTGCATTATCAAATCAATACATTCACACAATTCATATCATCATCACATCATTATTTAATCACAATTATAATGCATTAAGTCACGACTATCATCATCAATTCAATTCAACACATTCAACATGCTTAAGTCATCATCATATTATCAACATCACAACAACATGCTTTCATTCTCATCATTCACATAGTTCACATTCCATGATTAATTCAAGCAAGGTTTCATTAACTTATCACTATACCACTTTATAATCATGTTTCAACATCATTCACACCTCTATAATCAATTAACATGTTTGCATACATCTCACGGCTCAATTAAAGATAATTTCACAAGTTCATTTCACATCTTTTCAATCCTAGGTTATACACCATGTTAATCAACCATACACATCATAATTAAACACTTACTAATCAAGTTTAGGGGTTTGGGATCCATTCATGTGCCTCGGATACCTCAAAATTCACAAAAAAAATGCAATTTTCCCCTACATGAAGGGTGGCACGGTCGTTCCATCCTAGGCAACATGATCACGCACGACCGTGTCACTGGGGTGCACATCGTGCCACTTCTGCATGTGGGAAAAACTGACTTTTGACGTTTTTTGCGGGAAACATCGTTTTTAACACCATTTTTCGATCCGATTCACACCAAATTCGTCCCAAATCCTTAAACTCATTTTATCCAATCAATTACACCTCAACTTAACTTAAACAACTTAATCATAATCACTTTTCATCAACAATTACCACTTTTTCCACTTAATTCAAACATCGTCTCAAAATCTCATTTTCACCAACAACTTATCAAACAAACGTGGTATAACATCAACAACATCATTTCATCATGTTCCACATAATCATAATCACTTATAGCAATCATCATAACAACAACTTATGCAATTTAACAACAACTTAATCATTTTCATTCAATTAAGCATTTTCACCAAAACACAACAACAACAACAACAACAACAACAACAACAACAACAACAACAACAACAACAACAACAACAACAACAACAACAACAACAACAACAACTTAAATCACAACTTATTCAACATAACTGCATGAATTCACAACCCAAACATATACCCATGATCCTAATCAACTTATTAAACCACAAATATAATCCAATTATCATGTTCTTCATCAAAATCATCAAAACCCACAAAGTTACCCATTCACTATAACTAACCATGAATTTTGACATAAACACAACATGAATTCGCCAATTTTAACATACTCAAATTAACCACAATAATATGAGCACGAATTTCACATAATCATAATCAATTAACATGAAATTAAACTTAAGAAAAAACACACAAACTACTCAATTGCTCATTAAACCCATATGGTGAAAATAATATTCCCCCTTACCTCAACTTTTCACTCTACCAAACTTTCCTAGTTGAATTCCTCTTTACCCCTTGTGCTCAAGAGCTTCCTCCAACTTTCTCTCTAAGCCTCTTCTATTCTCTCTCTCTTGCCTCTTGTGCGCTCTCGTTAAAAACGCGCAATCTTCCGAGACGTGTACGAACGCTCGAAAGGCTGTGTGAAGTCGCCACCAAAGTTTTTATTTAAAGGGAACGTTGATAAACCCTTAAGTTTTTTATTTTAAAGGGAAACGATAATAAAACCCTTGACGATGAGGAAAGGATGGTCATCGCAACCATTATCGGGTTCGGGAGTCGGTTACGCAAGGGGAAGGTATTAGCACCCCTCACATCCGTTGTACTCAACGGGAACCTCCTAATTAGCTAAAGCTTAAAATGTTTTTAAATGTTTTGCGTGCATGCTTGAATATGTAAAAGGGAAAAAGAAAATATAATGAAAGGGAAAAAAGTTTGTTTTTTATTGTTGTGCTTGACAAGATGATGATCTTGCTCCTACGTATCCCCTGGTGTGATGGGGAATTCAAAGCTACGTAGTTCCTTGGTAGAAAAACGTATATGTTGGTTATTTTTAATGAACGATGTTTTAACCGTATTCTTGCGATTAAACGTAGCTTGTATGCTCACGCATAGGAGACTTAAGCGTTTGTTTAAAATCGCGCTAGAAATGTTAAAAGCATGTCCGTTAGGGAAAAGGGTTCAAATTGATCGCGAGGGGGACCAAAAGATTAAAATGACTCAACCGAGTCGAGGAAAGGTTCGATTGATCCTACGGGATCAAGAAAGGGTACAATGGACTCAACTGAGTCAAACATTGACCAAAGTGACTCAACCGAGTCGAGAAAGGGTTCGATTGATCCTACGAGATCAAGAAAGGGTACAATGGACTCAACCGAGTCGAACATTGACCAAAGTGACTCAACCGAGTCGAGAAATTGAAACAAATGGTCACGGGGGACCAACGGATTCAAATTGACCACAAAGGGCCAAGAATTGGTTTGGCGTGGTTGGATGCGTTGAAAAATAGAATGACGATTGTCCGAACGACGAGACATACGTCACGCATTCGTCCAATCGGGGAAATGGAGAGACATACGTCAAACCACCCCTTTTTCATTCAAGTTTGTTATTTGAACCTTAAAGAAATCCCAAATTTAAACAAAAACACTTGGGTTTAAAACTTAAAACAAAATGGTTACTCCAATCATTTGTTGCAACCCATGAGCAAGCCTCTTGTTCAAAATTGTTTTGAAAGTTAACGAACAAAGTTTGTTGTTCAAGTTTGTTGGGATAATATGAACAAATTTGTTCAAGCTTGTGATTGAAACTCATGAAAAAAAAGAGAAGATTATGAGGAAATGCACAAGTTTATGAAATTTAATGAACAAGTTAATGTTCAAATGCTTTTGAAATTTGAATGAACCAAAGTTGTTTATTCAAGTTTGATTTTGGAAATCAATGAACATAACTTGCTGCTCAAATTTACTTTGAAATTAAATGAACAAGTTAGTATTCAAATGTTTTTTAAACTTGATAAAAATTTGTTTATTCTTATGCAATTTCAAAAATAAAAGCCAAACATGAGTTTCAATCCTTTTCAACCAAAGTTTAAAAGAAAAGTTAGGTTCTGAGCCTTAAACATAAGTCCAGAAGTGCCTCTGAGCCTTAAAAATTGCCCAGAAATGCTTCAGAAGCTGAAATCCTGAGTCTGAGTGAACAGTGCTTCAGAAGCTGAAATTTCAGAGTCTGAAGTACTGTTCAGACGTTGACTTTGGTTGACTTATCAGAAGCACTGTTCATGGGTTGACTTCTGTTGACCTATCAGAAGCACTGTTCAGACTCTGAACTTCAGAGTCTGAAGTACTGTTCAGACTCTGAACTTCAGAGTCTGAAGTACTGTTCAGACTCAGCTTCTGATCAGTTTTCAGAACCTCAAAGGGGTGCAAAATTTTCGAATTTAGTTGGAAAAGGGTTTAAACCACTTCTGTTTTTGTGTTTTGCAAACTTTGGGATTTATTTGAAGTCTCAAAAGATGTTTCTTAGTTCAAACTCAGTTAAAAAACACCTAAAATGCAGAAACTGATGCTGAATCACAATGAATAAATGCAAACAGCAATGCAAATGCAAGATAATGAATTCAGAATGACTTACAGAAATCCTGCTGATGCTTGGGATGCAAGAAACTGAAGAGAACTTGGGAAGATTGTGATTTTGTAAAACTGGAAGTGTTGCAGAAATAGAACAGCAATAGCAACTGGTGTTTTGGCTGTTATTCTTGCTTTGGATATGATGTTTATGGATGCCTGATAGCTGGTTTTGATTTCTGGGTTGGTTTGTGATTGTTTGCAAAACAAGAACAGAAAACAGAGCTTCTGGCTAATGTTCTTACTGATCCTGATTTTGTTCTAAAATCCCCTAAAACAACTGCTTAAATGCTCTAAGAATTGGATTGAATTGGGTTTGAACAAGCTGGGTAAAACTATGTGAACAATTGTGTGATTTGTTCTTGGGATTATGTTAAAACAGTGTGAGAATTCTACTAAAACTGATCTGAAATGTATATCAGAGTTATGTGTTTATGTGGGAATTTCTGAGAGTAATTAACCGTCTTTGAACCTTCAGCCTTGCATTCCTTTTATAGGTAAAACAAAATCAAATGTCATCATTTGAAATCAAAGTAATCATGGCAAATCCCATTAAAGCAAAGCTGGTTTGTGGGCTAAGATCATGACTAATGGCTATGCATTTAATGCAAAAGGAGGGAAGTGACCCTGCCTTGTGATCATGGTCATGACTTTGGCAAATTTCAGAAACCAATGGGGGCTCTGATTGTGACTGGAATTGCTGGAATTCATGGAAACAGGGTGCAGGCTATGCTTTTTGAGATTGACCCTTGAGGATTTGAGAAGATAAACAGGGAAAGCCATGTGCTGGTGAGCAGAGCTTGGGGATAAGCAACAAAAACGTGCTGAATTGCAGAAGAAAGAAGAAACAATGGAACAGGTCAGCTGTTTCTAGAAACAGGGCAAGTGGTTTTGCAATTAGGGCAGGTTGTTTTGCTGCAATAGTTGACTGGTTTTGGGTGGAGAAGAAAGGGGAAAAGCCAGGTGGAAAGGAGGGGACAGGATGCAGAGCAAGTGGGGAAGAAGGAGTTCTGGGTTTCTTTCCTTCTTCAGCTTCTGATGACAACGTGCTAGGCACGTGCTTCTCTTTTCTTTCTTTCCTTTTCTCAGCTTCTGATGGAAGTGTGCCACGCACGTGGGTTCCTTGGCCAGGCTTCTTTTGTTTCTGATGGGCTGGGCCCGTGCTCTTTTCTTCTTTTTTCTTTCTTTCTTGCTCAAACTCCCTTTTTGCTTCTTCTTTCCTCTTTTTTTTTGTTTCTTATCATTTTTTGTAATAAAAAAGAAAATAGTAATAATAACAATAATAATAAATGATAATAATAATAATAATAATAACAATATTAATAAAAGATAATAAATAATAATAACAATATCATTATTATTTATTATTTAAAAATAAAATTTGACTTCTCCCTTTTTGTTTTGAAAGGGTTAGGACAAAATTGGGGTACAACAGCTCTCAATTTTTTTTGTGCAAATGACTTAACCTAATTCCACTAACACATAATCTTCTCTTTAAATATAATGGGTTAGGGTCACTCACACTAATGGACTTAGTCACATCCAATTCTCACATAATTCTCTACACTTTTACTTCACCTAAACCTCCCATTTTACTTTTACACCACTATTCTCTAAAATTCAAATTTATAATTCTAACATAATTACAAAAATACCACTCACCCGTAAATGACCAAAATGCCCTCAAACACTAAAAATCCACTAATTCACCAATCACACATCAAATAAACAATTAACAAATATAATAATAATAAATAATTCTAATACTAAAAATTGGGTTGATACAAGTTAACTCACGTTGGGGTTCAATGTGAGTTAACTCACGCAGTGTGAGTTATATCAGCGTGAGTTAACTCACGTTGGTTGCACAGAACGTGAATTAACTCATGTTGCGGTTATTTCAGGAAGTTTGAGTGAAAATGAGCAAAAACGTTTGGAAAAAGAGCAATTTTCTTTAGCTTATTAGCTTGCTGCAAATTGGCAATTTTAGGCCCAAAGCCACTAGTTGGGGAAAAAAAAAATAGATTTCAATTCAAAATAAAATCAAAATAAAATTTAGCTTTTCCAAAATAATTTTTTATATCGTTTTGAATACTAATCAAGTTCTATAAAATCCATCAAAATGTCTCAAATTATCAACAATTTATTATAATCTGTTATAAATTCCATCAAATTTCCTTAATAAATTAAAGATTTATTTGCACTTCTGTCCCCTTGTTTATTTTGTGCGATTTAGTCCCTTCATGTTTAGCCCTTCCTGATTTTGTAGCCCTTCATTCAATTGTTTGGTGAGTGGGCTATTTTTATTGATGTGGCATCATTCTCACTTGTCCACAGTGTTTTAAAAACCGACTCGATCATTGACTCAGCAAAGTCAATTATCACTAGGCCATTAGACGAACTGTTTAGACACCGGTTGAACCGCGTGACTGAACTAGATTATTTTATCCTATAACCATGTCTCTATAACAAGTGTGTATGTGTATTAAACTGCATTGAACCGAATGGCTCATCATTGTCACTTGTCCACAATGTTTTAAAAAATGATTCGATCATTGACTCAACTAGGTCAATTATCACTAGGCCATTGATATTAATCAACCACTGAATTAGCGAGCAAGTGTGGTAAATAAATTCATTGAATTTATATATAATTATTAACATTGCAAACAGTTTCACTCAAGAAAAACTATTAGACAGACTCAAACTTTGATCCCTTTGAGTTTGTCTAATATTTTTGCATTCAAAGTTTCTAGCGCTCAACTTTTCGACCTGATTTTCTAATTCAACGTTTAACGACGTGGTAACCGAGTTAACAACATGGCCGATCCAATAGCTGACTCGAATCGGTAATGTATCTGATTTCCAATTTGACCAGTCGAAAGCCGTTAGCAGCCTTTTTGCTCAGTGTTCTTGCTAATTGTGCGAGTGTTATTTACTTGCAGACTATAATCATGGTTTTTCCAGTACCTTTATGTTTACAACAACACAATCATCTTAATCTTATTTTATCAAATTGAAACGAAGATTCAATAAAAACCAAAAGCAGAAATTGAATCGAAATTACGGCATAATCAAAGTTGAGAAGTTTGAGAAGAGGGTTGAAAAATTTAGGGGTTTAGAAATTATGAAAACAATCAAGAAAAGGATTCTGATGATGATGTTGATATTGAAGATGCAGGTTGTGAGAGAGAGAAGAAACTTTGAAGATAGCAAAGAAAAAGAAAATCCAACGGTAATTTTTAGGTTTTATGTTTTATTTTTTAATTTAGTTAAATTCCACGGACAAGTATCAATGATGTCACACCGCAAAAAAAAGGCAGCTCACCAAAAAAATTAATGAGGGACTATAAAATCAAAAAAGGGCTAAACATCGGACCAAAATCGCACAAAACAAACAAAGGGGCAAATCACACAATTGAAAAACTAGGGAGCCAAAAGTACAATTAAACCTAAATTAAAAGGCTTCTATAAGAAAATATCAATAGATTTCATTTGCTTAATTTAAAAACACAACTTAAAACAAGAAGGAAAACATCGCAAGTAATGTAAACTTGAGACCGAAATTGAGATTAAACTATTTACCAATCAAAGACGAAAGTGCTTAAAGGGAATATGGAAAACGCATAACTTGGAAATAATTTAACTATTTACATTAATTAAAATTCTGATTTCAAATGTATGCTTGCTTCAACAAGCTCTCACGAACAAGACATAATTAAAAATAAAATATATAATTAGATATGAAACATCATGAAACGCAAAAAAAGTTGGCAGATGAAGAACCAAAAAAGAAGATTTTTACAAATGGGCTTCAAGTTGCCATAAATAGAGAAAATCACAGGTGATCAAGAACGGGGAGCTGCCATTTGCATCTTCTTTACCCTGTTCCCAGCCTTCACCAAGCTGCACATGCAAACACAAAAATACAGTCAAGACTCCAGAGCTCATCCACTTTGCTTGAATTCAAGATATTCACCATGTATTGTAAAAAAATACATGATCCTAGTTTGCAATCATTATATTTATATCTAAATATTTGAAATCAGGGTGCTATCTAAAGATTCTTTTAATATTCCTTCTTTTATAAGTGCAAACAGAATCTTACTTGAGTAGTTTTAATGGAAAGTGCATGGTTTAGCTTAAATAGCAGTTAAAGTTAAACGTTCTATCTCCCATTACTTTTCTCTGGTTCTTAACACCTACTTAATGTAATATTATAGGCCAAGTACTAGTATAGTACAGCGAGTACACACAACAATTAACAAGAATCCCAACATTCTAGCAGTCACCAGAATAAATAATCGTGTAATACCTAGTATCATGCGGGGTGATCAATATCCACTGGGATCCTTGTGCCTCAGCAAAATCAACCAGAGTGTCCATGCTAAT
This sequence comes from Medicago ruthenica, assembly GCA_018208015.1. NCBI lineage: Eukaryota > Viridiplantae > Streptophyta > Magnoliopsida > Fabales > Fabaceae > Medicago > Medicago ruthenica. The sequence continues at coordinate 20,548,671 of CM031374.1, read as the reverse complement.
TTTTCGGCTTACTGCATCCTGAACATACCCAGTTCCATAGTAGGAAAGCTTGTTAATAAACAGATTTTAGAACTTTGTATAATAGATGCTTAAACAATAAACAGCCATACCATAAAGACATCAAATTCATCCATTGCTCTAAATGGAGACTCTGTCATTTCATGAAGGGCTAATGCAAAGCACAAGGTTGAAAAAGACCGCTCTCCACCTAATTAACAAATAATAAATATATAAATGCACACACAATATAATTCACCCTTGCTCCAAAAATATAAGATTGTATTTAATGGCTCTAATTAGCCAGATGTCACCCATGTTAATTTATACACAAGTACAGAGCAATCTATATAAAGAGCTATTTAATACCCATATAATTCACCCTTGCTCCAAATATAAATTAGCCATTAAAAATATCAGACATCGAATTCATCCATTGCTCTAAATATAGACAGATCTCACCCATATAATTCACACTTGCTCCAAAAATATAAGATTGTAGATACTCTTGTCTTCATAGATGTGGATTTGGGTATTTAAACTACGGAAAATGCTAACAAGTGCCCTTAAAACATTGTTTAAGGAATCAAAAGAAGTAAGTTTTGCATAGAAAAATGTGAATTTATGATTTTGACATGTATTTGACTTGTATTTGCAAGATAAAAATTTCTTTTAAGGTTCCTTCAACAATGCCCTTAGGGAACTTGTTAGCATGACCCTCACACTAATGCTAGACCTAATAAATAGGATAATTGGATAAATAGGTGTGATAGGTCATCGTATTTAACAGAAGCAAAATACTATATAATTCGTCGTTAGCTCTTCATTCTTTTTCCTTTTCCTTAAGAAAGTGCACACTTGAAAATTGCAGTCGTGACGGTGCAGTAATTGTGTCAGACAAATTATGGAGACTTTAGATACATGAAGTTTTTTCACGATTAGAACAAATGATGGCTTTTTATTGTATCTATAATGACTCCTGCTAGCTATTACAATTAGTTATCTCTTTTGATTTCGGATTTGTTTCTTTTTTCTAAACTAATTTTATACGAATTTTGTGTGTTCTATTATGGCTGAGTTGTGCCTTGTAATTTTAGATTTAGTCATAACCCTATATCGTTATCAGAGTATAACTAGCAAGTAGATTACACTCGAGTATGAACGTAATAGAATCACAATAACTAACTCCTAAGAGTTAGCTATGCCAGCTGTAAGATTCACTGGCAGTTGCCACTCATCCTCAAGCGAGGAACCTGCAATAGCAGGTTACAGCTTGTTATTACAAATGCAGTGGTGTAATTGAATTGTAACAGATTGAGATGAATGACAAACAGATTCACAAAACGCTCTTATAGTTTCAATAATCTTAAAGCACCCATGACTTATCTGTGCTTTCTGGTTTTCTCTCAAACCCCAAAGTTATACAAGAACAAATGATACAATTATTGTTTTCTAATGTCTGTCCCCCTGCTTTGAAGCTAAAGGAGAGAGAAGGACAAGAGAACTGATAGCTTATCCTCTAACGGAAAGTATAATATTGTATCCTATAATGACACCATATTAATCATTATGCAACAAACAAACCTGAAAGACCCCGCGTGTCTCGAACAGCCCTGTTTGATGCATCTTGGGGCATCTGTACCTGTAAACAAAAGAAAAAGATAAAATAAGTAAACATTTTAGGTCAATTGCAAATGAAATGCAAGAAACATTTCATCAATTGTATGTAATTACAATACAAAGATAAATAAAAATAAAAAAGTGTTATCCAAGACAAAGCACAAGAAAGCAAAGTGAAAAAGGAATACCTATAGAAAAAGAGTACAAAATTTACCTCAATCGATAAGGTCATCTGCTCATAATCAACTTTGATGACTCCACTGATCCCCTTCTTTTTCAAATGGTTGTTAAATCTGATCATGAGGATAATTTAAAGAAGGTCCAGCTTATGAAAAAAGAAAACATTTCTCTTGACAATGGAAAACATAGCATCAAAAAAGATACATGTAAAAGGATTCATACTTCCAACAAAGTTGATGCTTGAGATAAGCTGCATTTTTCTGAAACTTTTCCCTTCGAAAGTCCAAAGCCCTCTGGCAAGCCTTCAATAAACAATAAAATCATCCAAAAAATGTTGAATTTGTGATTGTGTCTAAATCAGACTGCACACCTCTATTTATAATAGCATATAATAAATGATACACCCTGCGTTCCTTTTTACTTGTCACTTTTGTAGAAAATATTTGTTTCTATTTACTTGTCGTTTTCAAAGTTTAATGCAACATTGATTATTGACTTGTCAATAATACCTTTAACTATTTACTGTGGAAGAGAAATAAATTAAATGAAATGAGACAGTAAATGATTAAGGGTATTATAGAAAGAAAAAAACAATTTATTATATCCAAAATAATAATGCGCCGAAAACAAAATAAATTGGTTAGGAGGCTCACAAAGAGATGCAAAAGCTCTTGAAAAGTATGAAAACAGAACAAAACCCTTTGAGATAGACTGAAATTTTATTAAAGAGAAGTTGTATAGTGAATTGATAACCACAACCTACATTCCACTCGGGTATGAGCCAATAGATGTGTTAACAAGAGCGTACCAACCAAAAGATGCAACCAACTTGCTTGCAAACTGAGAATGATATATATTCATTCACCAGTTTGAGGGGGAGCATTGTAAATATGATCTTACATTTTGTAATCATTAGTACATATTGTATTCGGCTGTTAGATATTTCTAGTCTATTTGAACAGATCAGTGAGTGTACTCTTGTAGCATTTGAAATAATATTCAAAATATTTTTTGCCAATTCTACACACACTAAGCAACCTCAAAATGGAAGATCAATTTTACTACAATAACACAACAAAAATAATGACGAGAAGCTTTATGGGTTTGGCATTAATAATTCTATAAAGGAATTGTTAGAAGTCTTAACAAGAACATAGTTCAAGCATTGAAGGATCATAACCTTCTAAAAGTCAGTGATAAAGACTAACATAAATGCTCAACTAGATATCTAACTCCAGAATAGAACTAAGTCCATGCATGGATAGCGGTATTAATTTTCATTACCTCCCATTCTATTTGAAAAATATTTGGTTGCACAACAATATTGTTAAAAGCAAATGTCCTACAAGAATTAATATATTTTTCCTGAACCAACTATGTGAAAAGCTTTTACTTTTATATGAACACATGAAAGCATATTAATGATTTTATATCTAATACAGAGCTTCAAGCAGGACCCCTTCGGCTTCAGGTTAAGCATACACAATACGCAAACCCATGAAACAAACCATAAAAAAATTGCTTTTGGGAGTAAGCACATAAATAATTTTACTATGTAACAATATCCATAACAAAAGTATCAATCCTAAGATAACAAAACCAAATAATACATACATTCAGTTTCTGTCGAAGGGTTTTGTAAACTTGCTGCCTTTTAATAATCTTTCGTTCTTTTTTTGCATACAGCATCCTAAGATCCTCGATAGATTCAGAGTATCTACAGAGAGAAACAAAAAATAACGAAAGCCTTATTCAATGTGTATGTAAACAGAGAGAGAGAGAGAGAGAGAGAGAGAGAGAGTGTGTGTGTGTGTCAATAGTCTAGTGCCATGCCTTCGGCTCTCACGCCTAAGTGTATGATTTAGACTTTCTAATTGGGCGCTGATTTGCTCTGGGGTTTCCCCATCACAACCTCCTAACGAAGCAAGTTCATTCTGACAGCAAATTATGGAAGCCTTCTCAAGATTCACCTGCAGTTTCAACCAAGGTTAGTATCAATATCTGTAGTTATACTATATCTTAGATGATTTATAATGCCTAAGAATTATCAACCCTTTTATATCTTCTAAACAGGTTTTAAAAGAGCAACAAGATCCGTTTGGAGTTATGCTCTTTGTGTGGCAGGATTGAGTATCAAGCTGGAGAAGCGTATGTTACTCGTCAAGATAGTAGAATATTCTATTAGAATTAATAACTGTTAGCTATGTTGGTTGAAGCACAAACTAACCCTATAAATATAGAAGCAGCACAGTGCATCTGATTTATTCATATTTATAGAATACAATTACTTTCAGTTTCTCTTTCTCTGTGATGTATCTCAGTTTAGTTTGGTGGAATACAGATGTAACTAACTGATTAGTAACAGCTGTAACTCAGTTAATTACAGGTGGAGAAGTATATGTTACTCGTCTAGATTCTAGAATATTCTATTTGATAATCATGATTTAATAACCGTTAGCTGCATTAGCTAAAACACAAACTATCTCTAGTCAATGTCGTCGGTCCTCGATAGTGCAATAAGAAATGGACTCTATTTGATATATTTAGGCAATACACCCTAGAATATTCTATTTGATAATCATGATTCTAGATTCTAGAATATTCTATAATATTTGATATATTTAGGCAATACACCCTCCGGACCTAATTATAAGAGAAATTTTGGAGAAAGTTGTCTCATTTATTGGAAAACGTTACAACAGTTAATGTGTATTTATTGTTTGAATAATCTGCATACCCTCATTTAAAATATTTGTCTTTTTAATAGTGGAGGGTGGATTTAACGTCTCACAATTTTTCATAAGGGCATATATGGAAAAACATTCAAAAAGTTAAAACAATAAACGAGTTCATCAATTTAGATGTTTTTTGGCTACTTTTCCTTTAACATTATATTAAAAATTAAAATAATTGTGACTGGTATAACCCCACACCAGTTCAATGCTCAGTCTGGTTTTGATCAGTTGCTTTCAACAGACCATATATTACCTTTGCCTTCAACCGTAAAAGTGGCAATGATTTGATTTACAAAATTAGATGAATATGACTAATATAAATCAAATTGCACCTCACGCCTTTTTGTAAGCTCCAGATAGAGCTCTTCTGCCTCCTTAATATCATGTAGGACCTTGGTTTTCATGACATTATCATAATGATCCTTCGCCTGTAATTTTAAAAAAGAAATTTATTATTTAAGTAATAATAGAAATTACCAGATGTGTTATGGCATTGCACAAGAATAAACAAAAGATACCTTTTTTGCTGAATCTATTTCTCTTTCAATCTCCATAAGTTCACACTCGGCTTTCTCAAGGGAAGCAAGTTCAGTATTCACTGATTCTACATTTTTAAGGTACACAAGATTATGCGCCTTACAACACCTCTACAGTTAAATCAGCATAACTGCATATGAACACACTCAAAGAAATAACAGGTAATGCACCATACCACACAATTCGTCAAATTTCCCTTTAAGATCATCTGCTTTTCCCACTGCTTCATGCCTCCTCTGCTCAAGGCCTTCTAACAACACCTGCTCTTCTTTTATATTTTTGTTTATTTCCTAGCATTCAATTTGAATAAAAAATTGATTAAACTATGTGTTAAAAATGTATGACATTATACAGTAGGGACCAGTCAACCATGTTTCCAAAAGTACTAGGCAAGAACAAATCTCATGGAACCAAGACGCTTGCTTTAGACAAAACTGGAATTATAGTAGTGTATATGTTTGTTTGATTTTGAATTTGAATTTGATTTCACTCCATATTTACCAGTTTTACAACTGTAGTGTTCACTATGGTCAATCCTTTTAATATCCATAGTATTATATAAATTCAATAAGATTTTCACATGGTTCTACAATTTGAGCAAAATTCAAAAGCAGCTGCACAAATTTTGTCCATATTGATTGGTCCAAGTATTAATTTAAATTCAATATAACAAAATTGGTTATATTACAAATAAACAAAGGCTTTGATGTTAGGTTGTAGAGATTTCTTTCCACTATGCTCCTCTATTTTGTTCTTATCTCCTTCCACCAGAAGTGTATGGAAATAGGGATACATCGCTAAGAGTTGAATTCCACAACACCAATCCCCCTGTTGTGCGCCCCCAAACAAACAAGCAGAATGCTTTTAGAGTGAATGATTGTGCATTGAGCCTTTGATTGTTAACAAAACTTCTTATAACAAGTAATGTATTGTTAGGGAATAGATAGATAGCGAACATACTGAAATTTCTTCAACAATCTCATCAACTGAGGACAGAGGTGTCGAGCTGCTTTTAGCAGCTTGTTCTTTCATTGCCATCTCCAAAGCTAGCTTCTTAGAAGTAAAAGTTCTTCCAGCAGTTACACAAAGTCTCTAAAAGAAAAGAAAAAAATGGAACATATGAGTTACACATCAACAAATAACAGGATATATGAACATACGATAAATTAAAGTTAATGATTCTTTTCTTCAAGCATGAAATATACTTTTATCTTATCCTTTTTAAAATGTTTTTAATACTGCTTACAACACTAAGGATTTAAATATGTTAGATTTTAAGGTCATCGCAATATATGTTCTTTTTAAGCTTGTGCCAATCATGAATTTTTTTTCATGTAGAGATTAAGATGAGGTTTACTCATGAAGGCTTTCCAGTTTATAGATTTGCAGGCAGGCACTCAAGAACTTCAGAGTTAGTTTTTTACAAATTTAATTAAGAGAACGATTGAAAAGTAGACCGGGTCATACATATTTTCCACAAATACCGGCCGATACATCAAAAGTGTGTAAATTGAAGAAGTCTCTCAATGGTGATCTAGAAGAAGAAGTGTACATGATTGGTTCTCCTAGTTTTGAAGACAAACTTGGATCAAAGGTGTGTAAATTGAACAAGTCTCTCTATGGCCTATAGTAATCACCTAGAGCATAATTTGAAAGATCCACTCAGTCTATGAAGAAACAAGGGTGAATTCATGGACAAGCAGATCACACTGTATTCACAAAATTATATCCTCCTTCAAGTAGAGATACTTTCTTGATGGAGTGTTAAAGAGTACCACGTTGAATGAGATATGATCTGAATAAGTGCTTTTAAGGCGAGGACTGCCCCTCACTTATAAACACATATTCAGACCAAATCTCATCCAATGTGGGGCTCTTAACAGAGTCCTCGGGTAACCCCTGCAATGGCTCATAATTTGTGAAGGATTGTGGATTTACAGAGTCCTCGGGGAACTTAAGATGAAAAGAGAGCTTCCATTAAAACTATACTCTAAGTAAAGTTGTCATAAGCATGGCTCACAACTGATAGGAATCCGAATTAAAGAGAAACAAAAAGAAATAGTAATTAAATGTTGATTGAAAAGAAAATATTACAGAAGATTGTTCCTCTTCAATCCCAGAGCAAGAGCTCCTCTGAGAAGAAACATTTCTCTCTCTCTTTCTGCCCAAAACTAATAAGATTCCTAATGAATAAGTCTAAATCCTCCCTACATTTGTGGCCAATGGCCTGTAATACGAGGACATAAACTGTATGTAATTGCTCCTAATCAATACAAATAACTGCATAAACTGCCTAACTGCTCCTAATCAATACAAATACTGCATATTATACAAACTGATAACTGCCCTAAATAACTGTAACTGACTGCATCAGCATTTACCCAATCAATACCTAACAGCAACCCAGTTTAGCATGATAGAACCAAGCATATTGAGCATTTTAATTAATGCAATGATAGGCATTAATTAAATCAGTAAACAGCGGATATTTTAACCAAGAGTCTATAAGGACTCGTCTTTGAGCATTCGATAAACAAGTTAGGCATGATAGATATCCATGCATCAACTTGAGGGGGTGCTGGGAAATTCGAGTGATTCTTTCCTTTTTTATTTAGTGCAGATTTTCTTTTATATGTTATGATTTTGTTTTCTAAAATCTCTCCTCGATTCAAGCATAACGGTATTTGCCTCACTGTTTTCTACATAATTATAATAGCATTCATATTTTATTAGTTTGTCAACAGATGCAACACAGACTGTATTTAAGTTGACTAAAATGAATAATGGAAAGGGTATAGTTATTCAAGTTCCCGACAAGTAAAGGTGTGAGCAATAAAGTTGCTATCTACATGGCTATGGATTCAGGTATGAAATTTTGTTTAAAACGGGGGTATGGAGATAATACATAGTCGTGCTAGGACAAGATAGAGCCAAAAAGGCTTTATTTGTTATTGATGTGATAGTAATTAGATTTGATTAGCCACTTTTTTCATGAAAACAAACTTCAAATATTAGCTATATATTAATGTTATAGTTAATCCTTATAGCTGTTAACGGCTGAGTATTCAAGTTACATTAGATAGGCTAAGATAACACAAAAATTGTGCACGCAATACAATGTTGTAGATTGTTTAGAAAGATAATTTTGAAAAACACAAATCATATAACAATGGTCGATAATCGAAACAATGTTTTACCTTTATAGAATTCATCATCTTATCAAGATCCTCAAGTTTGAGATTTGCCTCTCTCTTATTCCATTTATAGTCATCAACGGTTTTTTGTTCATTGGATGCATCATTACGAAGCTTCTGAATATCACCTTCAACAGAACTACTTAGACGACCATATTGTTGCTTCTTATTTGGAGGAAGAGTTGTCTGTACCGGACCTCGCGAAAACCTAGAAAGAACTTAGATTATAAAAAATAGTTCCAAGTTATGGATGGAAACCACTTATATGTACATATAACAACTAGAAATTTCCAAAGTTTGAGGCCTAGCACATACAAAACGTTTTGCAGTGAATCAACAAAAGCAGTAATAAGTAGGATATTACATATGCTAACAGACAGGTATTGCATTTCAACATGATAAAAACCGACGAGTGAACAAAAATTCAGAGAAAAACAATAGTCTATATTGAATTCTGTTTTTCTATTCTGAATTATATAGGTTACATTGGTATTTAGCTCAAGGTTAAGCTCTTTTAACAAGCTTACACTCAAGATGTGTGAGAGAATTTGTCTCTATTACACACCAAAGAGTATTATACAGAGAATAAAATTTAAGTCTTTAACCCCCATCATTTAGTACAGCAGAAGATGTATGTATGTGAGAAGGGAAGCCCGCTATGGCAGCGCCATAGGCCTTAATGGAGCGTTTGTATGGCAGATATTTTGCCTTCCGCCATCGAGAACACTGATGAGAAATGACATTCTTATGCGAGAACGTATCAAATGCCTAATTAAAATAGTAATATAAATTTTGAAAGCTTTTTTATTCTAACTTTTTACGGAAAAACAAAAATAGAACAGGTGTTCGTTATATTTTTAGATGTGTCTGAGTTGTGACAAGCTGTGTCGAAGCAAAGAAAAATGGGTTCTGGACCGGTATGTTTGGATAAGCCCCAAACTAGACATTTAGACAAGGGAACCACGTGAGCAGCCCGTGGACGCCCCCTTTTGTCAGCCTGAAAACAAGGGGTAAAGCGCTTATTATCCGCTCCCATATGTCCTTATCCATTGGATAATCCACTGAACTGAGCGAACGGATAAGGCTAGAGCCCCAGGCTGGATATCAAGGGCAGGGATAAGCATGAATAACACGCCCCCCCTTTATAGAAACTGACCCGCTAAGCTCAGGAAACAACCTCTCAGGTTGTTACGACTAAAAGGGATCAGAAAACACTAAATACGACCCTTGGGATCATTCCCAGATCATCACTTTCATAGATTACCAAAAACTAGTGCTCTACTCAGCATTATCGCTAGTAGGGTATCTACTATTGTACTTTTTGCAAGTACAGGTTCTTTGGGTCACTTGTCTAAGTTGTCAAACACGTGTCATAGGAGTTTTGGACACAGGCGCGTGTCGGACACGGAGACATCCCTAATTCTAGTGTGTGTATAGTGCGGCAACTCAAACCTAATCAAGAAAGAAACAATGGATGTTTTGCAGGTAATCCATACAAGGCCACACGAAAATGGTTTGTTACTACCCAGATTCCTTGGCATGAATGGCAGCCAAGATTAATAACTCGATTAATTCGCGGTGAGATGGTTTTCATAGTCATGACCTCAAAATAAAAGTTAGAAGTTAGAAGCCCATATAACAGAGCTGCTTCCATCCAACTTATTGACTAAGTGTGGGGAACTAGGGTAGTTGGTCAAATACAAGGAGGGTCAGCCAAGAAGAGAAAGAGAGCGCCGAAGAAGGCTAGCAAACCAAGAGTTTGGGAGCTGAAGCTCCAGAAGAGTCAATTGAGGAAAAATGTGGGACAAGGAAGAGCAATTGACTTTTCGACAGTGGAAAAATCGACCACAAATGATGTAGCACATGAGGCAAAGATGCCCAGTAACTTTGGAGTTCACAGCATGAATAAATGGTTTGTGCAGGCACATTGCTGACCGTCTGGCCCTGAGATTTCGGTAACCAGTCAAAAAAATGTAAAATCAGACCAGCAGAGACAAGAGAAACAGGGATTCCCAACAAATATTTCAACAATGAACACCGAGTCTACCTGGTAACATGAATTAGAATTGTCTCTCATTAGACTCTAGATGCTACATTGAGGATAAGTAAAACAAGAAAACGTGAGAGAATTTGTGTCTTAGTTATCAGGAAAATATTATATATACAAAGGAGTCATAATACAAGGATTTATGATTACCCTAATTAGTCCAAGTACATAATTACCCCATTTTCAATAATTCTAACAAAGACCATGGCAGGAAATCTGCGGCCAAGGAATGAATACAAAAAGCAACACAAATTAATCAATATAAATCGGAACCCCGAGCTTTTCCCACTTTGTAATATAGTTATTTTGTCAACTTTATATTTAGATGTTCAGATCAGCTTTGTATTTCACTCAAAGGTGTGGCACAACTATAAATCCATAGCAATATCACATTTTACAGCATTGACTTACATTTTATAACCATCCACAGTGAAGACCTCCTTCAAATGTGGGATCCTTTCTTCAAAAGCAACAACCTTCCCTGTATTATAGTCATTGACAAGTACTTGTCTCTCAACATTTCCCTAGAAAGTAGCAAACACGTTAGAAATGCTAACAAAACACTAGACAACTTAGAAATATTCCTATTTTTAATGTTTTGCCGAATTATGCTTCTTCTACAGCAGGGAGATAAATACAATCACGAGATTAAAATAGAAAACACAAAAGTAAATGAGGATTTTAACATAGAAAATCATCAAGAGAAGAAATGGTGACCACAATAATTTAGGACGGCAAGATATCGTCTTTCCAAAATAAAATAAAAATAGGATAAACAAAAGGAAACTCAAAAAAAGAAAATATCCATGGTAAAAACACCATGGGATTCACATAAAGTACAAGGCAAAAGGAGCTTGTCATTCAAAGAAATATCCTTAAAGAAACACCATGTGATCTCAGAAGAGATTTTCCTCCAAAGAAATATTCTTAAAGTGAGAATTACACTCCATTCACATCCAACAAAGAAAGGAATAGAATTGCACAAAATTTTGGCTTCTTTTACTTATCCCAAATCTTGTAAAGTTGGTCAATAGACATTGACAAGGACGTAGAGAAAATTCAGCATCGATGTAAAATGCCAAGCAAAAAAAATCCATAAAGAAACAGCTATAGAACATTGTAAGAAGTAAGATCAAATGGGACTGAGTACAAAAATTAGTGTTATTAATATTTTAAAATAATTAGTACTAACGGTTTCAAAATAATTGTGATTTATGATACAGGAGTTAATTTAAAGAGATTTAATAGAAAACTAAAAGAAGATATCCTACCAGCCCCAAAGCAGCATTTGGTATCGAATGGAAAAAGAACAAATATAAAAATAAAAAAAATTGATCTCAAAGCTCATTTTTAAATAAAGCAATAATCCCCCCTCCCCCGAAATAGGATATTAAATGCAGTATAAGCAATAATTTTAACAATCACCAGATCGACTAAGACATTAATCACAGTGTGATTATCGCATTGTAAGACTGAAAGAGTTGATGGATGGTTTGTATTAGGAAGCATGTTTTCTGGTATCGTCAACCTAAGCAGAGAATAAAACAATTTGATCACAATTAGCCGCAAGATCTAAAAAACACAAGACATAACACAAAAGAGCATGGTGACAGGCAGATAGATAAGGACCAAACATTATACCTTGCGGTTGAAAAATCATAAATAATAATTTGAAGATGACCGTAGTTTACTTCCTTCGCACATTGTTTCAAAAGACGGAAATCCTTGTGATCAGTCACTATAAAGGAATTGAGCATTCTCCCAATGGCATGTTCAACAGCAACCGCCCATTTATTACCATTAAGCAACTTCTGTTAAACCATAAAAAGCAGTCCCAAATAATGATAACCTCGCAAGGAAATTTAGTAATTAACACCAGTCACCCATTTATTAAATTTAGCAACTTCAATTGAATTAAATCATAAAAGGCAATACCAAATAATAGTAAGTAGTGGCTTTAACTTAGTATAGAATTTAAGTGTTTAACCTCCTTATAAAGTTTAACAAACTAATGGAATTAGAAACTGAACCTGGAAATGGCAATAGACCACACTCTTATGCAGTTTAGCAAGCATGGCCCAGAAAAGAGATTAACAAATAAAATTTTCATAATAGAGCCCTCTATATGTTGTCATCTATTAATTAAACCACTTAAAAATAGTCATGTGCGTAGAATAAAAAAGTAGAAAGAAAAACCATCTTATCACAAATATAATTCACTAGAAAAAAAAACTGGCAACTGATGAAATTAGAATTATAATATATCAGTGTATTCATTCATAGACGTATACTCCATTAGATTTAACTCAACATCAAAATGGGTGAAGAAAAGATACACAGAAAGCAATGAATTAAACATGACATGAAGACAACACAAACTATATTACCAGGTGGGCACCAATTGGACCAATGGGAGGCTTCTTAAACCTTTGACGACATCTCTCAATAATCTGCAAGAGATTAAGCACTTTGTTTCCTCCAAAAGCTGTGGTCTGCTTCCAAAAAGGATTGGCAGTGTCATGAAACACTCACAGTCAGCATGTAAGTTATTTTCATAATTTGTCATGGAACAATGCAAAATGAAAAAACATAAAACCAAAACTGCAAGATTGGCACACCTTGTTGCTTTGCTGTTGTTGAAGATTACGAATACTATACATGATCTCATTATACTTCTTGTCATGATCTTGGATCTAGCAAAAGCAAAAAATTAAATTCAGTAATAAACAAACTATAAAGAATAGAAGAGCTTTCAAAAGGATGTGATAATTAAAGTATGCAAAAAATTGCTTATCAGAAGTTAAAATTTAACTTCTGATATTATTCACAAAGTTAAAAACTTGAAGTTCAAGCAACAATACAGCGCATTAAATTAACATTGCTTATGTTGCATGGGTGAATTTTGTCAACTTCATACAAAATACAATTACGTGCCAACTAAAGTTTTTGCATGAGCAATCACTCAAATTATACTGGTGAACTTTGCTAACAACCCCGGATAGTAAGATACTTCTGCACAACATTTAATAACTATTGGGTGACGGTGGCAGGGGATCCAGTGACGGGGGCAGAAGAAACAGAGGTGTCTCTTGGACACCCAATAACCAAACTGAAAAATAAACTAAGGTTATGTAGCATTTCTGTTGAAATATTTCTTATTTAGTATTATTTATTTTTCTTATTTAAGAGTCATTATTACTCCTAAAATAAAGGAGTTGACCTTGTATTTTCTCTCCTATAAAAGGAGCCTTTTCTCCTTCATAATAATATAACGATAATTATCACCCATATATTTTTCTACATGGTATCAGAGCTCTGTTAGGGCTAGGGTGATACTGTAAAGCTTTCCCTAACTAGTGGGGTTCGGGGCATCGCTTCGAAAAAAATTTCTGACGACCCATTCTTTTATCCGACCCGAAAAATCCAAACTATGGTGGACCCTACCCAAACACCGCCTCCTCCAGGAGGTCGTGGAGGCAGCGGCGGCGCCAGCAACAATTCCGGCGGCGGCCCCAACGTCAATTCCGGCGGCGGCCCCAACGTCAATTCCGGCGGAGGAAGTGGATTTACCATGCCACAAATGCCCAGTTTCATGACAAACAACAATTTTAACGGTGGGTTAGGTTATGGCAGAGGTGATCCCAACAACAACTTTTTTGGGTTCGGTTATGGCTACCCAATTGATGGTGGTTACAGTAACTCAGGAGGTGGAGGTCAAAATAACTCTCTTCAGATTAATGTTCAGAAACTGGATGGCTCAAACTACGCTGAATGGTCCCAAACTGTTCGACTTATTCTAGAGGGCAAAGGCAAGTTGGGTTTTCTTACAGGTGATGTTCAGGTGCCTGCAACAACACATCCTAATTACAGGTTCTGGAAATCTGAAAACTCTTCTATTATTGCCTGGCTTATTAATACTATGGAGGTAGGTATGAGAAAAACATACATGTATCTGCCTACAGCGAAAGATGTTTGGGATGCTGTAAAACTGTCCTACTCTGATATTAAAAGTTTCTCTCAAATTTATGATCTAAAATCAAAGTTATGGAATTTAAAGCAGAATGACATGGATGTCACTACCTACTATAATGAATTGATGGCCCTTTGGCAAGAGTTGGATCAGTGCTATGATTATAACTGGAGGTGTACTGAAGACAGTGTTCAGTTTATTAAGACTCAGGAGAACGACCGTGTCTTTATTTTTCTTGTTGGTCTCAACAAGGAACTCGATGAAGTAAGGGTAGAATTCTTGGAAATAATCCGCTGCCAACTATCCGAGAAACCTTTTCAGAAATCAGAAGGGAGGAGGCTAGACAAAGAGTGATGATGGGAAAGTCAAACTCAGTAACTGATGGTTCTGCCCTTGTCACCAACAACTTCAATAAAGACAGCAAGAAAAGTTGTAAGAAAGATGGTAAACTCTGGTGTGATCACTGCGAACGTTATTATCACACACGTGAGACTTGTTGAAAAATTCATGGAAGGCCTCCTAATTGGAAAAAGAAGGGTGAGGGTCGTGCACTTCAAGCAACTTCTGATCAAGAGCCACAATCTTCCCCAAATGCGATTCCATTCACTAAGGAACAGCTAGACCAAATGTACAAACTCCTCGAGTCTCAAACACCTTCGTGCTCCATAGCCCAGAAAGGTAACTTCCCAAAATCAACCCATCTTAGTGTCATTCCTAATCGTACATGGATCGTTGATTCTGGAGCCACTGATCATATGACCGGTGAATCCAGTTTATTTTCTTCATATAAACCATGTGCAGGAAATTCCAAAATTAAAATAGCTGATGGCTCTCTTTCAGCCGTGGCAGGAAAAGGTTCTATTGTTTTGTCTCCCTTACTAACCATCCAAGATGTGTTACATGTCCCAAATTTGTCTTGCAACTTATTATCTGTCAGTAAGCTAACATCAAATAAAAACTGTCAAGCTCATTTCTTTGATACTCATTGTGTATTTCAGGATTTGATCTCGGGGAGGATGATTGGCACTGCTGAGGAAAGTGGTGGACTCTACTACTTAGAAGATGAACCAAAAACCAGACATCAAGTTGGACCAATAAGTTTTTCTTCTGTTAAATCCTTTTTTGTTTCAAATAATAAAGATGACAATATGTTGTGGCATTTAAGGTTAGGTCACCCTAGTTTTAAGTATTTAAGTTCATTGTTTCCTAAACTTTTTGTTGAACAAGACATTTCTTCACTTCAATGTGAGGTTTGTGAGTTTGCTAAACATCATCGAAGTTCTTTTCCAATTCAATCTTATAAACCTTCAAAACCTTTTTCAATGATTCATAGTGATGTTTGGGGGCCTAATCGAACAAGTACTTTATCCAACAAAAAATTGTTTATCACTTTCACATATGATCATACTAGACTTTGTTGGGTATACTTGTTGAAAGAAAAATCTGAGGTAGGTCAAATAATTCAAAACTTTTGTAAATTGGTGCAGACACAATCTAACACCCAAATACAAGTGTTTAGGACTGACAATGGTACTGAATTTTTTAATAAAATTGTTGGAAATTTTTTTCTTGAAAATGGAATTGTGCATCAAAGTTCATGTGTCAACTCACCCCAACAAAATGGGATTGCAGAGAGGAAAAACCGGCACCTTCTTGAAGTTGCACGAGCACTACTTTTCTCTACCAATGTCCCTAAATATTTATGGGGTGAAGCCGTCTTGACAGCTGCACATTTAATAAACCGTATGCCATCCCGTGTTTTGAAATTTCAAACTCCTTTGCAAAGTTTCTTGAAATATTTTCCAATTGCTTCAGTTCTATCTGATTTACCACTTAAAATATTTGGATGCACAACTTTTGTTCACGAACACAAACATCTTGGCAAACTTGAACCCCGTGCAATCAAATGTGTTTTTATTGGGTATTCATCTTCTCAAAAAGGTTATAAATGTTTTGATCCTAATACAAAGAAAATATTTGTAACAATGGATGTTACTTTTTTTGAAAACAAACCTTTTTTTGGTAATGATCATCTTCGGGGGGGAAAACAAACGAAGATTCTCCTGAATTGTTTGAAAACTTAATTATCTCAGAAGATGTGTATATATCACATCATTCTGTTCCATGTACATCTGCACCTAAAGAAAATGCCTTGAAAAAATTAGATGAACCTACTCCTTCCATGAGTAAGGATCAATCAGAATTCGAGGCAACAAATCAAAACAAAAATCAAACAAATGTTTTTTTTTTTAAATTAATCAAAATGCACCAGATAAAGATCCTTATAATAAAACAGAAAAAAGATTTGAGGAAGAAAATCCAATTTGGAAAGGCAAAACATATGTCAGAAGAAACAATGATCAAGTAGTAGAAGACCCCATTCCTCAGCTCAACCAAGAATCTGAACCGAGTGAAAGTCAACCGACTCAGACAGGTAAATCTCTCCTTGATCCTAATTCTCTATATACCGACCTTGATGTCCCCATAGAACTTAGGAAACAATATACTGATCTTAATGTTCCCATAGCCTTTAGGAAGCCAGGTAGGTCATGTACTAGGCACCCCTTGTCTAACTTTGTATCATATTCAAACTGGTCTCCCTCTTTTGCTGCATTTACTTCTAATCTATCTAGTGTCAAAATTCCTAAGAATGTACAGGAGGCTCTAGAAATTCCAAAGTGAAAGGAAGCTGTTCTTGAGGAGATGAAAGCTCTTGAAAAGAATAAAACTTGGAGTGCCACAACTCTGCCGGCAAGTAAAAGAACTGTGGGATGTAAGTGGGTGTTAACAATAAAGTACAATTCTGATGGATCAATCGGAAGGTACAAAGCTCGATTGGTTGCAAAAGGATTCACTCAGACCTATGGCATAGATTACTCAGAGACCTTCGCTCCTGTTGCAAAGCTTAACACAATTAGAATACTCTTATCCCTTGCTGCTAACTTAGACTGGCCTCTCCATCAGCTAGATGTCAAAAATGCCTCTCAATGGTGATTTAGAAGAAGAAGTATATATGGATTGTCCTCCAGGTTTTGAAGAAACCTTTGGGTCACAGGTGTGTAAACTAAAGAAGTCCTTGTACGGGTTGAAACAATCTCCGAGAGCTTGGTTTGAAAAGTTTACTCAGTCTGTGAAGAAACAGGAATATACTCAAGGACAAGCAGATCATACTTTATTCACAAAGTCAGGTCAAAATGGAATGATAACTGTTTTGATAGTCTATGTTGATGATATTATTCTTACAGGTAATGATGAGATAGAAATGGAGAGATTAAAAAGAAACTTAGTAGCAGATTTTGAAATCAAAGACTTGGGTCCTCTCAAGTATTTCCTTGGCATGGAAGTAGCAAGGTCAAAGAAAGGAATTGTTGTTTCTCAGAGAAAATATGTTCTTGATCTCCTACAAGAGACAGGTATGAGTGGTTGTAAGCCTGTTGACACACCGATGGACCAAAGTGCCAAACTTTGGGAGAAAGGGGACACACCAGTAGACACTGGAAGATATCAGAGGTTGGTTGGAAAATTAATATATTTGGCTCATACTCGTCCTGACATTGCTTTCTCTGTTAGTGTTGTGAGTCAATTCATGCATGCACCATATGAAGAACACCTTGAAGCTGTGCACAGAATCTTGAAATACTTAAAAGCAACTCCTGGAAAAGGGTTATTCTTCAAGAAAACCAATGATAAAAATGTGGCGATATTCACTGATGCAGATTGGGCAGGGTCCATTATTGATAGAAAATCAACTTCAGGTTATTGCACATATGTGTGGGGGAACCTAGTGACTTGGAGAAGCAAAAAACAAGGAGTAGTTGCAAGAAGTAGTGCTGAAGCTGAGTTTAGAGCAATGGCCCAAGGAATTTGTGAAGGTATGTGGATTCTTAGAGTCCTAAAAGAACTAAAGATAGAGGTAGAACCCCCATTGAAATTATACTGTGACAACAAGGCAGCTATAAGCATAGCTCATAATCCGGTTCAACATGATCGTACAAAACATATCGAGATTGACCGTCATTTCATCAAAGAAAAGATAGACTCTGGTACTCTCTGCTTGCCATATAGACTCTGGTACTCTCTGCTTGCCATTTATCCCTTCCAACCAACAGACCGCTGATATATTGACCAAAAGCTTGGGAAGAACAACATTTGAATACTTGATCAGCAAGTTGGGCATGATTGACATCTATGCACCAACTTGAGGGGGGGTGTTGAAATATTTCTTATTTAGTATTATTTATTTTTCTTATTTAAGAGTCATTATTACTCCTAAAATAAAGGAGTTGACCTTGTATTTTCTCTCCAATAAAAGGAGCCTTTTCTCCTTCATAATAATATAACGATAATTATCACCCATATATTTTTCTACAATTTCAAACCTTGCTCTGGATACCAAGTTGAATAGTTTAGAATGATCAACTTGTATTTCATCATGCGATTGTGCAAATATATATAAAATAGAGAATCTCTCAAAAATGAAAACTAGAAAATAAAGGAAACTATAACAACGCTAATAAATAGATAAATAATCAACAAAAACCAATGAAAATGACACAAAAAAAGTGTTATCGCACCTCAACATCAATCCTTTTGATTTCATCCTTTTGCCTATTTTTGTTCTTTATTAACGTCTCCTCTTCTTCTTTCAATCTAGAGCAAAAAAAAAAAAGTAATATTGGGAAGTGGGACTTCTTCAAATCCAAGTTAAACACTGATATGAAACGCAACATGAGTAAAATCAAAACCTGTCCAATTCGGACTTAGCATGATCAACCTCATCTCGAAGCCCCTTCAGTTTCTCCTCCATGTCAGATTCTTCAGCCTGCATTGTTGAGAAATTAATAAGCACAAGCACAAAAGCTTTTACATAAAAAAAATATAAAAAAATACATTAATGGAACTGTCATCATATACTAAGGACAACTGTTAGGTTAGTCTATAAGTTTTTTATACAAAAAGTTTGTCTATTAGAAAGATTTGGTAAAATATGTGGTTTGAATGGATATCATGTATGAGAAATGAGGATGGAATGGAAAAGAGGGAATTCTGTATCCTCTATATTTGATTTTGTGAGAGAAAGGAGAGATACTTTGTGAAGGGAAAACCCGTGAGGGGATTGTATTCCTACCTTTTGTCCAATTTTAAATAATATATTGCTATTATTTTGATTCCTTCTATCTAGAGGGATCAGAAACAAAGAAAACTTAAAACCGAGCAAAATCACATAAAGAAAGTATAGTGGCAGATACATGGAGAAAGGCAAGAAGACCATAATCTAAATGTATCTACTAATAGGGAATTGTAGAACCTGGGTATTTTTTACATTCTGCTCATGAATATCCTGCATTCGTAGTTCAAGGCTTTTCAGCTGTTGTGCCATCTTCTGTATGTCACGAATTTTGTGTTTGCAGTCTCGCTGAAGTTCATATGCTTCTTTGTTTGCCTTCATTTTGGGGAGGGGGGAATGCATTAGCAACCAAAACAACTAATACCCATCATAAAAATCCAAAAACACAATAACGAAAAAAGATTAAAAAATGTTTTTTGTCTATAAAAGCATGACTTTCCAAGTTTGGTCCATAAATAAATTGTATTTACTTTTTGTCCCTATTATGGTTTTCATAGGGACAATTTTGAGGGACTTAAAGCATCCATTTTTGTAAAAAAAAATCAAATACAGACTAAAAGTGAATAAAATTCAATTTATCGATTGAAAATAGATTTAACCCTAAGGAAAATTATTGGAAATAATGCAGCATAACATATCACCCTAAATCAAATGTTTCAAGACACGGCCAAACACATTAAGATAAATCATCATTTCAGTATAGAAAATTTTATCTTGAGACATTATCTCTCTTCGTCAATTCACATGACAATCAAGATGATTTCAAAGTCACTGGGAGGTTGTTGGACAAGGTATATAACAAGCTTGGTGCACATGAGATATATAATTCAGGGTTCTGGACCCCTATTATAGGAATTCAGGGTTCAATGACTGGTAATGGTGTAATATTTTTTGTAATAGCTTCATCACCTGATGATAGAACATACTAAACACTAACCCCTATTATAGGAATTTAATAAGACCCCTAATCCAAAATAAATAATGGAACTAGGAAATTGGTAGTGGTGTAATATTTTTTGTAATAGCTTGATCACTTAATGATAGAACATACTAAACACTAGCCCCTATTATAGGAATTTAAGACCCCTAATCCAAAATAAATAAGGGAACTAGGAAACAAATCATGATATGAAAATAAGTAATATACTAATGTGGAAACTAATCTTAGGACATAATCTGAGATACTCTAAGATTAGAACTAGTCTAACAAGATAAACTACGATACTCTAACATAATATCAAGATATTTTAAGATAATTTCTTATATCTAACATAGCACAGATTTCTCCATAAGATTCTCTTTTCTCTCTCTTGCAGAGCTACAACATAAAAAAATAGTTGTAGTACAAAAGAAAGTAAACCTACCATTGATTAAATAAAATGACATGTATAAGGTGGAAGTTAAAAGAGTAAGTAAACAAGCATAATAAAAACCGGTAAAGCAAAGATCTGAAAAGTTTTGCCGAATTGCAATATGAAATTTCATCTAGATCTTGTTCAAAAGCATTTGTCAAAAGGAGGAGTAGAAGTAAAACCTGCAACATACCAAGGACATAGAGCGGCTTAAACTTTCCTTCATTTGCTTAACTTGTGATGTCATCATACTTTTAATTTCAGCTTTCTTTTTAGAACAGTTTTCACTTAATTTTTCAAGCAGATGCTGCAACAAAATAAGAGTCCAATTTAACTCTCAAGAATAAAATGTACGCCGAAAAGCAAGTGAAGATGGCAATGAAAGACCAAAAGCAATGCAGGTTGGACGTGAAACTCCTTCATCCACAAACCTTGTGGTAAACATACAAACACAAACAATTAAATTATTTAAGTTGTCAATACTTGGAGGAAAAACACCAGGTTGTCACAACCACAACCTCAGGTCTATTTAATTTAACAATAACATTTTCTATTATCATTTTCTGTGACAGTTTTGTAATTAAAAGTAAGAACTCGAAATGAAAAAATTTAAAAGTAAGAACACAAAATGAAAAACAGGAAATATTTTCTCAAAAGTAAATGGGTCCTTGTGTCGCTTCAAAATTTATCATGAAATATGTTCTAAACGCACTCAACGAAATAAAACAATTTTTACAAAGAAAAATCATAATGGGCTTGGGTCAAATCTCAAAATGTTAATGCAAGCAAAGATATCATTAAAAAGGTGGATCTTTTATGAACAGCTAATATTCCATGCATCATCATCATAATTGAGTTTGACCAAAACTTCACATTAATATTATAAAAAGTAAGGAAAGTTCAATGGTCATTTTAAGTTTTTAACTATTTTCCTAGAAAAGAAGAGAACATAAAAGAATGTTTTATAAGAAAGAAAACCAAAAATAAAAAAAAACAGCCAAACTCCTTTTAAATGATCACAGGAAATAAAGAAAGCAATATACAAAGTTCTATCCCAAATCTAAACATATAAGGCAATTTTGGTTCACAACATACTTTTGATTACATCACTCAAGAAATGCATTTAATAATTATTTGCCTTTATAAACCTAACACGTTAAGTTTCCAAATGTAGCAGGTTCTGGCAGTTCTTGTCAAAATGGGCACTATAAACAAACACCAGATCAAATTCCCAACTTTCATTGTATACCGAATGTGAGACTTTGCAACGTGTTAAGAGCGCAGTAAGGAATGTGATATTCTCAAACCACGCAGAGAATACATACCAGTTGTTTATCAATCTTAGCTTGGCAGGTAGGAACCCGATTCTTCAGCTTTTCAATTCTTACATTTTGTTCCTCAAGTTTCTTGTCCGCGTCATAAACCCATGACCATGCAAGTTTCTTTTTTAACTGCTGAACCTGTATGGAAATTTGTTCAACATGCTCCATCGTTTTAATTTTATTCTGCAGCTCGTTAAGCTCCTTCTCTATAGGTCTTATTGAAGCCTCTAATTCGTCAACTATTCCACGTGCAGTAGTTGTTTCAATGGAAATGTTTTCCAGAAGATCATTTACTTGCTGAAGAAGTGTGGCCTTGTAAAAGAACTGTTTAATCAAGTGTTAGCAGAGCTTCTGAAGAAGTTTCAACAAAAAACATCAACATGATAAGATCACCTTAAATTTATCTTTGTTATTCCCAGAATGCAAAAATTCTCTGCTTTTGTCTTGACTCATAATCACGCACGGATTCTCCACATCAATCTGCAAAACAAAAAGACTAAACAATAGGTGCAAAAGCAAAGAAATGCCAAAGATTTATTGCTTATTAGGTGAACAAAGAGATAGAAAACCTTGCACTTTATTCATATATACACACCAGAGACCTTCCCAACTTCTCAAAATAATATTAATCACTTTTTTATTGGACAAAATTATTAATCATGAACTAGTCAATTGCTATGTTACAACAATTTCAGAATTATAAAAAAGTTTCATAGCTGAGAGAAGCTTACATTGAAATGTTCAATGATTTCCTGAAGATCTGCTTTCCGAGTGAAAACTTTCTTTCCTGTCATCAAATTCATAGAATATAAGTGTGTAAAAATCCTTGACAATCGTTTGTACAACTTATATTGAGAGTAGTTAAATTATGGTAGTATTTAATTTTGAAATTCAAACTATACTGAACATATCAGACATCTCTGACAAATAAAAATATCAATGAAGACTTCTTTTTTTACGACATTTGTTTTTTAGGCTTAATTGAAGTTTTGGTCCCCTTATTTTCATCATTTTTGTGGAATTGGTCCCCCTATTTTAAAATTCAACAGTTTAAGTCCCTCCATCATATTTTTTAACTAAAACAAGGTGATGTGATAGATTTTAAATGTCGTGGTATATGATCTGAAGACGAGAAAATATCAACATCGATGAAATCGTAAAAAATTCCCTTGAGAACTTCATTTAAAACATGCTATATCACCATATTTTCGACAAAATTTTAGATAGAGGGACCAAAACTGCCGAATTTTAAAATAGGAGGACCAATTTCGCAAAATGATGAAAATAGGGGGACCAAAACTTCAATTAAACCTTTTTTTTAATATAGAATTCTTTCAAAATATAGTCATCTTTTTTTTTAAGGGTTAAATATGTTTTTGGTCCCCATAAAATTGGACCTTTTAAGTTTAGTCCTTACTTAATTTTAACAGCTTTTTAGTCCCTATAAAAAAAACCTGCTTTCAGTTTTAGTCCTTACTAAATCCAAATTTGTTGAATTATGCTTAAACTCTTAAGTTTTTGAACAACTTTTTGTAGACGTGTTAAGAACATTACCAAAAGTTTCTCCACAAAAAATCAGCTCAAAATTTGATTTATACGTCCAGATTTTTGTGAATTTTATATTGAACTTTTGTCGTATAAAAAAAATTCATATTTAATTCATTTCATGTTAAAAAATTCTAAATTTTAGTAAATGAATCTTTTATAATGTTCCAAATCTGTCTCCAAAAAATCGTTCAAAAATCTAAGAGTTTAAATATAATTAAACAAATTTAGTTTCAGCAGGGACTAAAATTACATGTAATTTTTTTTTGTAGGGACTAAAAAGGCTATGAAAACTAAGTAAGGATTAAACTTAGAAGTTTCCAATTTTATAGGGACCAAAAACATATTAAACCCTTTTTTTAATATAGACTTCTTTCAATAAAGAATAATAGAGTTGGATAAAAAATTATCAGAGGAAAAAAAGAGACATTGCATAGGGATCAGACAGATAAATCGTTTCAATTTCTCTAATTCAAATCACAACAGATTAAAACAATCAAAGTTAAATTCAACATGTTAAACTGCAACTACAAGGAGTCAAATATTATTTGGAACCCTTTTAAACCTACTCAAAATAAACTACTGATCCACGGTTCAAGTCTTCGTTTGCACCTGAAGCTATGTTATTCATCCTGAGTTGTGGAGCAGAGCAGCCATCCCCAAAACTGGAATTGTGGGATTACAGATTGCAGGATGGGCAAAATTCTAAAATAACTTTTATATTGTTGGAGTTGTGGGAGTTCAAATAAAAGAAATCGAGAAAATACTAATAACTTAATACTGAACACTAAACCCTATATATCCATACAAGATTCTAATCCTAATTAAGTAAATCAGGAAACAATTCAAGATAAAAATTGATGGATGAATAATGAATTGACAAATCACAAGGTTCAAAATTGCTAGAATGGAGGATGCTGAAATTGGATTCATCTCATTGGGATTCAGCTAAGCAAAGTTAGGTTGCAAACTTTCAGCCCATATCAATATAGGGTTAATTCATTGCAAACTTCCAACCTATGTTGTCAATCTTAAATAGTGGCATGCAGCAGCCGACCCCCAAATTGAGATTGTGGCGTAGCACATTGCATGATGGTTGATATTCTGAATTATTGTAGACATTACAGAAGAGAATTGGGGGGTTCACTAAAAAAAACAGGATTTCTCACCTAAGATGAGCATAAAAAGTGTAGAAAACCAGGAAGAAATCAGGGTCGACGGAAAATGAGCAGAAACCAGTCACTGGTCACCAGAAACTTGTGGTTATAGGCTGAGTCGCCAGTCGTAGGGGTCGCTGGATAATGGGTGACAGAGAGTTCAAGTCAGGATAGCACAATGCAGGGGTCGGTTACCACTCATTTCAGAATAAAGTGAGGAAAATGGTCCCAAGTTTCAGGTGCTAATCCCTTACCCTGTGTGAAATTGATAGACCCAAATTTAAAGGGTAGAAACTGTCATATTGATTAAAAATATATGCATTACAAAAGGAAACCCCGCATAACCCCATAGAAAAACCTCTAAAAGGTTCGAACTAAAATTAACACCAGATGATTACCCCTTGCCATACCTTTTTCATATATCAATGTTTCCACTTTGAACAAGTTATTCAGCTCAGCAATTAAACCCAATTCTCTTATTAGCACATTTAGTTGGACTTAGGCCCAAACAGTGTTGTCAATAGGAGATCACAGAAAATAGCGGTTTGTTCAAATTTCTGCTACACAACAGTGTTATGGCTGCAACTTGACAACCTTTTGTCCTAAGCAGCGTATCGTGGAACAAATAGTGATTTGTTCAAATTCAGCTACACTGTTGTGCTATAGCGCAGCTATAGTCGCTATTTAACAACATTGGGCCCAAACCCAATATCTAACAGAAATGCCCAAAACACGCAGGTCCCCCTTCACCTCCACTTAGGGATGGCAATTCAGGCCAGTCCACCCCACTTAGGCCTGGTTGGCTATTAGCTCGCCAAAAATGGGGCGGGGCGGGCAAACTTGAGGTGGTGAGTTCACACACATACCCTGCCCCGCCAAGAGGCGGACCGGTGGGGTGGGCTGTCTAACAATTTTTTCCAAAAATCATTTTTTGTGACAAATGTTATTAAAAAAAACATGTCAACTGTTATAAAAAGTCCTTTTTTTTTCAAAATTATTTTATTCTCATTCTAATCCCACCTAAAGAGAAGAAACTTTTATTGTTATTTTGTTGTGACAGAAACAAATATTGTATTGAAAAAAAATCACACATTCCCTCCAATATCCAACACAAATACAAATGAGTCACCTCCAATGATATTGGCAACTGAGTCCCCTCCAAAGAAACAATTTTGCAATTATGGTAGGAATTTCATGTCATCTTTTTTTCTTTTAATAAATCAATTACAGTTTGTGTTCTTTCATGCTAAAGTTGAGTTAGAATTTATGTCAAAGAATGAAATCCCTACCTTTTTCTTAGTTATTTACATGAAACACTTAAATGTTTAACTATAAACTACTAGAACATAATTGAACAAAACATTTTTTTTCGACATAATATGTTCTGTGCCTTAAATTCCCATATGTTCTGTGCCTTAAATTCCCTCGTATGAAGAAAAGAAAGGTTCTCCGATTGTTTTTAGAGGAAAAAACATTTGTCCAATAAAGAATTGTCTAATTGTTTCGTGCCTTAGAAAATTATCGAATTGTTTTTTGGGGAAAAAAAACTTACAAATATGGTCGCTTGTTATTATCAGTAAATAAAAATAAAGAAATTTTTAATGAGCCCGCAGGCCAGCCTGCCCCACCCTTACACGGCCCGTTTTTTCAGCGGGTTAAACGGGGCGGGCAAACTAGAGGGGTGTGCTCAAAACCTCAGCCCAGCACACCTAAAATGGCAGGTTAAACGGACTGGCGGGTCGGGCCTGCATATGGGTTCATGTTGGAATGTTAGATGCAACCTATGGATTCAAGTGCTACAATTGTGATGTTAATGTTCTGTGCACTATGAATCATGATAATTCAGTTGCTGTATTTTTTGTTTCTTAAAAACACACTAAACCACTGTCATTTTTAGGCATCCCAAAAGAAGGAAGAAAAAACATTATGTTGTAGACTCGTTTCAATTGTCCTTAAACTCACAAATCTATGGGAGTCTATCCACGTTTGTACGAATGATTTGTAAGCAAGTTAACTTGACTTTGACTCCTAGAGTTTTTAAGATCTTATGACTCTATGAGCTATGCTTAAGTGAAGGCACGTCAATGGCTCGTATGTACAGTTAGGTAAGCAGCTTAGTGAAGAGCTTAGTCAATAAGAGCTTACCATATTACCATGCCAAAAGATAAGCTTAACCGAATTAATTTTCAAAGGCAATTCTTAGAGACTTTAAGGAAATAAAAGCATAAGAGTGTATAGGTATGCAAGCTACTTTAAGGAGCTTAACCAAACACATTTAAAGTGATTATGTCATAAAATATGCTCAAATAGGCTTCAGAAAAGCTCTTCCAATTGCCCACACATCCCCTCACACGTGATCCTTTTAGGCTTGAAGCATAGACAAAGCACAAACCACTTACCCTGTGCTAATTCAACTTTTTCATAGAAGAATAAAGGCAGCATTATCAAACTCTAGGCCATTTCATTATAAAGCCTCTGATAAGATGTCATGAACCAACCAACTATACTAAAAGTTTCAAATGAAGACACTGATGGATTTTATATCATATATCTCACACAAATGAAATGTAAAACGTTAAATCTAGAGAAATATCATTGTAACTTTTCCATTGTTTCAATAAGCCAACAAATAACATATGTCTCTTGAAAATTAATTTGTTATCTACGCACCTTGGTGATCTTTCAAGGTAATAGAGCTTGTGGATTCGGATATCCTACGTTCTACAATGATAACATCGCCATATATATCAGGCTTGAAAGCATCTTCTCCTTCATTTTGAATTTCAACATGGATGACAGCATTACTACAGAAAGACAATAAAATAAAGAACTATGTAAAAACATTATGGTGGTCGTTTAGATTACCAATTCTGTCAGAGTTTAAGTGTTAGCTTCTTTCTTACAATTTAAAAAACAACAGTATTAAGTAGTCTTGGCATTAGGACATGAGAAGAAAACGAGGAATCCTAATTCGCCCATAATATAAATCACTTTGAAATTTTATTGTCTAACCAAGGAGAAATTCCTTCGTGAAAACATCAACATAACATTCATTTACTCCCCACCCCACCCATGATGGATGAAGAAACCACACCGATCAAAGAAAGTCATAGAGAGAGCATAGACATTTACCTAGCACCGGTTTTAATGAAATCCTTCAAAGTAGATGCTCTTTGAGTGCCTTTAGCTCGACACCCAAATGCCACACACAACGCAGTAAGTATTGCACTTTTACCACCTATAAATGCCAGAGCCAAACAAACACAGATTCATTAGAAAACAATTTTCACAAAGAAAGTCCTGAACACTGTTCTGAATGAAATTAAAAAGATCATAACTCTCAACAAGTCAAGCACAAACCCATTGTAGAACACCTATTCCTACTAGGGTTGCTTGCTTTGGTGGGTCCCAAAATGGCACATCGTTTTAATCAACTCACTTTACACTCTGGTGGTTCTTAAGAACATAATTTAAAATAGCTCCAATAATTTCCCCTTGGGTTGCTTAAGTGAACTCCGCCATTAATTCCACTTTCACAAAATTACCTTTTAATCCTAAATAATGCTAAGAAAGAATTAGTTCTATAATAACATATTTTCCACCCCATCAGGGTAGAGTACTTAAAAGGGTAAGTTTAGAGGGAGAATTTTGAACGGAGGACTAGGAAAGGTGTATTTTTATTTTCTAAATTAAGAAAGCTATAAAGTGCAAATTCAGTACGATTGAACTATTGTTATATGATAATCTATCATGTTAGTCTTTCAATTTTTCAAAAATCTGAAATAAGCATGCCCATAAAAACACTAAGAATCCATTTCAACAATATGATTTGCTAAGTACATAAAATTACCAAAACTCATTACATCAATATGACATCATCAAACAGAAAAAGAGCTAACCATCAAACTAATACCGTACTTTGTAGGGCACTCTCCAATAGGTTCTTGAGATTATAAATATTTCAAAAAAGTCTCTACTCTATTAAACTTTAATACTGGTTCCTATATTTAACCAATTCATATGAATTATGTCCCTGTATTTTAACAGCTTATTATCAAAATGGTCTCTACATTTAATCACTTACTATCAATTTAGTCTCTAACATACTCTCAGAATGACTAGTATGAGTAAATTTTGACAAAGTCAGAGACCATTTTGAAACATTCATAATCCCAGTGACGAATTAGGAACGAATTTTGTGGTTTACTCCCGAAAATCATTACATCAATACGACATCAGCACAAACAACAAATAAAATAATCACAATTTCAACATATCATAAACCGTAAAAAATTAAAAACGATTGAAAACGATCAGAATGGACACTGAAACGTCAACACCAATCATAATTTGAGAAAAAACAATTCAATGTAATCACTTGCGCCGGTGTGTGACACGTGTCCGACACCTGACATGCTTTCAATCAAAATGAGACACCTGACATGTCTTTTTTTTATCAAAATGACAAGTGGCGACACACTTTCGATCAGAAGTGTCAATTCTACATGAAATTACCAAAACTCGTTACATCAATATAACATCGGCACAAACATCCAACAAAAAAAAATCACAAATTAAACAAACGATAAATCATAAACAAACGATTAAAAACGAAAAAAAAAATGAACAAATAGATTGATAATGCGAAATGATATTAACGAAGGAGAAAACATGAACATACTTCCATTTTGACCAGTGATGAGATTAACGTGATTCCCGAACTCAGTTTCATGATTGGAATGGCACATGAAATTCTCCAACCGAAGTTTCTTGATGATTCCCGCTTCGAGACTCGGCGAAACCCTAGAAGAATTAGATGATTCCCATGTGGTTCTCCCACGCTTCATTTTGGAACGTTCCCTTCACGCGCGTGCGCGGAGAGAGAAGAAATCGCGATGAATTGAAGATTGAAGAGAGAAACCCCAAAATGAGGAGAGAAGTGAAATGTTCTGTTTTCGCGAGACTGGTTAGATAAAAAGGGATGTACACTGTCAGTGGCGGGAAAAACTCCGGGATTAGCACAAATCTTGGGCTGTAACTTGGGTTTTGGTTGGAGGGTAGTATTCGATTAGGTTTTAAAGTTTAAACGATTGGAAAAAAAAAATTTCTATTAAATCAAACTTTTTTGTAACTTAATTTTTGTGGTATTTTATTGGTTAAGCATCGTTTGGTCTGACTTTTTTACAGTCTAAAAGCTACTTTAAAACAAAGTTAAAATTAACGGCTTTAAGAAAAAAGTTAAAGTTGTTTTGTTACTTTATTATTTTTTTGATTTTAAAGCTATTTTTAAGTTAAAAGTTGTTTGACAAAATATTGTACAAATATATAATAAATAAATAAATGTTAAAATATTTTTTGAAAGGAAAAAATGTTTAAAATATTTTTTTAGTAAGTACTTAATGAATATTGTGTTTGACCTACCTTCTCCTTAAAATTGTAGAGAAGTAGAAAAAAGTCGGGTCAAACGGTACCTAAATTATATGTCCTTTAATTCTGAGGTTTGTAATAGGTTAGTTGGTTATTGTGTTCACACATAAGTCTTTTAACTCTTCAACAATTTGCATTGTTACCCTTTCCGTTACAAAAATGTTAAGTTGTCAGTTAAGTGATGGTGTGGGAGCTCTATATCAGGAGAAAAATTAATATTTTATTCAAACTCAAAAAACTTATCAATCTTCATCCTCTTCATTTAATCTTCATCATTTTCTTTATCCTCTTTCTTCCATCTTCATCTTTAACCTATAATGGTTTATCCAAATCTTGTAACTATACGATTCGAAAAATAAAAGCTGAAACCTATACATTAGTTCGAAAAATATAATCAACCCCCCTCCCAAATACCATTTTAAAGACAAATTACAATGTATAAATTGACATATTTCGGATTATTCAATCTAAATTGGTAATGTACAAATTATAATATTTGTTAATTAGTTAACGTCATTTTTAGTTAACGTCATTTTTTTTGTAAATTGAGGAACCAATTGATTTAAACATGCATCAAAACAAATTATAATCAAAATACTTAATGGAAGCATATGAAATAATCCAAATTAAACCTAGATTAAACAAAACAACATCAATATTCTAAGGTAACATCAAAATGTTCAAAGAAAAATTAAAAGAAAAATTGTTCAAATGTTACATTAACAACATAAAACTACCGGGTAGCATTGCCACTCCTACCACCCATCAGCCTGCAACGATAACTTATCTCCCTTAAAATTCATGTAGGATTTGCTCAAATCTCAGCCAAGCCAGACTTCCCTGCTCCACCTGATCACCTTTCACAACCCCTTGAACATTGTCTTTAATGTGCCCTAACCGTGCGTTCATGTCTAGTTGTTGGCGGTCCCCCTGCTCCTCAGCAACAACCTCCTCAAGGGCCTCCTGCTCAGGTGGCCTCGGAGAATGTACCTTCTCTATCATATGGCCCACCAGGATAGATATCCAGCTGGTGTGGCTCCTCCTCCACAGGTTGCGGATGCTCATCATTGACATTTGTCTCCTCCTTAGAATGGTATGAACCATCCTCTTCCTCAACACAGTGTTGGGGCTCAAGCTCGTGCACATGAGATGGTCTGGGTCCATCGGCAGTACGACCCCTGTATATGCCCCTAACTATTATTTCTTTGCCCTCTGCTTTAGCCTGCTACTCCTGTTGTCGCCTAGCGGATGCAGTCATAGTAGGTATGTCGCGTCTGATGCAGTCAATGCGGTCCATATCTAAAACATTCAAAATCACATATACAATCAACAAAAATCCACAAAATTACAACAACAAAAAAACCCATATTGAACCAATTCGAATTATTTAATCCAAACCAAGAACAATCTGGTTCATATTATATAATTCAAACAAGTTTTGTTTCCAGAGAAAAAAAAGTATGAATCAAAGAACCATAAATCGAATGAATGTGACCTTTCCTTGCGTTTGGTGTTTGAAAAGGCTTAAAATATGATGCTTTTAAGCAAAAAACTTCAAGAATCACACAAAGCGGAGTTTTGAATTTTGGGTGGTGAGAGAGAAATTTTTTAGAAAAACCTAATGGTTGAAAATGAGGGAAGTTTTTGAGTCAAACTTATATATAAGAAAGGTTCAGATTATAGAATCTAAAAACTTTAAAAAGCAGTTTGAATTATAAAATACAAACGAGAGTATTTTCGGGGTTTTGGAGGACGCGTGAGAAGAGATTATGGTGGGAAAAAAAGTAGCTTAACTCTAACTAGCAAAAGACCAACATTCACACGAATTGCCTAACGTTGCAGTAGTTATATAAAAAATTTATATTATTAATATTGTGAAATATTTAAAGATATTAAATAAAAATTATCAATATTAATGTAGTTTCTGATCAAATATTTATTTATTTTATATGCAAAAAAATCTCTTAAATATTTGCAATGCGTCCGTTGCGGATTTTTTGTGTTTATAACTTTTAAAACAAATTTTATATCCATACATGAGAAAATCGATATGATAAAAATTTTAAAATTCATGAGTATTTTTAAAATACCAAAATTAATGTAATGTTTCTATTAAACATTTGTTTATTTTATATGCAAAAAACCGTTTAATATTGCACCACAATCGTTGTGGATTTTATGTGCTTATATATGCATAAATAAATTTTTATGTCCCGATATTAGAAAGTTTTTTTTTGAAGGACCGATATTAGAAGTTGGCATGATAAAATTTGAAATACTCATAAATTATTTTCAAAATCTTTCAAAAAAAAGTATTTTCAAAACACCAACATTAAAGTAGTATTTCTGTCAATATTTGTTTATTTTATATGGAAAAAATGTAAAATATTTGCACCGTTTTTGTTACGGATGTTTTGTGCTTATATCTACAAAAATAACTTTTTACGTCTCAACATGATAAAGTCGATACGATAAAATTTTAAAAACTCATGAGTATTTTTCAAAATACCAAAATTAATGGAATGTTTTTATCAAATAATTGTTTCTTTTATATTCAAAAGCAATAGTGTTTCAAATCAATTGTCAACAGTGTTTCATCAACAACTAATTGGGTCCAAAACAATATATTAAGCTACTCTGAGGATATAAAATTCAGGTACGTTGATGTTGGGAATGAAATAGATCCTAATAATGATTTAACATCATTGTTTGTTCTTAATGCAATGCAAAACATCAATACAACACTTGCATCTGCCAACTTACAAAATCAAATTAAAGTTTCAACAGCTATTCACATGGGTTTGTTGGGAAGTTCATATCCTCCATCTGCAGGAGCATTTAATCAATCTATATAACTCCAATTGTTAAATTTCTTTTGGATAATGAGGCACCAATTCTTGCAAATGTGTACACTTATTTCAGCTACAAAAATGATCCAAATGACGTTGACCTTTTATTTGGTTTTTTCACTTCGCCAAATGTTAAGGTGAGGGATGGAAATTACCAGTACCAAAATTTATTTGATGCAACATTAGGAGCACTTTATGCAGCTATTGAGAAAGTTAGAGGTGCTAATTTGGAAGTAGTCCTATCAGAAAGTGGATGGCCTTCTCATGGTGATGTTGCTGCGTCAGTTGAAAATGCACAAATCTACTATGAGAATTTAATTAAGCATGTTTCTAGTGGGACTCTTAGCAGGCCTAATCAAGCATTAGAAACTTATTTACTTGCCATGTTTCGATGAAAATAAAAAAGTACCTGCTGAAACATAGAGATATTTCGATTTGTTTACTCTTAATAAACGGCTCAAGTATCAAATGAGTCAATTACTTAGATTTTCTAACTCTACAACTCCCCAATCAGGAGAAGGAGGGATATCTTACAACTCTACAACTCTCCAATCGAGAGAAGGAGGAATATCTTACTATACAAGTTCCTCTTCTCGAAAATCTGAAAAAACAGTGATATTATCCCTGTTTTCTCTTTATTATTTCTTTACTTTATTTAATTAGTAAACAATTTTTTTAATTTTTTATAATTTCTCATGGTGTAATATATATTTTTAGGAGTGATATGTTATATTTTTTTAAAAATTTTATACCCTTACATCGGATGTTTAGTGGTATATTTATTATATACTTTGTTAATTTTTTTTGTTCTTGATTTTTTTAATATCCTTTATTATAGCCCTTGCTAGCAGGGACATATTTTATGCAACACTCAAAATAGTTCAGCCAATCAATCACAGCTCAGATTCCCAAATAAATGAATCCTGGATGTTTGAATATCAATCGTTCAAACCAAAAATATAAAAATAAAAAAGGGAAGAAAAATGGTCCATAGTTTTTTAATATATGAAACATACTTTAGGGATAATTTTTTAATTTATGAAACACACTTCAGAGATAAGTTCAAACTTAAAAGTTTACCCAATTTAGTTAGTATTCTGTCAAAATCCAATTCAACGGCACAAGTTATGTACATACAAACTCTCATATGAACAAATTGTCAGGGAATTATCAGAAAAATTGTGATAATCAATCATGATTTTTCATTTTCTTCTTACAAAGTATACCCTCCAATCTCATTTATAAGGAGAGATTTTTTTTCCTAAGGTATATTGAATAAGTAATGTATCTCGTCTATATCATTGATTAATACAAAGGTGATGTACTTGGGCTTACCATGCAATAGAATGTGCTCCTAAGTCTCAATTCTCAACTTGGAGTAATCACTTTTGTTTTCTATACAATTAGACTCTAATAACTTTTAATCTAGATTTAAACCCCTGAATAATGAGTAAACCATCAAATTGGTCCCTGTCTTTATAAGTCATTCTCAAATTAGTCCTCGATTCTATTAATATTTCAAATTAGTCCCTGTCTTTGTCAAAAGTTTCTCAATTAAGTCCTTCGTCATGTGACAAAAACATAACGATAGGGACCTAATTGAGAAACTTTTGACAAAGACAGGGACTAGTTTGAAATATTAATAGAGTCAATGACTAATTTGAGAATGACTTACAAAGATATGGATCAATTTGGTGGTTTACTCCCTAAATAATCCTGTTATAGAGCTCAACAGACTACACTTATGTCAATCTTTTGACACAATTTATTAAACAATTGATTCAAAGCAAAAACATACATCAAAATGGAAATCAGGATACTAGCTTAAGATTATTCTTTTTATAATTTTTTATCAGTTCAATTTTTGAGAACAGGATACAAATCAGTACTATTGAGTACCTGTACAAAAATTAAGAGATCTATAATGAATTAATTCACTCTCATCCTACAAATGTTTAATGATAATACAACAAATTCTAAATTGAGCTGAAAACTGCATGACATATCTGCAAAATAATAAGTATTCATAATGAAATGCCCCTAGCAGCATGCTTCAAGAGCCATTCCAGCATCTATACTTGCATATTCCACGACGATCTTTTGCAAAAGAGTCCCGAATAGACTGCACCATAGCACGCACAGCGGGAATGTGAATCAATCCTTCATGCTGCTCCACTTGTGCAATCCTTTCTTCAAAAGACCCTGTTGATGTATCGGTACACATGAATATCTTTCGATAAGCTGTTTTGAGGCTCCTGATCTCTTCAATGCTGAATCCACGTCGAGTAAGGCCTACTAAATTTAGGCCACGAAGTTCGGCCCTATCTCCGGCTACCATCATGTACTTTGGGATATCTTGTGAAACCACAGAACCACCACCAAGAAAAGAGAACGAGCCAAGGTGACAAAATTGGTGAATAACAGTCGCACCAGCAGTGTGAACATAGTCTTCCACCTCAACATGTCCAGCTAGAAGAGTGTTATTAGCAAAAATATTGTTGTTGCCAATCTTGCAATCATGGGCAATATGACAAGCTCCCATAATTAAATTTCCATCACCAACTACTGTTGTATCAGTTGATTTCGAAGATCGGTGGATTGAAGTATGTTCCCTAATATCATTATTATGTCCAACTTCCAGGAAGCACTCATCCTCTGGCTTGTATTTCAAATCTTGACATTTGACACCAATCACAGCATGATATCCTATTATGTTATTGCTTCCAATGACAGTACATCCAGGATAATCATCACCAACAACAGCACCAGTCATCAACATGCAATTGTCCCCTAACTCGGTATTTCCAAAAATATGGCTTCCTGGATAAAGTTGACAACCATTCCCCAGCTTTGCAGAGGAACTGATAGAACAAAAAGGTCCAATGGAAACTCCCTCACCGAGAACAGCATTGGGGTGAACAATGGCACTGGGGTGAATAATAGACTTGGAAGCGTAAACCTTTTCCTCATCCGCAACATACGAGAAGAAGCGTGGCTGGATTATTCGGAGAGATGAGGACAAGGAGCTTCGCGTGCCGTGTTTGATCAACATGTTTGGTTCGCTATGGCTTTCGCTTCACCGGCTGCAGTGTTTTTTTTTAAATGACTAGCTTAAGATATTTGTTAACACATGAAGTGGTACATAATGAGAGGGCAAAAAGAGTAAGGGAGATACACATGCAATAACTAAGACACAATCATTTCCACCAAAAAAAAAAATTAAGACATGATCAAAGACAGAAAATGCATACTGTTTGGAATACATGCTAAAAAATACGTATAAGTTTACATGGACAAAAATGGAGGCCACATAATGAAAGAGATTCTCTTCAGACAAGTTTACCAAAACTATACCTATTTTTAGAAATATTCATCGTGGAATCAATGGTAAAATATAAACATGCATAATCTGAGTTAAATACAATAAACTTCTGGTTTACAATATATCAAATACCGTTTATCTTTCATTTTGTTCTACAAATATGAAGCTCTTTATCATTAAACTTAATGTTTAGTACATATGCCTGGAACTTAACAAACATAAATTCTTATCAAGTAAAATAATGGATACCTGTAATATCAATTTAGCAGAATTAAAAGAGAGAAAAAGAAAAGTAGTTCAAATATATTGAAATGAAATGGCCATTGTTTTCCTCAGAAAATTTGTTGCTTTTTCTTCGTAACTTGCCAAATGCCAATTGTCAATAAAAAGAATGCAGTATCGCTATCTAACTGTTCGTATTTTATTAATTTTATACTTTCGGAAAAAATAAAATAAATGCAAAATCGGAATCTTAAATAAATTTCATTATACTTTCCTTGTATAACCTCATTAAGTTAAAGATTCAGAGCCACGCGAAAAAACTCAAATGCTGAATAAGGTGATAGCAAGCCATCATTTCCTACATTTATTATGGCGTGTTCTGACTTTGTTCCTTTTGTATAAGGAAAGTTTTTATTTTATTTTTTGTTTTATATATAACCATGTTATAGGTACGAAGTATCCACCGCCGTTTAGCATCAACTAATCTCCGTCAAGGAACCTATTGGACACACAAAGTAGATTTTCCCCTCCCTATAAGAAAGGCTTGTAACCTACCCTTCTATAAAATATTGAATTCAACAAACATTCACAACAAAGAAGTGAGGAAGTATTTTGATTTTAAATTTTTCTGCAACAATGGAGAGGAGCAACAGAAAAGCCTGTGGGATTTGTGGGAAGTGGTT
Source organism: Medicago ruthenica (assembly GCA_018208015.1). NCBI lineage: Eukaryota > Viridiplantae > Streptophyta > Magnoliopsida > Fabales > Fabaceae > Medicago > Medicago ruthenica. The sequence goes on along the minus strand of CM031374.1, from coordinate 20,511,384 downwards.
CGCCAGCTGGAATGCCATTGGAGGCCACATGAGATCTCACTTGGTCAAATTGCCGATCCCCCCAAGGCTTGAAACTAACAATCAAGCTCTAGATAATTCGGCCGATTTAACCGAGCATCCAAATCAAACTGCTTCCTCACTGACTTTCCATCCTGAAGAACAACAAACACAGAACTTCCGATCTATGAAACACAACTTCTCTGCCTTCTCTGCAAACTCAAACAGAGAAAACGAATCTGTGTCTTACCCGAAAACCCCAACCCGCAAAAGATCCAAATGTCACCGCAAACTTAATGTGGCGGCTGATACAAAAGATCTGCCAATAGATCCAGATGTTATGATGTTATGGGGATTTTACAAAGATGCACAAAAAAGGGAAGAGATCAAGAAACAAAAAATAAAGGAAACCAACAAAATGAAGGAAAAAGACATTGAAGGCGGTAGAGATGACTCGATTATTCAAGCTCACACTCAAGCCAGCTTCAAGTGCCAGAGGTGCGGAAAAATGTTCCGATCTTATCAAGCTCTTTGTGGGCACAAAGCATACTGCAAAAGTGACAGCGATGGTGATTTTCAAGATCAGAAACGTTTTCAGTGCCCATATTGCAACAGAGAGTTCAAGACTGCTCAAGCACTCGGTGGACACAAGAGGGTACACTTTTCAAGTGCTAATGAATTTCGAAGTGTGTCAGTGGATCTCAATTTTGCAGATCCTAAATGAAGAGGCTAGCAACTCCCGTATTCAATTTTGAAGTCTCCATTTATGATATTTCATGTCTCAAAGCAATTGTGGAGATAAAAATTTATAGATTTCATTTGTGATTCTGTACACAGTTATTAACCGTGTTCAGCTCTAAATGTTAAGAATTATATATTATATATGCTTTCAAACATTTTAAGTTTTTACAACTTGACATTTTGGGTGTATATTTATGTAAGAGAGATCTTTGTTTTGATTATCGTTTAAGTGTCATTGCTTCTTTGCTTGTCAATTCATGTTATTTAGTGTTATCAATTGCAGATCGTGGAAAATAGTGGTTTGTTCAAAATTACGCTATGCAACAGTGCTATATTGCCGCTATAGTCACTATTTAACAGCATTTTGTACTAAATAGCATATCACAAAACAATAGTGATCTGTTCAAATTCGGCTACAACGCTGCTATTTAACAACACTGATGTTGTTTAGCCTACCTATTTTTTCCCTATCTCCATAAAGACCAAAAATAATCATATTTTCTTGTTTGCACGTGTAATCTTCAACAACTCCTACTCTGTTTTTGAATGTTGGTAAAAATGTACAAAGACAAGGATGACTGGCTTCTCTAATGGGACATTAGAACACTGATTCTCACAAGGCTTGTACTGGTGAACAGTGTTGTTAAATGGAAGCCATGGCACCTCCATAGTGAATGGAGTGGCGGATTTTTTGACATCCATTATAGGCAATTTGTGAAAGGATGCACACCATGTAGCGCCATAGGCCTCAATGGTGTGTTTATACTTTATGTTTATATGGCGGCTTTTTGGCCTTCGGCCAATGACAATACTGCTTATGAAATATTAATCCCCACACTATGGTTTAGACTAATGGACTCCTATTTTATATAATGGAGTAACACATATATAACTTGCAAAACTAAATAAAATTCCTTTGTTATTATATATACTTGTAAAAGCTTCGACATAATTACAAGTGCTGTCTGTTTACTTATTGTTTTGATACAAAAAAAATCAAATTTCTTTGAAATGAGGAAGAAAACTTTTGTTTAATCCTGAGTTGAACCATAGGAAAGGTTGAGTGCCAAGCAGCTATGCAGATCGTCTGGTATGGTTTTCTAGGAGAGAAATTGCGCTTTGATGAATTATCCCTTTTTCTAAATTTGATAACTCCTTTGAGTTCTTCTGATAGTTTGTTTGAAGCCATCACTGGCTGGCAAAAAGGCTGAATGTGAAAGAAATAAGTTCAGATATACCGCTATGATTCCAAAACTAACAAAACAGGGATTTGGGATTGTGCATGGTGTGGCACCCTCTAATGGGCAAAAAAGCGAACAAAACTGTACAGATGGCAACTAGTTCGAATAATAAAACGGAGATAAAAGCAAAACCCAAGCGGTTGAGAAGGCTGAATGGAGGAACAGCAAATGTGTGTGTGGTGGTGGGGGGTTGTGTCTTTGTGCATGTCCTATTGGTTCTTAAACATACTAATAATGTTGTCAATCATGGAAATAACTGTTCAAATTCCGCTACAGCGTTGCCACTGTGATAACCACAATTTGACGACACTTTCTACTAAATCGCGTTTCGAGGAACAATACTGGTTAAAAATCCGTTACACCATAGCAGTATAGTGCCGCTATAACCGTTATTCTACAACATTGCAAACTACCTAAATTGAAGAATATAGATACTAGAAACATATGGCATACAGACAGAGCAGAATGGAACTGCATATTTTGCTACGCTCTCTTTTGTTCCACCTTTTTATGAAGCTCAGGAACTTTCATTTAATTTCTATTTAACGCATAAGTTAGCAACATGTCAATTACCAAGCGAGCAAGAACCAAGAGGAAATCCACAACAAATATATAAAAATCTCATCAGTCTTCTACCCTCGGGTTAAGCAATCAAATGAATCAAATAAATATCCACCTTTTGCAAAGTATAGGCTTACTTTGATATGTGATATCAATCCCTGAAATAGAGACCTTCAGTTGCAAAATGTTCATCTGCAATTAATTTCCATAGGCAATTAAATTCAGCATTATGTAGTACATGTATGTGTATTTACTCATACAATATTAAACATCATTAGAATGCATCAGTGTCATCAATCGCAGAAAATAGTTTGTTCAAATTTCACTACACTAAAGGTGATATAGCCACAATATGACAACCAAGCATAATGTTTTACCATACACCGACAACACTTAGTCCAACTCATTAATTTCCAAATCTTGTCTAATAGTATCTCTAATAGCTTTTCTAGGTCTTCTTCCTCTGCCTCTCGTAATTTGACTATCCTTTATCTGATCTACTCTCCTTACTACAAATTCTAATAGCATACAGGAGAACAATAATGATTTGTCCAAATTTCGCTACGCAATAGCGCTGTTATTTAACGACAGTGGAATGCATAGAAATTTTGTGTCTCCTAGAGACGTTGTAGATTGTTTTTATAATCATCCAGAAAGAATTAGCAGGCTGCCTGCTTGCTTTCCATTTATGTATAAATTATTTACAATATTTTCTCGCAAAAATAAAAGAAGGTAAATCCAGTGTATATGAAACCTATCTTAAGAACATTGAGTGATGTAACGGACATGAATTTCGAATAACACATCAAATTGAAGATACATGATGTGAATAATAATAGTAGCTTGAGAGAGAGATACCGATGAATCAGGTAAATCAATAGTTCTCTGTGGCGGTGCGGACTGCGGAGCGGAGCTCTGCTGGTGCGACGCCGGTGGCTATGGTGGCCGCAAATCAGGCTGAAATTCCATCCTCGCGCGGCCTGTTCAAAAGAGTAAGTGGATTGGGCTTTGTATATTAAATTTGGTAAGGATACCCCTAGGAAAATTTCTTATCACACCCTTCGCTTCTCGCACATCCACAGTTTTTTCTATTTTGCTTGTGTTCGGATTCTATAATCCAAAACTTAGAAACACTTTTTGAGTTATAGAATCTCAAACATGCGAATATAAAAGACTTGCCCAGACTCCTTCATTTATGTTTTTTGACCTAAAATACTCTCAAACCTCCTAAAATTTGAATTTTGATATTTGTGTCACATTTTAAGTCAAGTTGCTTGAACCCATCATTTTTTAGACTTTCCCACCAGCAAACAAAAGGTTAGTTTATATTTGGTCAAACTTTTGTTGGTTTATTTGATATTTTTTCTAGATATCGATTGTTTTCGAATTTTAGAACATTAAATGTTTGTTCAACGTTTTGGTTTCTAAAATCTTAAATAGATTCAAGAATGTTGAATTTTGATTTATCTCATAATATTATTCAACATATTGATTTGTTTATGTATTTTTTATTTATTTCAAATATGGAGGCACACCATGATCGTGTTAGAGGTAAGAGGATGAGCATGACTTCATCGGCTAGGCAGAAACGTGTGAGGAATCCCAGACATGACAAAGCCAAAATATCTGAGGTGCCAAAGCTTGAGAATGTCCCCGAGCTTGATCTTGAGGTAGCACATCCAGTACATGAGCCTAGTAGAGGGAGGCTAAGCAACATGAGGCGCTAACACAACCTCAGGAATCATATCCTAATGGCCCGGAGGACACGTCAGTCCTGGCCATATATTCACACCATGTGGCTAGACACATGTGGGAGGAAGATTTTAGAATCGTCCAACTTATTTGTATGGTTTCAAGTTATTTTTTAATTATTTGTTCAAAAATAAAAACAATTGTTTTTTAGTTTATTGTATATGTTGTATAATTTTTTGTTCCAATTTTTTTCCTTTTATGTTAAATTGTTCTTTCTTTTTAGTTATTTGTTCCATTTTTTATTGCATATGTTTTAGTATTTATTTTAATTTATCCTTTTATTGTTTTTACAATCCCGTCTAACTTTAAAATGCATTAACAAAAGAAAAAAAAAGGTCCTGAAGTTAGATACTTCGAATGAGGAGTGGTTCAGAAATGCCATAAGATTTAGTGGGCTAGAGGACCTTTCTCATGATGAATATTGTTGGGTTTTTATATTGTGTTGGCTGCATTTTGTTAAAACAAGAAGTTCTAACAAGATGTTAGACCAGATGTCTTCGACATGTAAGTACGACATAGACTCCATCCTTGCATTGATTGATTTGTAAACCAAGAAGGAATTTTTCTCCCATCAGGCTCATTTCAAACTCAGCCTGCATGATCTTAGAAAAATCTTTACACAGAGCAGCATTAGTAGATCCAAAGATAATATCATCAACATATATCTGAACAATTAGAATGTCCTTCTTTAGTGTTCTTCTGAAGAGAGTAGTATCAACTTGTCCTCTTTGAAAGTCCTTTTCAAGCAAGAAATTACTTAGTCTATCATACCATGCTCTGGGAGCTTGTTTCAGACCGTACAGTGATTTCTTAAGTTTGAAAACATGATTTGGATGTTTTACATCTTCAAATCCAGAAGGTTGTTTAACATAAACTTCTTCAGAAATGACACCATTCAGAAAGGCACTCTTCACATCCATCTGATAGCATAAGATAGAAGTAATGTTATTGCCTCCAGTCTGGCAACCGGAGCAAAGGTTTCTGTGTAATCAATCCCTTCTTGCTGACTATAGCCCTGAGCTACTAGTCTAGCTTTATTTCTTATCACTTCTCCTTGCTCGTTGAGTTTGTTTTTGAAGACCCATTTTGTTCCAATGATGTTCTTTTGAGGGGGTTTAGCAACTAAATCCCAAACATCATTTCTTTGGAACTGATTCAGTTCTTCCTGCATAGCCACAATCCACCCATCATCTGTAAGAGCTTCGTCTACAGAAGTAGGCTCAACTAGAGAGATCAGTCCCACCATGGATTCATTTCTGAATGTCGATCTTGTTTTTAGAGGACTGTCTTTGCTTCCAATTATGAGTTCTTCTGGATGAGCTGACTTGTATTTGAAAGTTCTTCTGGATTGTGGTGCTTCTTCTAAATCATCATGGGCTTTTTCTTCAGACCCATCAGCTTCAGGATTTGCTTCAGGTATTGCCTCAGTCTCTGGTATTTCAGACGCATTGATAGAGTCTGTGACATTGATGGCAGGTTCAGATACTTGAATAGATTCTGGTAAGTTTTCTGAAACCTGTATTTCTGCTATACTTTCAACCTGCTCTATTATCAGGCTCTTTATCGTCAAATCTGATGTGTATTGATTCCTCAATCACATTAGTTTCAGAGTTGTAAACTCTGTATGCTTTTAACCTTTCAGAGTATCCCAAAAATATACACTTTTGAGCCTTGACATCAAACTTAGTCAGATAGACTTTGTTATTCAGAATGTAACATTTACATCCAAATTGGCGAAAGTAAGCAATACTTGGTTTTCTACCCTTGAATAACTCATATGATGTTTTGTTCAGAATAGGTCTTATGTAGATCTTGTTCTGTATATAACATGTTGTGTTTACAACTTCTTCCTAGAAGTACTTAGCCACGTCAGTTTCATGGAGCATTGTTCTAGCCATTTCTTGTAAAGATCTGTTCTTTCTTTCTACAACCCCATTTTGTTGTGGAGTCATAGGAGAAGAGAACTCATGAAGAATTCCATGTTTTTCACAAAACTTTTCAAATGACTCATTTTCAAATTCTCCTCCATGATCACTTCTGACTTTAAGAATTTTCAGTTCTTTTTCAGCTAGTACTTAAGTGCAAAAGATGCTTGAAATTCCTGGCAGGACCTGTTACTGAGCCGTAAAACAGAGTACAACTTCTGGTGCAGTAAAACAGAGTGACATAGTAACAGTGGTTCAGAAGCAGAAACAAAACAGACAGAAATTAAAAGACTGAAAGTAAAGATGCACAATTGATTTGTTAACCCAGTTCGGTGCAACTTCACCTATGTCTGGAGGCTCCAAGCCAGGAAGGAAATCCACTATGATAGTCCTAGTTCTAAGTTCTTAGCAAACTCCCAATTTACAACTTATCACCTAGACACTACCCGTATTAACTTCAACCTAGGAACTCCTAGACCTGAGATCCCATCTCACTTCCCCCAGTCAATCACTGCCCCAGTGATTATCAGACTCTAAACAAACAAAGATGAAGACACTCTTCAAAACATAAACGTCACTTTTGCATAAAAGCTTCAAGTGATTACAACTCAATAAAACTAAACCAACTCTAACAATTGAGTGGTGTACAGAAACAGAGCACAAAGCTCACAACAAAGACACACTAGAAACCTAAGTAATTCTATCAATGATGACTTCTTTTCTAGTTGCTTTTCTTCAATAGCAGCGTCCTATATTTATAGCTTCAGCAGCAACATAATTCTTGAACCAAATCCTTCAAAGATATATTCCTAGAATTCTTTAGAAGCAAATAGAAGCAATTTATTTTCCAGAAATATATTTTCCAAAGATTTCTTTGAAAATATATTCACAAATAATTGAATCCAATCTACAGAAAATATCTTGCGAAATTCTTCTTCCTTCTAGAAACGCAGCTTGGATAAATCTTCAATTAAATCTTCAAAAGATCATGTGAGAAAATAAACACTCCAAGGCGTAGAAAACAGAACGCAGAAAACCAGCTTCTGAAGGTACTTCTGAAGTTCTGCGTCTGAACATTTTAGCTTCTGAAGGTTGCTTCTGAACATACAGCTTCTGAAGGTTGCTTCTGAACATTTCAGCTTCTGAAGGTTGCTTCTGAACATACAGCTTCTGAAGGTTGCTTCTGAACATCAGCTTCTGATGGTTCAGCGTATGAAGTACTGTTCAGCTTCTGAACCCAACTTCTGAAGTACTGTTCAGCTTCTGAAGGCCCAGCTTCTGAAGTACTGTTTAGCTTCTGAAGTCCCAGCTTCTGAAGTACTGTTCAGCTTCTGAAGTACTGTTTCTGAGGTCCAGCTTCTGAAGACGCACATTGCTTGTATATTTGAATTTAGCAAACATGAAGCCAACAACCAAATATCCAACAATGTTGAACAAATCATATGCTTCATTCTTGGTTCTAAGAAATTTTACCCAAGTCCACCTGTTGTAGTCATCAACTATAACTAATCCATATTTCTTCCCACTAATTGATGTTGTCCCAACTGGTTCAAACAAATCAATGTGAAGTAGTTCCAATGGTCTGGAAGTAGAAACAATGTTTTTAAATTTAAAAACACATTTGATAATCTTTCCTTTTTGGCATGCCCCACAAAGTGCATCTGAATGAAAATGTAGCTTTGACAGTCCATTGACAAGATTCATCTTGCTAAGTCTAGAGATTAATCTCCAGTTAGCATGTCCTAATCTTTTATGCCAGAGCCATTTCTCATCATTCACTGATAGAAAACAAACTACCTTCTGATCAACTAGTTCAGAAAAGTTGATTTTGTAAATGTTTCCCTTCCTCTGACCTATGAATATTGTGGATTGGTCAAACTCATTAATGACTGTACATGAGTTTTTGTCAAATAGTGCTTTATAGCCACTATCACAAAATTGGCTAATACTATGAAGGTTGTGTTTGTAACACCCTAAACCCCACATTTTAATTTTAATAAAAATACAATAATTAAATAAGCATGCAAGGGTGTCACACATCTTCATCAATTCAGAAAGGACTTCATTTAAATTAAAAACGTCGCAGCGGAAAAGTTCTCAAAACATCAAAGTAGTTTTTCACATCTTTAAAATCCACAACAAAACTGAATTCGAAAGAATTCTAAAACAAAATCTGAAATAAAATAAATCCTCATTCCCCGGTGTTACTAATCAGAGTGACGACTCGAAAAAACTCCCAAAAGCGGCAAAAGTAAATAAGAAGGCTCCAATGCCATCCTTTGATACTCACTGCTACTAATTACCTTCTTCCTGTGAATCTGTACCCGGCGAGAGTACAGTCCAATTTAAGAGGGTGAGAATATATCCAACACAAGAGAGGTACAAACACATGTATAGATTTAGATAAAATAATCATCAATTGCAGTTAGGCATGTATACATCACAGACAGGTAGTATTCACATTTAATCATAAACATTCATTTAATAAAATTAATAGGCATCAATCAATATCTTATAATAACAAGTAAGCTTCAAAAACAAGTAATAACATTAAGTAGACATTAACAGAAACACTGATCATTCACACATAATCATATAGGAGCTCATCATTGAATATCACATCTTTAAATAGTTACACATCTTTTAATTACACATCTTCAAATAGACTTGCAGTTATGTATGCAATGTCCCTAACTCGACTCTATATGCATGTGGTACCGGTTTTGGATATCAGAGGTGTGTTACTGATTTATCCCCCATCTTTAATTCGGACTGACCATGAATGCATGAATATCAAATAATGACTCAACAATGCACATCTTTATATGACTCAACAATTACACATCTTTAAATAACACATATTTAAATCACACATCTTCAAATAACACATCTTTAAATCACACATCTTTATATAACACATCTTTAAATCACACATCTTTAAATAGCACATCTTTAAATCACAGATCTTTAAATAACACATCTTTATATAATCACATCTTTAAATCACACATCTTCAAATAACACGTCTTTATATAATCACATCTTTAAATCACACATCTTCAAATAACACATCTTTATATAACACATCATTAAATCACACATCTTCAAATAACACATCTTTATATAACACATCATTAAATCACACATCTTCAAATAAGACATCTTTATATAACACACCAATTTCACATCATCAAATAATTCACAAATTACACTTAGTCAAATAATTCATCAATTACACTTCGTTAAATAACTCATCAATTACACATCGTCAAATATTTATTATTTACATATTGTTAAATAATTCATCAAAATCATCTACATAATTATAAGGACATACCCAATAATTGAACAATAGGTTCCTCCCTAAAAGTCACCCAAATCTTACCTCTCACCTAGTTATTATGCTACAAGGCTTTGGTTTCCATTTCCGGGACTTAAAAAGAAGAAAAATAAAGGTTTTCCAATGATGGTGAAGGTGCCAAATACATATAATATCATGACTATCTATCTATTCGGTCAAATTAAATCAATTAGTTTCTGGAAAGAAAATAAAGTGGGTTATATAATAATAATAATAATAATAATAATAATAATAATAATAATAATAATAATAATAAGAACAACAACAACACTTTTCATTGGTTTTTTGTTTCTCTTTAAAAAAAGAAAAAAATATTAAAAAAATATTAAGAAATTTAATGCTCGTTGAAAAGCAAAATTTAAAGGGATTAATTAAATGATTTTTTTAAGTTATTAATATATTATTCTTTATTTCTTTTTTCTTTCAACCATAACAACAATAACAATACTCTCCATTCGTACAATAACAATAACAATACTCTCTTGCAGCTTTTTCCTTCAGGTCAATGTGAACTTATGGCTACGATTATGTGAAGTCTTTGGAAGAGCCGTAACACAAAACTTTGGCAGCAACAGAATGAATCTAGTTCGCAAGTGCTCCAACGTGCAACCCATATTTTGGATGAGTGGAGAGCGGCTCAACACATCAGGTCTCGTTGTCATGCCCCAGCCATCACTTCACATGTGCTGCCTACAAGGCAAGATGAGGAAAGATGGATGGCATCGGCATCGGGTAGGTACAAATGCAACATAGATGCATCATTCTCCACTGCTCACAACAAGGTTGGTTTGGGTATGTGCCTTAGGGACGATACTGGTGCCTTTGTGCTTGCAAAAACAGATTGGTTTGCTCCTCTCTGTGATATTGATGTGGGGGAAGCCGTTGGGTTACACACAGCTTTAGAATGGGTGTCTAATCTCCAGTTTGACAATGTGGACTTCGCACTCGATTCCAAAAGAGTTGTTGACTGTGTTAACTCATGTAATAATGACAATAGTGAGTTTGGTTGTATTATTTCTGCTTGTAAACAGTTGTTAACTGATAGATTTCAGAACTCTCATGTTGAGTTCAATCGGAGGCAAACGAATGGGGTCACCCATGAGTTAGCTCAGACAACCCCATTTAATCCTAACCCCCACATTTTCGATTGTACCTACATGTATTTGACATATTTTAGCTAATGAAATGCAATGATTTTCTTCCTTCAAAAAAAAAATAACAATACTCTCCATTCGTACACCAAAAAAATACTCTCCATTCATTTTCATTTTATTTTATAGAGAGCAAAAAAAAAAGTAAATATTAACACATTTAATGCTTTTTAGGGGACATTTAATGCTTGTTGAAAAATAAAATTTAATGGGGTTAATTAATAATTCATCCGATTCTAAAAACAAGAGAAAAATCTTTTTTCAGTTCATTGAAAAATTAATGTACTTAGACTATAATCTAAACTAAATACATCATTTATTCAATGAATATGAAAAAAAAGAATCATCTCTTATATTTAGGACCGAATGAAGTAAAAAGCATTTGTAAGTTATTAATGTTTTTTTTTTTGAAAGAATAAGTTATTAATGTATTATTCTTTATTTTATGATCAAAACACTCTCAATTGTTTTTCAATTTATTTTACAAAAAGCCAAAAATATAAAGTATAATTGACCAATTTAATACTTATTAAAAAAAAAATTTAAGGACTAATTAAAAAACAAAAATATTTGCAAGTTATTAATGTGTTCTTCTTTATTAATGTGTTCTTTAGTATCGAACTATCTCGCAAATGTGTGATTTCAGAAATCAAACTTTTAAAAATTAATCTCCAAATTATTGAGTGGCAATTTTTTTTTAAGCGGTACAATCAAAATATTATGAAACACACTCCAGGGATAATATTAAAACTTACGTTTCGACTCTAGCAAAAAAATTAAAAATTTCTCACAGATAAGTGTAAAATTCAAATAAAACTTATTCATAAAAAGTTAACGAAACCTTTAACATTCTCATTCTCTAAAACAACATATTTTCAAATAAATGTAAGTAAATTATTTATAATCGTAGTAAGCTTCAATTTTCATAGATTTTGTATGGCTTCCACCTATAGTCTAGTGTCGCTCATATGATTCTTTACAGACAGGGAAGGATTTAGAAATTTACCAAATTTAGTAAGGCACATGTTATGTGCATACAAACTCTCTTACAAGAACAAATTGTTAGGAAATAATCAGAAAAATTATGATAACAAATCATGATTTTTCATTTTCTTCTTATAACGTATTGATACAAAGGTGATGCATGGGCATACTAAGCAATAGAAAGTTCTCCCAAGTCTCAACTCTTAACTTGGAGCAATTACTTTTGTGTTTGATGCAATTAGACATTAATGACTCTTGATCTAGATTATTAGTTTACACATGCATTCGTTAAGACATGATCAAAGACACAGTGCAAACAATATGGAATGCATGTTAAAAAATAGAACAACTTTACATGGATGAAAATGGAGGTTACATAATCAAGGAGTTTCTCTTCAGATTAGTTTGCCAAAACTATACCTATTTTAGAAATATTCATCATGGAATCAATGGTAATATATAAACATGCATAATCTGAGTTAAATACAACAAATTTCTGGTTTACTATATATATATATCAAATACTCTTTAATTTTCATTTTGTCCTTGAAATATGAAGCTCCTTATGACTAAACTAATGTGTAGTGCAAATGGCTGCAACTTACAACAACTAAGCCTTATCCCACTAAGTGGGGTCGGCTACATGAATCAAACGACGCCAAAGTTTTCTATCAAAAACCATGTCTTTCTCCAACTCATTTAAATACCTGCAACTTAACAAACACAAATTCTTATCAAGTAAAATAATGGATATGTGTAGTATCAATATAAGCATAATAAAACAGAGTTAAAAAGTAGATCAAATACAGTGACATGAAATGGCCAATTTGTTGCATTTTTTAGCAACCTGCCAAATGCCAATTGTCCAGAAAAAGATTGCAATATCTCTATCTAACTCTTTGTATTTTACTTATTTTATACTTTCAGAAAGAAAAAAATATAAATGCAAAATCGGATTCTTAAATAATTTAATAATATTTTCTTTGTATAACCTCATTAAGTTGAAAATTAAGAGTAAAGCAAAAAAAACTAAAATGCTGAATAAGATGATAACATGCCATCAATTTTTACATTTATTACGACCTTTTCTTATTTTGTGCCTTTTGTATAAGGAAGCTTTTTTTTTATAACCATATTATAGATACAGAGTATCCACCTCGTTTAGCATCGACTAATCTTTGACGGGCAACCTGTTGAACACACAAAGTGGATTCTCTTATAAGGAAGGCTTGTAACTTTATCCTCTATAAAATCCTGAATTCCACAAACACTCCTCACCCTTTGCGAGGAAGTATTTTGATATCACATTACAGTTTCTGCAACAATGGAGAAGAGCAATGGGAAAGCATGTGGTATTTGTGGGAAGTGGTTCTCCGGTGGAAAAGCCATTGGAGGCCACATGAGATCCCACTTGGTCCATTTGCCGATTCCTCCAAAGCTTGCAGATAATACTCAAGCTGTAGACAATTCGGCCGATTTAACCCATCATCGAAATCAATCTGCTTCTCCACAGACTTGCCATCCCGAAAAACAACAAACACAGAATCTCCTATCAATGAAACAAAACTTCGCTGCCTCCTCTGCAAACTCAAACAGAGAAAATGAATCTGTGTCCTACCCGAAAAACCCTAGCCGCAAGAGATCCAATTGCGGCCGCAAACTTAATGCAGGGGCTGATATAGAAGATATGTCAAGAGATCCAGGTGTTTTGATGGTATGGGGTTTTTACAAAGATGCGCAAAAAAGGGAAGGGATCAAGAAACCAAAAATGAAGGCAAAAGACGGCGAAAGCAGTAGAGGTGACTCGCTTGCCCAAGCAGACTCTGAAGCCAGGTTCAACTGTGAGAGCTGCGGAAAAATGTTCCGATCTTATCAGGCTCTTGGCGGGCACAGAGTATACTGCAAAAGTGACAATGATGGTGATTCAATAGATCGGAAACCTTTTCATTGCCCAAATTGCAACAGAGTGTTCAAGTCTGCTCAGGCACTCGGTGGACACAAGAGGGTACACTCTTCCGGTGCTATTGAATTTCAAAGTGTGTCACACCCGTATTGATTTTTCAAGTCCCCAGTGATGATCCTCTAATTCTCAAAAAGCAATCGTAGAGATAGGGAATTTACAGACTTGATTTGTGATTCTGTACACAGTTTTTAACTGTGTTCAGTTCTGAATGTTATGAACAATATTTGATTTCAATAATTTTAAGTTTTAACAATTTGACATGGTGGGTTTATATTTATGTAAGAGGGATCTTTGTTTTGATTACCATTTCAGAGTTTGTGCTAGTAGTTTCTATCTTTTTTGTCTGTTAATTCACGTTGTTCAGTGTTATTAATTGCAGAAAACAACGGTGTGTTCAAATTTTGTAACGCAACAGTGCTATAGCGCCACTATAATCACTATTTGACAGCATTTTGTACTAAATAGCATGTCTCCGAACACACCTCTGAACACACTACAGCGCAGCTATAGCCGCTATTTAACACACTCATGTTTAGCCCAACTATTTCTCCATATCTCCATAAAGAACAAAATAAACTAAATCATATTTTCTTTTGTTTGCTCATGTATGGATTTAGATCAAACTTCATCAGCTCCGACTCTATTTTTGAACATGTACAAAGCCTAGGATGACTGGCTTCACTAATGGGACATTAGAACTCTTCACAAAGCTTGTACTTATGAACAATGTTGTTAAATGGAAGCCATGGCACGACAATAACAGAATGGCATGGCAGATTTTTTACAACTGTCATAGACAATTTGTGAAGGGATGCTCATCATGGCAGCTCCATAGGCTACAATGTTTATATGATGGCTATGAAGCACAGGCTCAGACACGGACACGGACATTGACAATAAATTTGTGAAAATGACATAATTCAATGTAATCATATATGTCGGTGTCAGACACGATACATATCTGACACCGTGACACGCCTAATCCGAGGAGTATATGTGCTTCACGGGGGCTTTTGGCCTTCCGCCAACGGCAGCACTGCTTATGACGTATGACTTCCCACACCATGGCTTAGACAAATGGACTCACATCTTTTATATAGAGAAGTAACACACATCATAGATAACTTGCTGAACAACAATCATAAATAAAATGTCTTTGTTACTGTATACTCATTGAAGCTTCAACATGACTACAAGTGTTATCTGTGTCATTATTTTGATGCAAAAAAATATTCAAATTCTTTTGAACCTAGGAAGAAAACTTTGGTTCAAATTTTGTGTTTAACCATAGGAAAGGTTCAGTGCCAAGCTGCTATGCACTATGAAGCACGGACACTCATCGGATTAGGCGTGTCCTGGTGTCGAACACGTGTCGTGTCCGACACCGACACAACACATATAATACACTGAATTATGTGATTTTCTCAAATTATTAGCGGTGTCGGCGTATCGGTGTCTGTGTCGTGTCCGGTGTCCGTGTCCGTATCCATGCTTCATAGGCTATGCATATGCTCTGGTATGGTTTT
This sequence comes from Medicago ruthenica, assembly GCA_018208015.1. NCBI lineage: Eukaryota > Viridiplantae > Streptophyta > Magnoliopsida > Fabales > Fabaceae > Medicago > Medicago ruthenica. The sequence continues at coordinate 20,496,182 of CM031374.1, read as the reverse complement.
CTAGGAGAGAAATTGCGCTTTGATGAATTATCCCTTTTTCAAAATTTGATAACTCCTTTGAGTTATTCTAATAGTTTGTTAGAAGCCATTGTTGGCAAAAAGGCTAGATGTAAGAGAAATACCTAAGAAATCATGATCATACAAAAGAGGTATCAGATCTATTGCCAAAAGTCAAGATATATTTGTGTATGTTCTATTGGTTCTTAAACATACTACTAGTGTTTTCAATCACAGATCCGAGAATGGAACTGCATATTTTAATCTGTTCTCTTTGGTTCCACCTTTTTTATTGAAATCAAAATGTGTTACTTCTTTTAATTTTTGTCAAATTCATTTTGTTCTGTTCAAAACGATTTATCAAATGCTTCCTAAGGTTAGATAATAGTTGGCTAGGTGCTCTAATTACTATAAGCTCACTGATACTATACCATGTATAATAATCCTATCAACAACACTCTGTTAGCTTCTGTTGCTTCTATATAAAAGTAGAACACAAAAGGCCCCCTAGGACCAAGATGCCGGATGCCAATTGACAATGAGAAAAATGAAATTTCACCTCCATGGTGTGTCATATACCAATCTCTTCTCTTGCCTAACTTAACTTTTAGTAGTTAGAGTTTCATTCTGTGAATGAAGAAGGAAATGAGATAGAAAGGGAATATCGAGTGTTGAAATTTGGGGCCCAACTCATCCTTACAAAACCGGTCTGAAAGGTGAGGAGTGTCTCCTCTTTATAAACTCTTCTCAATAGTCCTATCTATCCAATGTGGGACTAAATTCATCCCTCAAAGCCAACACAATGAAGGTGTTGGAGGTTGCAATGAAGGCAAACTAAAGGTCGCAATTTAGGCGACTAGGGGCAGACCACAATAAAGGCGGAATTTCCAACATCGAGATTCAGTTGCGGCTTCATGTTTTATTATCAAAGATAAGTAAATGGGGAAAGAAGGAATTATGAGATTTTTTATGTTTAGGAGAAACAACGCCTTACTTGGCGAAGATGTGTAAAATCTTGTCACATGTGAATCCTAAATGATTCTAAAAGCACCACATGAGCATCTCTGCGTGTATTAACTCAAGCTTCTTAACCTAAACACCCATTTGACTGTCAATCACCAAGCAATCAATAAGAAATCCAGAACAAATATACAACAAATTAACAATCCCATCAGTCTTCTACCCTAGGGTTTAATATATATGCAGCATATATACTACTGGTGATTTTAAGCAATCAAAGTGATTGTTATTACGGTAAGTATAATAAGTTGTGTATATTGTATATTAACAAACTGAGCTGACTTGTTTCATGTATATGTGTCAGCACTCCAAATAAAGGTGTAGGTTTTAATTCACCTTTGTTTAAATTTGATCATCAATATATATTATTCTTCCAATATTTAAAGCGATTACATAAATAATGCATTATCTCTCGGTCAATGTTTTAAAAACTGAACCGGACAAGGGGAATCTGGAAAGGGAAGGAAGCTTTGAGAGAGAATTCAACTCAAATGGTATCATACTATTGGAAACGGTGGATCCTCTCCCGTTAAAATTTTCTATATTAGAATCTCAGACCACCAAGCAAACAATAAGAAATCCAAATCAGTCTTCTACCCTACCCTATGGTTAAAAATGGAGTCCAGTGTGTGTTGAATTGAAAAGAAATGATGCGAATAGTAATAATAATAATCTTAATTCCAATAAAAATTTCCAGTTACCAACGGTTCTCAGAATGCGCTGCAGGAGAGGAGAGGAGAGGAGAGGAAAACCCGACGACCAAGTGTTGTTGACTATGCGGCAAACGGCTGATGGGCAATCAATGGGGATGATTACAATCTCATTCTTTTGTTTGGGAGAGAGATTACTTGTACAAATATCAAGATAAACTTACTATTTTAATTTTCTTAACATGTGCAAATTTGCAAACGATAGAAAAACTGTATAATAATAGGTCAAAAATATTAGAAATAAATGAATTCGAATAAAATCTTTCAGCTACCAAATAAGTAAATCAACAGCAGTACGTCGCACGAGCTGCATGAGAGGAGAGGGGAAGGAAAATTCGACGACAGTTCCTTTTTCTGGTGTTATTGTCTATGCGGCTCATGGGATTTCGGATTACAATCTCATTTTTATTGTTCGAGAGCTTCTCACTTTTAAGAGACTAAAATGTTTGAGAGTTTTGGAAGGAGGGGATAAAAGGGTAGGGAAAGAATATTTTGAATTTAACGTGTTTGGTTAAAGTTTTAATGGGGACGAGAAAGGGAGCAAAATCCCTTTAAATCTTACTTTTTATTTCCCTTAAATCTCTTTAAATTTTATTGTATTGCTAAAATTTTCTTAAGATTAATTTAAAATCTCAATATTATCATTGTAACAACTTTTATTATTATTATTATTATTATTATTATTATTATTATTATGTTATATCATTCCTGTAACAACTTTTATTATTATTAGGTTATATTATCCTTGTAACAATTTTTATTATTATTAGATTATATTATCGTTGGTTTATAAAATCGTAAAAACAACCATTTTCGTATATTTAATTAAGTTTAAAGGTAAAACAGTAAATTAATTTTAAAATCTCTTTCTTCTCCTTGTGAACCAAACACATTTTAATTAAAATTTCTCCCCTCCCCTATTTTGAACCAAACACACATTTAGTTAAAATATCTCCCCTCCCATCCCCTCCCCCACTCTCCATTAAAATCCCCCTCTGGTGAACCAAACCGACATTTAAGGGTACTAGTGTGTACACCCGTGCATCACAAGAGAAAAATTTGTTTTAAACAAACGTAAATAAAAAATATTTTATACTCATTTTTATGAAATACTAAAGAGTTATTTGTCAATTTTTAAATTTTAGAAAATATCATTTCATAAGAAAATTCGTTGACACTTTTGGTAAAAGTTAGTTATTATAATTGCAAAATATAGAAAATATTTGAAAAAAACAATTCATTTAGTTATTAGTTTAAAGATCAAGTGTACATTACACTCATTTTCAAGCCTTCCGCATAAATTGTCAATTTAAAAACACAACATTTAAAAAAAATCACACACAATTTTTGGATTAGATTTGACCGTAGAACTCTTGGGTTGTAGAATAAAATCAACATAACCTATAAAACTCAACATGACAAATAAAAACCTAAAAATGAAAATTATTAATATTATTATGACTTGTCCAGCAGAGGTGGTCACAACACTTAAGATAAAGATAAAAATAATGCCATTTTCTTCTAGATACTCATTCTTTATGCTTATCTCCCTCCAATTAAAAGTTTCTTCCTTGCTACAGAGACACCAAACAAAAAGTTTCTTCCTTGTACTTACATCTAGAATTCACAATTTTGTTTTTCTTATCTAAAATTATGTTTTAGGTCTATTTTGCAATTTCAATGACTTTGCGAGGTATTAAGATGCCAAAGGATGTTTTATTTTGGCCAAGTTAGATGATGTATTGTTGGGAGTCACAATCTCCAACCAACCATATACAATTTATACACCTTCTATGGTTCCATCCATCTATAATTTCTCTTACATTTGTGTTGTACTTTTGTTTTCTTGGATACATCTCTATTTTATTCATACTTTCAATTTTTGTGCTTTATTTTTTATCCTTTTTCCTCGTGACTGTATTTTGCAGATTTGGCTCTAATCTCTATTTGGAGATTCAGGTGTGAACTTTGCTTAAACAAAAAGGATGGACCACATACATTCTAAATTTGTTAAAATCAATTTGTCTGCAAAAATTTCATTCGAAGAATTTTGTGTACAAAACAATCACCTATAAAATTTTAATATGGTATAGCTACTAGCGTCCTAAAAAAATGTAGAGTTATGATAACTAAACACATTTTTTCAGACAAATACCCGACACCAATGGCAAAACAGTAATATGATTTAAACACAGGGACAACTTGATATTTTCACCCCCATTATTCTCTTTCTGGATCTATCTTCATCTCTCTCCCTGCAACTACAATCTTCACCACCACCGACCTCACCACCTCACCCTCTTCATCAGTTACCACCACCGTCCTCACCACGACACCGTCCTCATCACCACCACCGTCCTCACCATCTCACCCTTCGTCTTCCCCACCACCACTCCATCACGCCGCCCTCACCACCATCGTCTTCGACCTTCAATCCTTCAAATCTGAACACGCTGTTCTCACCACCGTCATTGTCGTCGTTTCATCGCGCCGTCAATCTTAGACCTAACCTTCAATCTTGTCTTCTCCATCACACCGCCGGCGACCTTCGCGTCCCCATCACGCCGTCGCGCGACCTCTGTCGCTCTCTCTCCCTTGTGACCTCCAAATTTGTCTCACGACCAGTGTCTCTCACGGTGGCGGCATTCGAACGTCGCCGATGAGTGATTTGTAGAAAAAGGAAGCAGTGAGGGAGGGAGGGAGAGAAGAGAGAGAAAGAAGGAAAAAATAAAAGAAAAAATAATAATATAAAAATATTGTATTATATACTATGGTGTCTGTATTGTGTTTGATATTTTGTGTTCATTTATCATTTCTGAAAAATGTATATGGGTATTAACCTAAAATATGTATGCGGGTACATAATAAATGTTTTTTTTTCTTTGTCGATATAGTAAGAAAAATAGTGCAATTAAAAGGTGAGGTTTCCATGATGTGGAGTGTGGACCCTAGAAATATTAAAAGAATAAAGATAGAGCCAGATCGCCAAAATACCATCATAAAGACTAATATAAAAACTAAATATAAAAACTAAATATATATATATTTTTTTTGAAAGAATAAAGACTAAATATATATTTGCATAAAATTGAAGAAGCAATTAAAGAATATATGTTTAAGGGTAAAGAAAATAAAGGAACCAAAAAAAAAGTTTAAGGGAAAAGGAAAATGTATTGATTATTAAATAGTGTTTGGGGTAAAATGATGGGTTGATTTTTGAATAAAAGGTGTGCAAATATTATTATTATTATTATTATTAGATTGAATAAGTGATTTTTAAAACAAGTGGTGTACAATAATGGTGATATTTGTACAACAACTAGTATGATATTCGTGTCAAGCACGGTGAATTAACGTATTTATATAAGTATACTAAAAAAATATGTTATTTTAAACTGAAATTCCTGGCAATTAACTGGTTCTGAACTAAAAACAGAGTATGAAATCTAACAGTTCAGAAGCAGAAAATAAAGTGCAGAAAGATAAAGAACACAATGAATTTGTTAACCCAGTTCGGTGTAAACTTCACCTACTCTGGGGGATACCAATCCAGGAAGGAAATCTACTAAGTAGAATTAATTCTAAGACTCAATAGCCCCTGTTCTTCGTCTTATCACTTAATCTCTACCCGTCTAGACTTCTACCTAGGAAACCACCTAAGTATAAGAACCCACTTACTTCCTAATCAATTAATCACAACCCAGTGATTAACAAACTCAACAAAAACAACAAATTGAAGTCACACTTCAAGACAACAAAGACATCATTCGTACTTAAAAGCTTTGAATGAATTACAACTCAAAACAATCTAAACCAGCTCAAACAGATGAGTGGTTGTAACACCCATATAGAGATTGCCTAGGATCTCTTACGAGTATTAAAATACAATACAGAAAATTGGCTTATTAATATACAATGCATAAGTCTTTAATACAATCCATAAATCTGATACAAACATTTTCCATAATATACATCATTCATATACAATATCCATAGAAAACATAAGCAGCACGATCAATCTGTAGCTTTCTCTTTACCTTTACGTCGTGCTACCTGCGAAGAACCTGCACCAGAAGGAAAGGGATGAGACATAACGTCTCAGTGAGCTCCTACCCTACCTACTGTTGGCAACCACAGGGAACCTAGGGTCGCCGTGCCTACCTTTGCAATCTCGGGGATACCTATGATCACCAAGTCTCAATCTTACCCATAGAGGGCTATCTGACTGATTTTGCTAAACTGGTGATCAAGGGAAACCTAGGATCACCTTCTGATAACTGCTAATTGATATCAGATAACTGTCTGAATAAATATTTCCTGACTGATAGTGTAATAGAATATTAACTGATACTTTATGTTAGCTGTTAGCGTTGAACAAGCAATATTATCTGGGTTCATTTTACGGAATGCCCCCGGATGGAGTAACCCCGAAGCACATTCCCCTGATAACCGGTGAAAATTCCTATCATATCAGGCTAACACCGGACTCCTCTTGTCGTCGTGCGGTCATCCTTGCGGAATAACGCGTCCCACTGGCGTGAACCTCCTGTGTCCCACTGGCGTGAACACAGAAGACACGACTTAATAATAGTCTTAACTTTTTGTATACCTCCCGTGTCCCACTGGCGTGAACGACGGAAGACGCGAATAAATATTCTTTAAGCTTATGCATGAACCTTTCATGTCCCACTGGCGTGAACGATGAAAGTCACGACTTAATGGTATTAATCTTAGTCTTTACTTTGCGTGAACCATTCGTGTCCCACTGGCGTGAACATCGAAGGCCACGGCTAAATCTACTAGTTCTTGAACTCTTAACCTATAAAAGGTTCTAGACTTGAATTCTATATCATTCTTGAGCTTGCACGTACTTAATTGTGTATGAAAAATTGCTTAGTAAGGGATAATCCCCATACTAGCTCTTATATTTCTCTATGATTACTTGTGGATTAAGACATCCATCCTCTCAAGCTTATGCCTATCCTCACTCTATAATAATGTTCTAAACATACTCAAGGATAGGTCTTTAAATGCTCTTTAGCAATGCTTAACCATTACATGTTGTTCCCTGAGTCCGAAGCAGTATTAGAAAGCCGAAACAGTGCAAGTAAAGATGAAAAACAACATTGTTTTGTCCCCTTCAAAATCGTGACACGATTTGGAAATCGTGTCACGATTTCATGCCCAGAAATCGTGTTTGGTTCTGCCTGTGAAATCGTGACACGATTGGAAAATCGTGACACGATTTTACCTGCAGTTGGACAGCATAGGGCAAGTTTAAAACATGTTTTCCACCATTTTGGCTTATCCAATCATGCCCAAACATCACAACAGCTTAAATGATAAATTCAAAAGCATAACAACAGATTACAACATGTAATGATCAAGAATTACTATCCAAATGGAATTAGGGCTTGAAGTTCATAACTTGTTCATAAATGCTAAAATTCACAAACTTACTCAAACGGGTTCTAAAACCCTGTGGAGCTCACCTTAAACCTCCTATTGGTGCTTGCTATCTCTGATTCCCTAAGCCTTGGCTTTAAGCTAGCACTTCTCTTAATTCCTTCCTTGATTCTCCTTGTTACTGTCTCTTGTTCTAGCTACACAAACCAAGCTTGCTTGCAAAGTTTTCTCCCAAGAATTGAATTGAGAAAAGATGAGTTTATGGAGAGGGAGTGAGGGCGTGTGATTGAGGGAAGAGAGGAAGAGAATTGCTGATTTTGGATGAGTAGAGGGAAGAAGGAAATGATAGTGGGAAAATATCTAGTTCCCATTTTTAACTAAACTCCCTTTTTGCCATTATTTACCATAATACCATTGCATCATATTACTAATTTGCCATGCTTCTCAATTGCGTCTAATACTGATAATAGTTGCATCAAAGCGGGATATTACAATCTACCCCCCTTAAAGAAATTTCGTCCTCAAAATTTAGAATCTACCTGAAAATAAATGGGGATAGGTCTCTTGCATCTCTGACTCTAGCTCCCACGTTGCTTCGCCGTCGGGAGAACCTTTCCATACAACCTTAACAATAGGAATTTCTTTGTTCCGCAAAGACTTAACATCACGATCAATTATCTGGTCTGGCTCAGGTTGAAAAGTCAAGTCCGATCTCAAATCAATACTGTCCAGCTCAACTGGTTGGAAAGGATCAGGAATGAATTTCCTTAACTGTGAGACGTGGAAGACATCATGTAATCCTGACATGGCTGGTGGCAGCGCTAACTGATAAGCTGCCGGACCAACACGTCGAAGTATCTAAAATGGTCCAACATATCTTGGACAAAGTTTCTTGGTCCTGAATGCTCCTCTTAGGCCCAACTTAGGTGTAACCTTAAGAAATACATGATCTCCTTCATCAAACTCTAAAGGTCTTCGCCTCCTATCAGCATAACTTTTCTGGCGACTTTGTGCTGTTCTCATTTTATCTTGAATGGACTTAATCTTTAGAGTTGTCTCCTGAATAATTTCTGGTCCCAAAATACTTTTATCTCCAACCTCAGCCCAGCAAAGTGGGGTTCTACATTTCCTACCATACAGGGCTTCATAAGGTGCCATTCCAATGCTAGAATGGTAACTGTTGTTGTAAGAAAATTCAATCAATGGTAGGTGATCGTTCCAACTTCCTCTATCTTTTAGGATACATGCACGTAACATATCCTCTAACGTCTGAATAGTCCTTTCTGATTGTCCGTCTGTTTGAGGATGATGGGACGTGCTCATCTTTAATCTTGTCCCTAAAGCCTTCTGAAAAGCTTTCCAAAAGTGAGATGTGAAGATCGGATCCCGATCAGATACAATACTACAGGTACACCATGGAGTTTCACAATCTCCGAAATAAACAACTCGGCATACTGAGAAGCTCGGTAAGTAGTCTTAACCGGCAAGAAATGAGCTGACTTGGTTAACCGGTCCACTATTACCCAAATGGAGTCATGTCCTCGCTGTGTTCGAGGTAATCCACTCACAAAATCCATGGTTATATCTACCCATTTCCATTGTGGAATTTCCAAAGGTACTAACATTCCTGCAGGCCTTTGGTGTTCAATCTTCACCTGCTGACATACAATGCATCGCGACACAAATTCCGCAATGTCTCTTTTCATGCTAGGCCACCAATATTCTCTTTTCAAATCTTGATACATCTTGGTGGTACCTGGATGAATGCTGAAACTGCTCTTATGCGCCTCTTCTAAAATCAACCTTTTCAACTCCTCTTCATTCGGAACATAAATTCTTCCTTCAAATAATAGGGTACCATCTGGTGCCAAAGAAAACCCTGGTTGACCAACTTTTCTTTGAAGGTCCACATCCATAGTTTGCGCTTGTGCAATCCTAAACCGTAGGTCGCACGTAATCTCTAACTTGTTCAGCAAGACGCCACCTTCCATCTCGGTAACATGGAGATTAAGATCTCTAAACTTTTCATATAACCCACACGTGTGCATCATCATTTCAGCTTTAACCAAAGCCTTTCGACTCAAAGCATCTGCTACCACATTTGCCTTTCCGGGGTGGTATTTCAAATCAAAGTCAAAATCCTTCAAGTATTCCATCCATCGCCTTTGCCTCATGTTGAGGTCTCGCTGATCAAACAAGTATTTTAAACTCTTGTGATCACTAAACAGATCAAACTGCGCACCATACAAATGATGTCTCCATATCTTCAAGGCAAAAAATATAGCTGCTAACTCAAGATCATGGGTGGGATAATTCTCTTCATGTGTCTTGAGCTGTCTGGACGCATACGCTATGACATTTTCCCCTTGCATAAGAACACTACCCAGTCCTTTAGAGGATGCATCGCAGAAAACAGTGTATCTCTTTTCAGGATCTGGTATTGCCAACACTGGCGCCTTAGTCAACTTCCTTTTTAAAACTCTGAAACTCCTTTCACATTCCTCGTCCCAAACAAAGGGCACATCCTTTCGGGTGAGGCGTGACAGAGGCAAGGCAATCTGAGAAAACTTCATAATAAACCTTCGATAATAACCTACCAAGCCTAGAAAGCTCCTGACTTCAGCTACATTCTTGGGTCTTTCCCAACTGAGTACAACTTCAACTTTAGACGGATCAACGGCTACTCCTCCTTGAGAAATAACGTGACCCAAAAACTTAATCTCAGTTAGCCAAAATTCACACTTGCTAAATTTAGCAAACAACTGTTTGTCTCTGAGGACGTTCAAAACAATTCTTAAGTGCTGAGCATGCTCCTGAGGATCCTTAGAATAGATCAAGATGTCATCTATGAAAATCACCACAAATTGATCTAGGTAAGACTGAAATATTCGGTTCATATAATCCATAAATACCGCTGGAGCATTAGTTACACCGAAAGGCATAACCAGAAATTCATAGTGTCCGTAACGCGTTCGAAACGCCGTCTTAGACACATCTGAAGACTTAATACGAATCTGATGGTAACCTGATCGAAGATCAATCTTAGAAAAGACTGTTGCTTCCTTAAGCTGGTCTAGGAGGTCATCAATCCTGGGAAGAGGATACTTGTTCTTGATAGTCACCTTATTAAGTTGACGGTAGTCAATACACAGTCTCATGCTTCCATCTTTCTTCTTGACTAACAAAACTGGAGCACCCCAAGGTGACACACTGGGTCTGATAAAATGCTTCTGGATTAACTCCTCGAGTTGAGATTTCAGCTCTTTCAGCTCTGTTGGTGACATTCTGTACGGTGCCACAGATACTGGCTCCGCTCCTGGAATCAAATCAATTGAAAACTCCACCTCACGCTCTGGAGGCAAACTAGTTACTTCTGAAGGGAAAACATCTAAGTATTCATTCACCACAGGAATATCACTGGGACTTAACTCTGATTCTGAGGCCACAGTGAGCATAGCATAGAATCCCTTATCTTGAGCACAAATGAATTGAATTAACTGATGGGTGCGGTTAATCAATTCAGACAGAGCCACACCTTCCGTCGTATCACTGGTCGGCATATAAATACTCTTCTCTGAACATCCAATGTACACATGGTTAGCAGAGAGCCAATCCATGCCTAAAATCACATCAAGTTGCTCCATCGGGAGACATACTAAATCAACATAATAAGTCTTACTAGACACAGTGATAGGACAGTTTTCACAAACATACTTTGCCTCAATTCCGCCTTCAGTAGCGGTAGATACTAACATTGGAGGGTTCAACGGAGACAAAGGTAATTGCAGCGTCTCAACACATTTATATGAAATAAAAGAACAAGTAGCGCCGCAATCAAAAAGAACTTTTATTGGATTTGTACCCAAATAACACATACCGACAATCAAATCTTCATTGGCCAAAGACTTTGCACTATCAATGGAGTACACTCTGCCCTTACTGGTAGTTGTTCCTTCAGCTGTTCCTTTAACACGTCTGTTTGGACACTCTGATACAAAATGTCCTGGCTGCTTACATCCATAACAAATACCAGCACCTATCAAGCACTCTCCTTTATGCATCCTACCACACGTCTTGCAAGTAGGATTAGTCCGCAAAGGATGAGATTGTGGAGAGTATGTCTGTTTCCCTCTCTGCGGGGATCCTTTTGGCTTGAGCTTGTCGTGATACTTATCTGACATCCTGCTTTTCTTCCTTTCAAAAGCTGCTGAACTTTCTTTCGAGGTCTTAGCAAGTCCTGCTTCGACCACCAGACTATCATGCACCAGTTCATCGTAACTTGCAGTTCTCTGAAGACTCACTGCTGTGTCGATCTCGCCTCTTAAACCTCTTTTGTACTGGTTCATCTTCCAGACTTCATTCTCAGCATACTCATTGTGTGTAGAATAGTAGGACAACTCTTCAAACTTCTTTGTGAACTCAGCAACCGACATACTACCTTGCTTCAACTCTAAGAACTCTTGCTCCTTCTTTACCTTGGAAGACAAAGGTAAATATTTTTCTAACATCACTTCTTTAAAGTTTACCCAATTTACTTCTACACCGTTCGCTTCCATCTTGCGCTGAGCAGATTCCCACCAGTCTTCTGCTGCGCCTCTGAATTGATTTGTGGCATAAACCACTTTATCCTCTTCTGAACATTCAGCCATTCTAAAGATCTTTTCCATCTGTTTAATCCACTTTCTTGCTTCTTGAGGTTCACCTTCTCCATTAAACTCCGGAGGGTGATGTCTGTTATATTCCCGGAACACTGGGTTACCAATTACGGGAGGAGGTGGTGGCTGTGGATGGAAACCCTGCCCTTGCTGCATCATTTCCATCCATTGCTGTTGAGCTTGGGCCTGTTGCTGAGATTGTTGTTGCATCATCAGCATCATTTGCTGATACTGTAATGCATTCTGAGCTTGTTGCTCTTGATACTGCTGATGCCAGGCCGGCTGTTGCTGTATCATCTGTTCCCATGAGTTCATACTGGGTCCTCCACTTTCATCACTGGCTTGATTAGCACGAGGTCTACCGGGTCCTCTTCTTCTCACAGACATCTTATCCTAGCTGTCATATGCAAGTCAAAGTGATCAGTTTTAACCAAATATAACAGTTAGAATAATGTCCTGGATCCAAGAGGTCCACAAACTTGGATTGTACTTTAATGACCCAAAGCACGGTCTGAATCGACCTGCTCTGATACCAAATTGTAACACCCATATAGAGATTGCCTAGGATCTCTTTCGAGTATTAAAATTTCGTACCAGATACATTAAATACAATACAGAAAATTTACATTTAATTATACATATTAGGAGTCATCATACAATTCTTTATCCGATACACTTCTTCTCTACAATATACAACATACTACATCATCTTAAACATATATATACATAAGCAAATAGTCAGCACGATCAATCCAAAGCCTTCTCTTTACCTTTACGTCGTGCTACCTGCGAACCTGCACCAGAAGGAAAGCGATGAGACATGATGTCTCAGTGAGCTCCTACCCTACCAACTGTTGGCAACCACGGGGGTAACCTAGGGTCGCCGTGCCTACTCTTGGCAATCTTGGGGATACCTATGATCGCCGTCATTCTTTACTTACTTCGCGATCAAGGGGAAAATCTAGGATCGCTGCATGTCTTAATCATTTCTCATTATAATCTAACTTGAACTTATACTTAGTGATCTTGGGGACATCCTATGATCACTTCTCGTTCACTAGGAACTAACTGTCATTTACCCAATATATGTAAATATACATATTCATCTTTTCATATCTTTAAGTTAGAGGTTAGCGTTGAACAATCAATAATTATCTGAGTTCATTTTATGGAGTGCATCCGGGTGGAGTAACCCTGAAGTACATCTCCCTTCTTACCGGTGAAAATTCCTATCATATCAGGCTAACACCGGACTCCTCTTGTCGTCGTGCGGTTATCCTTGCGGAATAACGTGTCCCACTGGTGTGAACCTCCTGTGTCCCACTGGCGTGAACAACAGAAGACACGACTTAATAATAATCTTAACTTACGCGTATACCTCCCGTGTCCCATTGGCGTGAACGTCGAAAGACGCGAATTAATATTCTTTTAACTTATGCATGAACCTTTCGTGTCCCACTGGCGTGAACAACGAAAGTCACGACTTAATAATAATCTTAATAATTCTTTGAAATTGATCATACCAATCTATAATATTCCTTAAAGGGATAAATCTTCTAATACTTGACATTTGAACCTATAGTCATAGGCTTATCGTTCTCATAAGCCGCTGCTTGATTATTGAAAATATTCCATAGCTTAAATAACTTTATTCTTGCATTTCTAATGCTTTGCCCAATCCTTAATCCATCCATTCCTTAAATGTTGAAATCTCCTTCCGGATATGTCAAGAATGGTGTTTTTCTTAGAAATTTAAGTTCTCATTGAAAACGGTTATTAAAAGCCTCGCCGAACGCGTTTACAGCACCCAGAACGAACCAGAACAGACCTGAGCTGTCTGCCTGATTTCGCTGAGCGAAAGGTTGGCGAAATGAGGCAGGGAAAAATGCTGGAAATCGCCGTAATCTCGCCCCGAGTTCGCCGGGCGAAAATGACAGTTCAAAACCTGTTAAAAATGTGATTTTTCCACCATTTTGACATATCTAATCATACCCAGGCATCCCAACAGTATAAGGAATGAATTTCTAATACAAATTGATAGTTTAAAACATGATTAATCAAGGAATTGGCAAGCATATGAGATTAGGGTAAAATTTCTAAACTTAGCTCAAAATGTAAAATACTCTCAAACTTACTCAAGCGGGTTCTAAAACCCTGTGGAGCTCACCTTAACCTCAATTGGTGCTTAATGGTTTCTGAACTTCAAGCTCTAACTTGCTCCTACTCCTTTCCTTAATTCTTCCTTGTTTCTCCTTTTTCTTTCTTTTGCTCTATCTTCCAACACAAGTTTTCTAGTAATAACTTCACAAGAATTTAATGAACTTTTGATGGGTTGTGGCAAATAGGGAGGAGGGCGTGTGAGTTAGAGGGAGAGGAGAGAAACTTTCTGGTTTTGGAAGAGTGAAAGAATGAAAAAGATAGAAAGAAAATATCTTGCTTCTTGTTTAATAATCTTCCCATTTCAAAATATTTACTATAATGCCATTGCTTCATATTTTCAAATTTGCCATGCTTGCATAATGAGTTCTTAACACTGATAACTGATACTTATAATCGGGATATTACAATACCCCCCTTAAAGAAATTTCGTCCTCGAAATTTAGAATTTACCTGAAAATAGGTGCGGATAGTTCTCTTGCATCTCTGACTCTAACTCCCACGTTGCTTCACCGTCGGGAGAACCTTTCCAGACAACCTTAACAATTGGAATTTCTTTGTTCCTCAAGGACCTAACATCACGATCAACTATCTGATCTGGCTCAGGTTGAAAGGTCAAATCTGATCTCAAATCAATACTGTCCAGCTCTACCGGTTGAAAAGGATCGGGAATGAATTTCCTTAATTGAGAGACGTGAAAGACATCATGTAAACCTGACATGGGCGGTGGCAGCGCTAACTGATAAGCTGCTGGACCGACACGCTTGAGTATCTGAAATGGTCCAATATACCTTGGACAAAGTTTCTTGGTTCAAAATGCTCCTCTTAAACCCAACTTGGGTGTAACTTTAAGGAACACATGGTCTCCTTCTTCAAATTCCAAAGGCCTTCGCCTTTTGTCTGCATAGCTTTTCTGGCGACTTTGGGCTATTCTCATCTTATCCTGAATGGATTTAATCTTTAGGGTCGTCTTCTGAATTATTTCAGGTCCCAAAATGCTCTTATCTCCGACCTCAGCCCAACAAAGTGGGGTTCTACATTTCCTACCATACAAGGCTTCATAAGGTGCCATTCCGATACTAGAATGGTAACTATTGTTGTAAGAAAACTCAATCAAAGGTAGGTGATCATTCCAACTTCCCCCATCTTCTAGGATACATGCACGTAACATATCCTCTAATATCTGAATAGTCCTCTCGGATTGACCGTCTGTTTGAGGATGATGGGACGTGCTCATCTTTAATCTTGTTCCTAAAGCCTTCTGAAAAGCTTTCCAAAAGTGGGATGTGAAGATCGGATCTCTATCAGATACAATACTAGCAGGAACACCATGAAGTTTCACAATCTCCGAGATAAATAATTCGGCATACTGAGAGGCTCGGTAAGTAGTCCTAACCGGCAAGAAATGAGCTGACTTGGTTAACCGGTCCACTATTACCCAAATGGAGTCATGTCCTCGTTGTGTTCGAGGTAGTCCACTCACAAAATCCATAGTTATCTCTTCCCATTTCCATTGAGGAATTTCCAAAGGTACTAACATTCCTGCAGGCCTTTGATGTTCAATCTTCACCTGCTGACATACAATGCATCGCGACACAAATTCCGCAATGTCCTTCTTCATGCTAGGCCACCAATAATCTCTCTTCAAATCTTGATACATCTTGGTGGTACCTGGATGAATGCTAAAACTCCTCTTGTGCGCTTCCTCTAAAATCAACCTTTTCAACTCCACATCATTCGGAACATAAATTCTTCCTTCAAACAGTAGTGTTCCATCGTGTGCTAAAGAAAACTCCAGTTGGCCAACTCTTCTTTGGAGATCCATATCCATAGATTGCGCTTGTGCAATCCTAGATCATAGGTCGCACGAAATCTCTAACTTGTTCAACAAAATGCCACCTTCTAACTCGGTAACATGGAGATTAAGATCCCTAAAATTTTCATATAGCCCACATGTATGCATCATCACTTCAGCCTTAACTAAAGTCTTTCGACTCAAAGCATCTGCTACCACATTTGCCTTTCCTGGGTGGTATTTCAAATCAAAGTCAAAATCCTTCAAGTATTCCATCCATCGTCTCTGGCTCATATTCAAGTCTCGTTGATCAAACAAATATTTCAAACTTTTATGATCACTAAACAAATCAAACTGTGCACCATACAAATGATGCCTCCACACTTTCAATGCAAAGACTATAGCCGCTAACTCTAGATCATGAGTGGGGTAATTCTCTTCATGAGTCTTGAGCTGTCTAGACGCATATGCTATCACATTCTCTCCTTGCATAAGAACACTACCCAGTCCTTTAGAGGATGCATCGCAGAAAACGGTGTATCTCCTTTCAGGATCTGGTATTGCCAACACTGGTGCTTTAGTCAACTTTCTTTTCAAAACTCTGAAGCTCTCTTCACATTCTTCGTCCCAAATATAGGGCACATTCTTCCTGGTGAGACGTGACAGAGGCAAGGCAATCTGAGAAAACTTCATAATAAACCATCGGTAATAACCTGCCAAGCGTAAAAAGCTCCTGACTTCTGCCACATTCTTGGGTCTTTCCCAACTGAGTACAGCTTCAACTTTGGATGGATCAACGGCTACTCCTCCTTGAGAAATAACGTGACCCAAAAACTTAATCTCGGATAACCAGAATTCACACTTGCTAAATTTAGCGTACAACTGCTTGTCTCTGAGGACATTAAAAACAATTCTCAAGTGCTGAGCATGCTCCTGAGGATCCTTGGAATAGATCAAGATAAGGCTGAAATATTCTGTTCATATAATCCATAAATACAGCTGGAGCGTTAGTTACACCGAAAGGCATTACCAGAAATTCATAGTGCCCGTAACGCGTACGAAACGCCGTTTTAGACACATCTGAAGACTTGATACGGATCTGATGATAACCTGATCGAAGATCAATCTTAGAAAATACCGTTGCTCCTTTAAGCTGATCTAGAAGATCATCAAATCTGGGAAGAGGATATTTGTTCTTGATAGTCACTTTATTCAATTGACGGTAGTCTATACACAGCCTCATACTTCCATCTTTCTTCTTGACTAACAGAACTGGAGCACCCCAAGGTGACACACTGGGTCTGATAAAATGCTTCTGAATTAACTCCTCGAGTTGAGATTTCAGTTCTTTAAGCTCTATAGGTGACATTCTATACGGTGCCACAGATACTGGCTCCGCTCCTGGAATTAAATCAATAGAGAACTCCACCTCACGCTTTGGAGTTAAACTAGTTACTTCAGAAGGAAAAACATCTAAGTACTCATTCACAATAGGAATATCACTGGGACTTAACTCGGACTCTGAAGCCACAGTGAGCATCACATAAAATCCCTTATCTGGGGCACAAATAAATTGGATTAACTGATGGGTGCGGTTAATCAATTCAGACAGAGCCACACCTTCCGTCGTATCACTTGTCGGCATATAAATACTCTTTTCGGAACATCCAATGTACACATGGTTAGAGGAGAGCCAATCCATGCCTAAGATCACATCAAGTTGCTCCATCGGGAGACACACTAAATCAACATATTAAGTCTTACTAGACACAGTGATAGGACAGTTTTCACAAACATAGCTTGCTTCAATTCCGCCTTTAGTAGCGGTAGATACTAACATTGGAGGATTCAACGGAGACAAAGGCAATTGCAGCGTCTCTACACATTTATATGAAATAAAAGAACAAGTAGCGCCGCAATCAAAAAGAACTTTTACTGGATTTGAACCAAGATAACACATACCAGCAATCAAATCTTCATTAGCCAAAGCCTTTGCGCCATCAAGGGAGTATACTCTGCCCTTACTAGTGGTTGTTCCTTCAGCTGTTCCTTTACCATGCCTATTAGGACACTCTGATATAAAATGTCCTGGCTGCTTACATCCGTAACAAATACCAGCTCCTAACAAGCACTTTCCTTTGTGCATCCTACCACACGTCTTGCATGTAGGATTAGTCCGTGAAGGATTAGATTGTGGAGAGTATGTCTGTTTCCCTCTCTGAGGGGATCCTT
This sequence comes from Medicago ruthenica, assembly GCA_018208015.1. Classification (NCBI taxonomy): domain Eukaryota; kingdom Viridiplantae; phylum Streptophyta; class Magnoliopsida; order Fabales; family Fabaceae; genus Medicago; species Medicago ruthenica. Next base: position 20,478,210 of record CM031374.1, on the reverse strand, counting down.
TTGGCTTGAGCTTGTCATGATACTTATCTGACATTCTACTCTTCTTCTTTTCAAAAGCTGCCGCTCTTTCTTTCGAGGCCTTAGCAAGTCCTGCTTCAACCACCAAACTATCATGCACCAGTTCATCGTAACTTGCAGTTCTCTGCAGACTCACTGCAGTGTCAATCTCGCCTCTTAAACCTCGTTTATACTGATTCATCTTCTAGACTTCGTTCTCAGCATACTCATTATGTGTAGAATAATAGGACAGCTCTTCAAACTTCTTAGTGAATTCAGCAACCGACATGCTACCTTGCTTCAACTCTAGGAACTCTTGCTCCTTCTTTACCTTGTAAGACAAAGGTAAATATTTTTCCAACATCACTTCTTTAAAGTTAAACCAGTTCACTTCTACATCATTCGCTTCCATCCTGCGCTGAGCAGATTCCCACCAATCTTCTGCTGCGCCTCTGAGTTGATTTGTGGCATAGACCACTTTGTCCTCTTCTGAACACTCGGCCATTCTAAAGATCTTTTCCATCTGTTTAATCCACTTCCTAGCTTCCTGAGGTTCACCTTCTCCATTAAACTCCGGAGGGTGATGTCTATTATATTCCCGAAACACGGGGTTACCAATTGCGGGAGGAGGTGGTGGTTGTGGATGGAAACCCTGCCCTTGCTGCATCATTTCCATCCATTGTTGTTGAGCCTGAGCCTGTTGCTGAGCTTGTTGTTGCATCATCAGCATCATTTGCTGATACTGTAATGCATTTTGAGCTTGCTGCTCTTGATACTGCTGCTGCCAGGCCTGCTGCTGCTGTATCATTTGTTCCCACGAATTCATACTTGGTCCTCCACTTTCATCACTGGCTTGATTAGCACGAGGTCTACCGGGTCCTCTTCTTCTCCCAGACATCTTAACCTAGCTGTCATATACAAGTCAAAGTGATCAGTTTTAACTGAATATAACATTTAGAATAATGTCCTGGATCCAAGAGGTCCACAAACTTGGATTGTACTTTAATGACCCAAGGCACGGTCTGAATCGACCTGCTCTGATACCAAATTGTAACACCCATATAGAGATTGCCTAGGATCTATTACGAGTATTAAAATTTCGTACCGGATACATTAAATACAATACAGAAAATTTACATTTAATTATACATATTAGGAGTCATCATACAATTCTTTATCCGATACACTTCTTCTCTACAATATACAACATACTACATCATCTTAAACATATATATACATAAGCAAATAGTCAGCACGATCAATCCAAAGCCTTCTCTTTACCTTTACGTCGTGCTGTTGGTATAAGCCCTAGAGGCCAATAGTTTATGTCAAACTTTTATATGTATCATGACTTTTATTATTGAATAAAATATGGCGTTCTTTATTACACTTGTTATAAGATAAATAAAGTCCCTAGAATAGTTAGTTCATGTGATGGAATATTAAGTGTGACTTAATCATGAGATTACATCAACAGAAAGAACACTATTCTTAAATGTATCCGTAGTCAAGCTTTAATATGAATTGGGATAATATTAAAGCATGAAGACTATTATGTATGTAGACTGATGACCACATCTCATGGGTCATGAATATGAGATATTAAGTCTATACATAGGTATAAGTATTAGGAGTAATATTCATACTGGATTGACCCATCGTGAGAATACTACATAGTATGTTATGAAATCGTCATAAGTTATTCTCACAATGATAATAGTGTATATCACTCTTAGACCTGAAACCACTATGATCCCTAGATGTGGACTCAAGTGTTTTATTGCCATTCAAACGTTGTCTGTAACAAGATGACTATAACGTTGGTTAATGGGCACTTGACGAATCATGCTGAGGGACATGAGTGTCCTAGATGGGATTTGTCCTTCCTCATAACAGGAGATATATCTTTAGGCCTCTTGATGGAATATGACTGGAAAAATGCATGGCCATGCCGAATTAAGTCAATATGAGATATTGGACTTATTCGTTGTTCAGTATATTTCGGGATCAAGAAATATAAATATTGAGCAAGCAAGGGTGACGTAATCTATGCCTTGTGTTCAATAAAGATATCAGGACAAAGGAGTAATCGTACACATAGATATTATCATGGAAAAGGTTTCGTCAGATCACTTGACATTCTTGTCACTTGGGTAGCAGTGATGTGTTGCTAGATACCGCTCACTGTTTATAATATTAAATATAGGATTTAATATTATTGCCAACGTTACAAGAACCTATAGGGTCACACACTAAAGAACGGTAAAAAGGAGAAATATAAGTAGTACTTATATGATGGGGTACGTTTAGCAATAGGCGCTAATTAGTTAGCGGAAGCTGATGGGCTAATGGGCTTTTGAAGCTCAAGCTGATTTTGTGCAGCAAGGAGTTCTATAAATAGAAGCTCTAGTGCTGAAATCAGCTAGTGCTTTTTCGTCTAACCCTAGAGCAAAACCGTAACCCTTATTCTCTCCCTAACCTCTGATCGCTTGGCTAGCACCGGGAACCAGAGGAAGCTGTTCGTGTGGACGAGTAGAGGCTTCGCTTACTTGCCTAGCTGTGATCAAAGAAACAGTTTCTGCATTTCCAAGAGGTAACAATTCTATCACTGATTCATGTGATATTCGTAATGATCCAAGGAAAGGAAATCAAAATTTTTAAACTTCCGCTGCACTTTATATGTCGATTTCCCTTCATATAACAAATATTTAATTATTATATTTTAAATGTTATGTGAGTCAAACTGAATTTATGTTATTTTCAAGTTAACAATTGTTAATATATGTATTATTTACTGTCTAAGAAAGCTTGTGTATTAAAATATATAATTTTTACTTCAATTAATGCATTGTAAGGAGGAATTTTTTTGAAAAACGTGCAAGGAGGAGTATAATTATAATAACAAGATAAAATATTTCTATAAGATCAAACATATATTTGAAAAAGTAACCATAGACTTGTCAGGGAATGTTAAATACCACACACATAAACTTAATTTCAATGAAATAGAACTTTAATTAAATAAAAAGATAAAAATACCAAGGTATTAAAGACAAAAAAATTAATAAAACAAAGAAGCATAATTTTATTCAATTCTTTCGATTACAAGAATCATTAATTTATTAATATCACTCATTATTTGAAACACAACAAAGTTTCTACTAAAAAAAGGAAGAAGACAGTGGTTGAACAGGAGCAGGGGTTGGGGTTGGGGTTGGTGGGTGATGAGGATGAGGTCTGTGGCGTTCAATGTGTGGTTGATCTAGACTATTAGATGGAATGGGGGATAGAGATGGTGGTTGAACGGGGGCCTTTCTTGGGGTAGATGGGTGATGGGGAGGATGTTTATTGTGATGATGGTCTAGACGAAGAGAATGAATATCGGAAGAAGATTGTGGTTGAATAGGAGCAGGGGTTGGGGTTGGTGGGTTGTGAAGATGAGATATGTGGCGTTCAATGTGAAGGTGAGAAAAACAAACACACAAGAAGGGGGGGGGGGTTGAATTGTGTGACTCTAAAAACTTGTTCTTTTTCTTTTTAAAGCTTAAGGTTCAGTTCAGAAGCTGATATGATCAGTTCTGAACAGATATCAGAAGTTGAATGCAGCGAATTAAAACAAGTTAAGAGGTAAGGGAAAGAGAGACACACAGAATTATACAGGTTCCTTCTCAATGTGAGAAGTAGTCCTGTCCCCTTGTATCCAACAAGAGAGTTTCACTATAATCCAAAGATTACAATTTGCTCAATCACAAAGAAAGAGGCTTCTATGCTCAACCACCAAGGAAGAGGCTTCCAATTGCTCAAGTCACTAAGACAAGAGACTTCCCAATGCTCAAGTCACTAAGACAAGAGGCTTCTGACTCAGACCACAAAGGAATGAGATTACAATTGCTTAGTATACAGACTAAGACTTAAGGGACCAAACTGGTTTACAAGTAAAGGAGTTTGGGATGAACACTTGATCAAATATCAGAGGTGTTCTATTAATACAACACAGGTTAAGACTCTTAACCTTCAGAAATTCTAAGTTACAAAGACTGAAGAATTTCTAAGAGATTTGAACTTTGACAGTTTTTACTCAGAAAACAGGGCAGAGTTTCAGTAATACGTTTCAAGAGTCTTCAACATTTTCTTCTTCAAATCTTCCTCCTTTTATAGACAAAAATAGAGCTGTTAAAGATTTGCTGGAAATCAGGAAATTAGCCGTTGCAATTGGACTAGGTTGCTGCAAATGTGTGCTGCACTTTATCTGTCAGAACAGGGCAGGTGCCATTTTTGAATTGGCCCACCTTAAAAACTGGAGAATGTTTGGGTCAGGGGAACAACTGTTCCATTGAGTTGCTCTGACACCTCCAGGCATTAAATGCGCACAATACTGGTTGCTTTTCCATGCCATATCAGCTTCAGAAGCTACTCAGAGAACAGTGATCAGAAGCTCTCTTTGTACGGATCAGAAGCTGACTTAGTTGTACGGATCAGAAGCTGGCTTCAGGAGTTGACTTGCGTTGACTTCTTCAGAGGTACCCAGACTTCAGAAGCTGCACTTCTTCAGGACCTCCTCAGAAGCTCTTACTTCAGGAGCACTTCTTCAGGACCAGTTTCTTCCTTGCAACCTTCCTTCTTGGCTTTCCTTCTTGCTCTTTAGCTTGTTCTTCATAACCATTATCAATCAATACTTATTAAGCATGTGGTTCTGAAACACTTGAACAAAGCATTAGCAAAATAACCAATTTTCTTTTTAACACTTTGTTATCATCAAAACCATAAAGAGAGATATGTTTACACATAAATGTTTCAACAATCTCCCTCTTATTTTATGAGAGACTTGTTAAACACATTTTGTTCTAACAATCTCCCCCTTTTTGATGATGACAAACATAAGTATTAAAACAGAAAATTGTTGTTAACTTAATTAACAAGTTAACTGCAGGGTGTGAGGTTTGTAAGCTCCCCCTGAGTCTGATCCAAGTTAATTAAGTTCAGTTAAAAAATACAAATGTGAAAATTTCAGAATTGTTATTAAGTTCAATTAACAATCTGACTTCAGGAGAGGTTTGTAAGCTCCCCCTAGGTCTGACAATCCTCAAGGTTAGGTTTGTAAGCTCCCCTTGATTCTTATCCATGTTAATTGGGCTTAATCTTAAGACAATATGATGAAATTTACACTCAGAATTTAAAATGACTTGTTGACTTCAGGTTCTGAGGTTTGTAAGCTCTCCCCCTAAGTCTGATAATCCACAGGATGAGTTTTGTAAGCTCCCTGAGTCTTATCCAAGTTATTTTAAATTCATCTTAACTCACTTAGAGTTATATATCTCACAGAATGTATCATAGCCAGAAATTCACTTCAGAGGCTAAGAATTAAAAAGCAGTTCTCATAAGTTAAATATTGTCAGAAATGTATCAGAGCTAGTCAGAAATATATCAGAGCTTGACTTAGCTTAACTGATCAGTATCAGAGCTAGCTTAACAATTGTATCAGAGCTTAATCCTAACAATTGTATCAGAGCTTTAATAGGCTTAGCTTCTGACAATTTTTAACTTATTTGAGCTCAGGTGCTTTAATACTTGTTTTACTTTTCTCCCCCTTTTGTCATCAACAAAAAGTACTACTTTCACCCCTTAAGACAGAAAAATTTCTCCCTCTTTGTCAAAAGAGTTTGAAAATATCTGTATCAGAGCAGAAATGGATTTGAAAATAGTTTGAAAGCAGGTACCAAAGCAGTTCAGTTTCCCCCTTTTAAAAGAGTTTGAAAGCAGTTCTGACACCTAGTTTGAAAAGATTTCAAAAGGATGCAGAATTTGGGGGGGTTGAACTAACCAGGATTGTGAGATATTTGTGCAATCATGTGGATAACCAAGTAGCAAGGATAATCATCAGAGCCTACTTGATTTTCAATTAGTATATGACTTGCAAAAAAAAAATTAGAATGTTGTTCAGAAGCAGAAAAATTTTGGAGCTTCTGATCAGGTCATTCTGTGTTCAGACATTACTTGTTCAGTACAAACTGGTTCAGCATCAGAGCAAAACAACCAGTTGTGTTCAGTATCAGGGCAAAAACTTTTCAAGAAGTGTTCAGTATCAGAGCAATTCTGAGTTTGCTTTAAAGAAACATATCAGAATCTGATACCAATTGAGGATTTATCTCAGAGTCTGATACCAGCTAAAAGGTTTTTAATTCAGAGTCTGATACCAATTAAAACATTTCTAAAGACTGATACCAAGATGAAAAGAGTTCTTGAAACTGAATATGTCTGAAACACTTTGGGCTTTTAAAATGTGTCTGTGCTAAACATTTTGAAAATAAACTGATATCAGCTGAAAATTGTTTGTTAGGCAATTTTAACAATGAGTATCAGAGCATAAAAACACATTTTTACTTGATGACTTTGGGAGGATTATAGCATAAACTTTCAAAGCTTTAATCATCATTGCCCATAACTATACTTATCAGATTCTGACCAACATTAGATTTTTATCAGATTCAGAGGTCAGAAAATCCAGGTTCTGATCCTTCAGACTCTGAAGTTTTTCAGGCTTAACTTTAGTCAAACTCTCAGAAGATGAGTGTTTGATAAGTCTTAGCTTATGATAAACTTAGAATCAAGGAATACATTCAGATTCAAGCACATTTTCAAGAGATAAAATGCATGTTCAGATTCTTTTTAATAAAATTGAATCTATCTTCTGTTAGGGGTTTTGTGAATATGTCAGCCCATTGATGATCAGTATCAATGAACTGAATATCTAACACACCCTTCTGAACATAGTCTCTTATAAAATGATGTTTTATTTCTATGTGCTTGGCTCTAGAATGCAGAATTGGATTTTTAGACAGACATATAGCAGCAGTATTATCACAATAAATTGGAATATTATCTGCATGAATCTGATAATCCTCTAATTGATGTTTCATCCAGAGCAGTTGTGTGCTACAACTTGCAGCTGAGATGTATTCTGCTTCTGCTGTTGACAAAGCAATGGTTGCTTGTCTCTTGCTGGCCCAGGATATCAGATTCTCACCAAGAAACTGACAGTTTCCACTGGTGGATTTTCTTTCAATCCTGTCCCCAGCATAGTCAGCATCACAGAATCCAACTAGCTTATAATTTAGAGATTTCTTATACAGAAGTCCCAAATTAGTTGTTCCTTTCAGATACCTGAAGATTCTCTTGACAGCAGTCATGTGAGATTCTCTAGGATCTGATTGGAATCTAGCACACAGACATACACTAAATAAAATATCTGGCCTAGAAGCAGTTAAGTATAGGAGAGAACCTATCATACCTCTGTACAGCTTCTGATCTACCTTAGTGCCATTGTCCTCTTTGCTCAAAGTGCAGGTGGGATGCATTGGTGTTGACATCAGCTTGCAATCAACCAACTGGAACTTCTTCAGAAGCTCCTTGGTGTATTTGGACTGATGAACATACACACCTTCTTTGCATTGGTTGATTTGAATTCCCAAAAAGAATTTCAGCTCACCCATCATGCTCATTTCAAATTCATCCTGCATTAACTTAGAGAATTCCTTGCAAAGGGAGGCATTAGTAGAACCAAATATGATATCATCAACATAGATTTGTACAATTAAGATTTCTTTCTTAACAGATTTTCTAAAGAGTGTATTGTCAACTTGACCTCTTACAAAACCATTTTGAGTTAAGAAGTTGCTTAGTCTTTCATACCAAGCTCTGGGAGCTTGTTTCAGACCATACAAGGACTTTTTAAGTTTAAAAACATGGTTTGGATATTTTACATCTTCAAAACCAGGCGGTTGTTTGACATACACTTCTTCAGAAATCACACCATTTAAGAAAGCACTCTTAACATCCATTTGATACAAGATGATATCATGATTAATAGCATAAGAAAGAAGTAACCTGATTGCTTCCAGTCTTGCTACTGGAGCAAATGTCTCAGTGTAGTCTATTCCTTCTTGCTGGCTGTACCCTTGAGCTACTAATCTGGCCTTGTTTCTGATCACTTCTCCTTGTTCATTGAGCTTGTTCCTGAACACCCATTTTGTTCCAATGATGTTCTTCTGATCAGGTCTTGCCACAAGATCCCATACATCATTCCTTTGGAATTGATTCATCTCTTCTTGCATTGCTACAATCCAACCATCATCAGCAAGTGCTTCATCAGTGGTTGTGGGCTCAATCATGGATAGCAGGCCAAGCATGGACTCATTCTGAGTGAATGCTGATCTTGTCTTCCTTGGACTGTTCTTGTTTCCAATGATTAACTCCTCAGGATGTGAAGACTTGTACTTGAATGAGGTTCTGGGTGGATTAGCTTCTGAAGGGCCACCAGGGATTTGTTCAGAACCATGCTGGTCTTGATTAGCATCAGGAGTAGTGTCATTGCTGGAGAGTTTCTCAGAGTCTTCATTGCTTTCAGCTTCTGAACCTTCATCAGAACCTGAACTGGGTTCAGCTTCTGAAGGTTCTTCTGAGATTCTGACATCTGCAAAACTCTCAACCAGCTCTGGTATTTCACTACCAGGCTTCTTATCATCAAACCTAATGTGTATAGCTTCTTCAACAACATGTGTTTCAGAATTATACACTCTGTATGCCTTGGATCTCTCTGAGTATCCTAAAAAGGTACCCTTTTGAGCCTTGGCATCAAATTTCTTTAGGTAGACCTTATTGTTCAGTATGTAACATGTACATCCAAACTGATGAAAATAAGAAATACTTGGTTTTCTTCCTTTAAATAATTCATATGAAGTTTTATTCAGAATTGGTCTGATATAGATCCTGTTCTGAATATAACATGCTGTGTTTACAGCTTCTGCCCAAAAGTACTTGGCAATTTTTGACTCATGGATCATGGTTCTGGCCATCTCTTGTAAAGACCTGTTCTTTCTCTCTACAACTCCATTTTGTTGTGGAGTTCTAGGAGATGAGAACTCATGGAAAATTCCATGATCTTCACAAAAGTTTTCAAAAGGTTCATTTTCAAATTCACCACCATGATCACTTCTGATTTTCAAAATTTTCAAATCAGTTTCTGTTGGGTTTTTGTAGATTGGCTACATTTTGCAAAAACATCTACTAGCCAGATGCTGGGACAGATGTGGTAGCATATGGAACAGCATTACGTAAGTTGTGTTTTCGCGCCAGCTAGCGCTTTATATTTGTATACGCAATCTTTCAAAGATTTGCCTGAAGATTTATTTTCCTCCAGCTTGCTGATCAAGGCGCGTGTATCTGACTGAAGATTTGTTTGAAGTTTTATTTGCCTTGCTATTTGTTCCACAAGATATTGTTCTATATTTGGAAGCTTTTTATTATTTCTAGAAGATTGTTTCAGCAGGACCGGTCAATGTCCATGCTCCACTTTGAAGCCCAGACCCGTGCTATCTCAGTGCTATATATTCATGAAGGCAAACCCTAGTTGAGCAACTAAAAAACCGTGTGTGTTAGCAAAGCGTGTGTTTTAAGGTTTTTTAGGGTTTTGTTTGTTAATTGTGAGCCTTGCTTGTATCACCCTGATTCAAGCTAAGGACTGAGTTTGTTTTGTGTTGTAATTTGTAAGCTACTCCTAAGCTTTTAAGTACGGAGTGAGTATGTGTTATTAGCGTGTGTTTCTCTTGGTTGTGTTTTATGTTTTGGGTGTGTGATAACAATACTGTGTGTGTTGTTCGTAGGAATTGAGACGGGGTCTCATATCTAGGAGTTCCTAGATAGAGTTGCCACTGGTAGGGTCTAGGTGCAAGGTCAAGTAGTGTGTCTGCGTTGGTCTTTTCACTAGAACTATAATAGTGGAATCATTCCTGGATTGGTATCCCCCAGAGTAGGAGAGTTGCTCCGAACTGGGTTAACAAACTCACTGTGTACTTTATATTTCCGCTGTGTTCCTTTTAATTTGTGCTTTGTTACGTTGTGCTATTTTGATTGTAGTTCTGAGTAGACACGCGCTCGGACAGTTGTGCCAACATTGTGCACAGCATATTTCAGTCAGGTTGCCAGGAATTTCAATTGGCATCAGAGCAGGCACCCTGTTCTGTGTGGGTGAGCTCCAGGGAAAGAAGTTTCTGGCTCAATGGATAAAGAAGGAGGACTGGTGAACAGACCACCCTTGTTGGATGGGTCGAACTATGACATTTGGAAATCACGTATGACAGCTTTTTTGAAATCTCTAGACAGCAGAGCTTGGAAGGCTGTGATCAAGGCATGGGTTCCTCCTAAAATAAAAGATGCGAATAATGTTGATACTGATGAGTTGAAACCAGAAGAGGAGTGGTCTACAGAAGAAGACACTGCAGCTATTGGAAACTCTAAAGCCCTGAATGCTTTGTTTAATGGTGTTGACAAAAACATGTTCAGGTTGATTAAACAATGTACTATTGCCAAGGAAGCTTGGGATATCCTAAGAACAGCTCATGAAGGTACTCAAAAGGTCAAGAAGTCAAGGCTACAAATGCTAACAACACAGTTTGAGAATTTGAGAATGAAAGAAGGAGAGAGTATTCATGACTTTCACATGAATGTGCTAGAATATGCTAACACATTTGAATCCTTGGGAGAAAAGATATCTGATGAAAAACTGGTAAGCAAAATTCTCAGGTCCCTGCCTAAGAAATTTGATATGAAAGTATGTGCTATTGAGGAGGCCCAAGATATTGGAGATATGAAAGTTGATGAGTTGATTGGATCTCTTCAAACTTTTGAATTAAAGGTTAATGAAAGATCTGAAAAGAAAGACAAGAACATTGCTTTCATCTCCAACACTGATGAAGATGATGTGGAGAGTAATTTAGATACTGATGAGAGCATCTCTGAAGATATTGTGATGTTGGGCAAACAATTTAATAAAGTTGTGAAGAGGATGGACAGACGCCCTAGGACAAATGCTCCGGACAACAGTCGCAGCATCTTTAAAAATGTCAACAATCAGAGGAAACCTAGAACTGATGACAAAATTAATCAAAGCAAAGGGGTGCAATGCCATGAATGCGAAGGGTTTGGTCACATCAGAACTGAGTGTGCAACGTATCTGAAGAAACAAAAGAAGGTGATGAATGTGTCTTGGACGGATGAGGATGAATCAGAAGAAGAATCTGAAGCTGCAAAACATGTGAATGCCTTGACTGGAGTGTGCACATCTGACCATGAATCTAGTGATGAAGAGGTAACGTACGATGAATTGGCTGATTCCTATAAGGAGCTGTATCTCAAAAGTGAGGAAGTTTGTAGAACTTTAGAAAAACAAAAGAGGACCATTACTCTCTTGCAAGCTGAGAAAGACAAACTTCTGAAAATAAACTCAGACCTCAATGATGAGGTTATCTTACTTACTTCCAAGATTGGCAATATGAACAAGCAACTGCGGATGATGAACAAAGGTACTGATGCTTTAGACGAAATTTTGGAAATAGGACAGAAACCTGGAGATTCTAAAGGTATTGGGTTTGACTACAGTTCCATGCCTCAGCAGAAACAATTACCAGCAAGACAATTTGTGCCACCGGTTAATACTCATGATCATACTATGTCAAGACAGATGCCCCAGCATCAGGTGAGACAACAGGCATCTGGATATAGGCCCAGATCAAAAGGAAGGAATTACAGTTGGGTATGTCACTACTGTGGAAGAAAAGGACATATTAGACCTTTCTGTTTCAAATTACATGGTTACCCAGAAAGGACCCATTCACCAAGACCTGATCCCATAGTAAAGATCACCAAGAAGCAGTGGAAGCAAAAAACTGATAATTTCACAAGCAACACTATGGATCCGAGGAAAATAGAACCAGAAGCTGATGAGATTGCTCAAATTGCTCATACATCTCTGAGAGTGTCATCCAGAAATGATTGGTACTTTGACAGTGGATGTTCCAGACATATGACTGGTGATAAAAATTATTTGACTAATGTTAAGCCTTATGCTACAAGTTTTGTGACTTTTGGAGATGGAGCCAAAGGAGAAATAAAGGGTGTAGGAAATCTTGTGGAAGAGGGTCTACCCAAACTTGATAAGGTGCTTCTTGTGAAAGGATTAACTGCAAACTTAATTAGTATTAGTCAACTGTGCGATCAAGGAATGAAGGTCAACTTTACTAAGAGTGAATGCTTAGTGGCTAACAGTGAAGGGGACATCCTGATGAAAGGTGTTAGATCAAAGGACAATTGCTACTTGTGGGTCTCTCAAGATAAAGCAAAGTTATCTAATTGTCTAATAACCAAAGAAGATGAAGTTAAGCTATGGCACCAAAAGCTTGGACATCTGAATCTCAGAAGCATGAAGAAAGCTATTGCTGAAGGAGCCATCAGAGGTTTGCCAAAACTCCAAATTCAGGAAGGAAGTATATGTGGAGAATGCCAGATAGGAAAACAGACCAAGATGCCTCACCAGAAGCTGCAACATCTGTCCACATCCAGAGTTCTTGAGCTATTGCACATGGACTTAATGGGACCCATGCAAGTCGAAAGCCTAGGTGGTAAGAAGTATGCTTTTGTTGTTGTTGATGATTTTTCTAGATATACATGGATAAATTTCATTAAGGAGAAGTCAGACACCTTTGAAAAATTCAAGGATCTTTGCTTACAACTTCAGAGAGAAAAGGATTGTGGAATTGCTAGAATCAGAAGTGACCATGGGAAGGAGTTTGAGAATGGTAAGTTCTCTGATTTCTGTATTTCTGAAGGAATATTTCATGAGTTCTCTGCACCCATTACTCCTCAACAAAATGGGATAGTTGAGAGAAAGAACAGAACTTTGCAAGAATCTGCCAGGGTTATGCTACATGCAAAGAAGCTGCCATTGTTCTTTTGGGCTGAAGCCATGAACACAGCCTGCTATATTCATAATAGAGTGACCTTGAGAAAAGGTACATCTACAACCTTGTACGAGCTATGGAAGGACAGGAAGCCAACAGTTAAGCACTTTCATGTGTTTGGTAGTAAATGTTATATTCTAGCTGACAGGGAACCAAGAAGAAAGATGGATGCCAAAAGTGAAGAGGGAATCTTTCTAGGCTATTCTACAAACAGCAGAGCCTATAGAGTATACAACTCCAGAACCAAGACAGTGATGGAATCCATAAATGTTGTTGTAGATGATGAAGGAAATAATGCTATGCCAGATGATGCTCCATTTGACACAGCTTCTGACCTACAGGAAGCAAAGAAAGCAGATGAAGCAAGTGATAAGCAAGATTCTGAAGTAACTGGCCCAGAGAAGACAGCTCCCAACAAAGGACCATCTATCAGAGTTCAGAAAAATCATCCCATAGATCAAGTCATTGGCGATCCTAACCAAGGGATCACAACTAGAAGGAACTATGATGAAGTATCAAATTCTTGCTTTATTTCTAAACTTGAACCAAAGAATGTTAAGGAAGCTCTAACTGATGAGTTCTGGATTAATGCTATGCAAGAAGAGTTAACTCAGTTCAAGAGAAGTAATGTGTGGGACCTAGTTCCTAGACCAGATAATGTGAATGTTATAGGTACCAAGTGGGTTTATAAAAACAAGTCTGATGAAAATGGTACTATCACTAGAAACAAAGCTAGACTGGTTGCACAAGGATATTCTCAAATTGAAGGTGTAGACTTTGATGAGACTTTTGCTCCTGTAGCTAGGTTGGAATCTATTAGATTGTTACTTGGGATTGCATGCATACTAAAATTCAAGTTGTATCAGATGGATGTCAAGAGTGCCTTTCTCAATGGGTACTTGAATGAAGAGGTCTATGTGGAACAGCCTAAAGGTTTCATTGATCCTAGTTTTCCAAACCATGTGTACAAATTGAAGAAAGCTCTATATGGCCTGAAGCAAGCTCCTAGAGCTTGGTATGAGAGACTTGCTGAGTTTCTAATCAACCATGGTTATAGGAAAGGGGGAAATGACAAGACCCTGTTTGTGAAAGATGAAAATGGACAGTTAATGATTGCTCAAATATATGTAGATGACATAGTCTTTGGAGGAATGTCTGACCAGATGATAGAGCATTTTGTTCAGCAAATGCAATCTGAATTTGAGATGAGTCTTGTAGGTGAGCTAAAGTTCTTTCTTGGTCTTCAAGTGAAACAAATGGAAGATACTATATTTATCTCTCAAAGTAAGTATGCTAAAAATATAGTCAAGAAATTTGGGATGGAAAATGCTGCTCATAAAAGAACTCCTGCTCCCACACATGTAAAATTATCAAAGGATGAGAAAGGTGTGGATGTTGACCAGAGCATGTATAGGAGTATGATAGGAAGTCTTCTATATCTTACAGCAAGTAGGCCAGATATCACATTTGCAGTTGGAGTGTGTGCCAGATACCAAGCTGAACCAAAAATAAGTCATCTGACTCAAGTAAAGAGAATTCTGAAGTATGTGAATGGTACTAGTGATTATGGTATGTTGTATTCTCATGGGGAAAGCACTGTGTTGTTTGGATATTGTGATGCTGACTGGGCTGGAAGTGCAGATGATAGAAAGAGTACCTCTGGTGGATGCTTCTTCCTAGGCAACAATCTTATATCCTGGTTCAGTAAGAAGCAAAATTGCATTTCTTTGTCTACAGCTGAAGCTGAGTACATAGCAGCAGGTAGTAGTTGTTCTCAATTGTTGTGGATGAGACAGATGCTGAGTGAGTACAATGTCAAGACAGATGCTATGACATTATATTGTGACAATCTGAGTGCAATTAATATCTCCAAGAATCCTATTCAACATAGCAGGACCAAACACATTGACATTAGACATCATTTTATAAGGGATCTTGTTGAAGACAAAATTGTTACTCTTGAACATGTTTCAACTGAAGAGCAATTAGCAGATATTTTTACCAAAGCCCTTGATGCTAATCAATTTGAAAAATTAAGACGGAAGTTGGGGATATGCTTAGTTGAAGAATTGTAGCAATTAATGTGCAAGGGACGTGCAGCTATTAGTTTTTTCCTCGTCAACCGCTTATTGCACGTCACTCAAGGAGGTTATTGCTCACTTGCCTTTTTCAAAACTCTTGCACGTTATCATCATTACCTTTGTCCTAACTTCTCTCAACCTCTCATTGCCTCTCTTACCGCGCACATCTTCTTTCAAAAATCGTCCACCTCTCATACCTTCACATTCCACATCATCACCATGGCTGATTCGTCTTCGCATCCAACTACACAAGATCAAGCTGAAGCCGTCATCACTGATGCGCAACCCCTCACCACTATCCCTAGCGCTCCTACAAAGAAGCGTCGCACTAGGGCTTCTGCACCACGAAGGAAGACACTTGCCAAATCTAGCAAAGCTGCCTCCTCCACCGCTGTGAACACCAGATCAAGATCAAAAGGTAAATCTTCTACCACTCCTGCTGTTCCAAAAGTAGGACTTAGTATGGGTGATCTGTACCTTAAGGACAACCCTTTTGTATCGACTGTTGTTGAACCACATGCTGAACCTTCTGTCACTGAATCTGAAAATGTCGCTGTTGAGAGTACTGTAGCCATGCCCGAAACCCTAGGTTCTGATAATCCTAAGGTAGATGAAAAATTAGCTGGTGATTCTTCGAATTCTCCTATCGAGAAAGATGTTACTACTGGTTCTGGTGAAAAGGATGATGTTGATACGGCTGTGTCTGAGACACCTGCTGATTCCCCTGCCACAACAAAGAATGCTGTGACAGATGCTCCCGCATCTTTGTCACAAGCTAGAGAGGAGCCTGATGTGGTGGTTCCTAATATTTCTGGTTCTGTGAGTATTGCTGAGAGTGAGTCCTCAGAGTCTGAAGATGAAGGGACTGAGACTCAAGATGCTATAGATACTACTGAGACTGCTATTTTAGACTGTGCTGACACTATTGTTGTTGAGGAAGCTGTGCCTGAAGAAAGACCTCAGGCAGAAACTGGTGCTATTGGTGTTGCTCGCAGGACAAGGAGCAAATCTGAAAAATCTGCTACTGTTGTTAGTGAAGGAGAAAAGGATAGGAAGAAGAAAACTGTAAAGGCTGGGAAGAGACCTGTGTATGGTCCCCCCAAAGCTGGAAGCAAGAAGGTGGCTCAAAGGGGTCACAAGAAGAAGAGCTTAAAAAGAAAAGACCCTCCCTCCAGTGACTCTGAGTTTGAGGTTGCTGAGCCTGAAGCTGCCACATCTGGTGGGGCTTCCAGAAAAACAATGAAGGGTATGAAGATACCTCTGACTATTCCTCCTGCCCCTCTTGATAATGTTTCCTTTCATTTGGAAAATGGTTCCTCTAGGTGGAAGTTCATATACCACAGAAGACTGGGTCTTGAAAGAAATCTTAAAGAAGATGTGTTCAAGTGTCAAAAGCTGGTTGATGTATTGGAGTTTGCTGGTCTTATGAAGACTGTGAGAAACTTGGGTCCTTGTTATGATAAGCTGGTCAGGGAATTTTTGGTGAATGTTTCTGATGAGTGTGATGACACAAGAAACCCTGAGTATAGGAAGGTGTTTGTTCGTGGTAAGTGTGTGAATTTTTCTCCAATGGTGATCAATGCATACCTTGAGAGGTCTACTGAAGAGCCCCCTGAGCTTGAGGTCACTGATGACACAATCTGCAGGACAATTACTGATAACAAGATTAGACATTGGCCAAAGCATTTGTCTTCTGCTCAATTGTCTCCTATGTATGCTGCCTTGAATAGGATCTGTGCCCAAAATTGGACTCCCACCACTCACTCAAATTCTTTTGCATCTGGGTTGGCTAAGTTCATTTATGCTGTGGGGACCAAGTCACCCTTTGATTATGGAGCTTACATCTTTTATCAAGTTTTGGAGCATGCTAAATCTTTTGCTATTAAGTTCCCTATTGCTTTTCCTACCCTCCTGTGTGGAATTATTCTTCAGCAACACCCTGATATTTTGATAAGCAGTGATGTGCCCTGCAAGAGGCCTGGTCCTATGGCTTTGGATTGCAGTCTGCTGTCTGAGACACATGATGCTGATGTAGCTGGTACTTCTGTCCGGACATCTGGTGTGCTCTCCAGAAAGCAGATGATTGCTGATCTTACTGAGACAAGTGCAGCTCTTGAAGCTAGGAAGGTGAAGATTGACAAGATAATTGCAGCTTTGAAGGCTGAAGCTGATGATGAGGGTGAGCAGGATGAGGAAGAAGGAGGAGATAAGGATGTTACTTCTGCTGGTGACTCTGAAGATGCCTCTGATGATTCTGAGGATTCTTGATTTTCTTGTTTTTGTTCTGAATCCTGTTGATGTACTCTTTTTCTTTTTGTTGGTGACTGTGTATGCCCTGCATTTTTATGGTCTGTAATATGCACTCTATGTGGTTACTATGCACTCTTTATGGCTCTATGCACTTTCTATGATTTTGCCCTATCTGTTGGTTGTCAGAATTTTTGGCTAAAAAGGGGGAGTAGTATTAATTAATTTTGATTTATTATCTGTTGGTTGTGTGCATGATTTGAAGCTTATATTATGTAAGGTTACATGTGTTGAGGGGGAGTGCCGTATATGTTGAGGGGGAGTGTAGTATGTTGAGGGGGAGTATTGGTACATGCATGTTTTGAGGGGGAGCTGAGCTCTGCTCTTGAGTTTATTTCTATGTGATTCCACTATTTATGTGATTCCTCTATTTGAGAGTTTATTTCTCTCTAGGTGTTCCTGTGAGGCTAGATGTTTGTGTTATCTGGTGCATGCCTCTGACTCTACTTGCAAGCCATCTTTCACTATTTCTCGCTTGGAAGTATTCTCGTATATGCTACGATTTTTTCTTTCCTTGTTGTGTGCCTGTGTTGACGTGAAGGAATCTTATCTGTGTGTTTTCCAAAGTACTGGCTCTAGAGTGTTTTAGCCAAAATTTGCCAAAGGGGGAGATTGTTGGGTTTTTGTAGATTGGCTACATTTTGCAAAAACATCTACTAGCCAGATGCTGGGACAGATGTGGTAGCATATGGAACAGCATTACGTAAGTTGTGTTTTCGCGCCAGCTAGCGCTTTATATTTGTATACGCAATCTTTCAAAGATTTGCCTGAAGATTTATTTTCCTCCAGCTTGCTGATCAAGGCGCGTGTATCTGACTGAAGATTTGTTTGAAGTTTTATTTGCCTTGCTATTTGTTCCACAAGATATTGTTCTATATTTGGAAGCTTTTTATTATTTCTAGAAGATTGTTTCAGCAGGACCGGTCAATGTCCATGCTCCACTTTGAAGCCCAGACCCGTGCTATCTCAGTGCTATATATTCATGAAGGCAAACCCTAGTTGAGCAACTAAAAAACCGTGTGTGTTAGCAAAGCGTGTGTTTTAAGGTTTTTTAGGGTTTTGTTTGTTAATTGTGAGCCTTGCTTGTATCACCCTGATTCAAGCTAAGGACTGAGTTTGTTTTGTGTTGTAATTTGTAAGCTACTCCTAAGCTTTTAAGTACGGAGTGAGTATGTGTTATTAGCGTGTGTTTCTCTTGGTTGTGTTTTATGTTTTGGGTGTGTGATAACAATACTGTGTGTGTTGTTCGTAGGAATTGAGACGGGGTCTCATATCTAGGAGTTCCTAGATAGAGTTGCCACTGGTAGGGTCTAGGTGCAAGGTCAAGTAGTGTGTCTGCGTTGGTCTTTTCACTAGAACTATAATAGTGGAATCATTCCTGGATTGGTATCCCCCAGAGTAGGAGAGTTGCTCCGAACTGGGTTAACAAACTCACTGTGTACTTTATATTTCCGCTGTGTTCCTTTTAATTTGTGCTTTGTTACGTTGTGCTATTTTGATTGTAGTTCTGAGTAGACACGCGCTCGGACAGTTGTGCCAACATTGTGCACAGCATATTTCAGTCAGGTTGCCAGGAATTTCAGTTTCTATTTGTACTTGTTTGCAGAATTTGAAAAACACATCATATGTTTCATTTTTGGTTCTGAGGAATTTAACCCAAGTCCACCTACTATAATCATCAACAATAACAAGTCCATACTTCTTCCCATTGATTGAAGCTGTTCCAACAGGACCAAACAAATCAATGTGAAGGAGTTCTGGAGGTTTAGAGGTGGAAACAATGTTCTTTGGTTTAAAAGAAGTTTTAGAAAACTTTCCAATTTGGCATGCACTGCACAGTGCATCTGAGTGATAATCAATTTGGGGCAAGCCTCTGACCAGCTGTAACTTGCTAAGCTTGGAGATGAGTCTCCAGTTAGCATGTCCCAGCCTTTTGTGCCAGACCCACTTCTCATCACTCACAGACAGAAGGCAAACTACCTTCTGCTGAACCAATTCAGAAAAATTAATTCTGTAAACATTGTTTTTCCTGCTGCCTCTGAACACTACAGACTTGTCTTTGCTACTGATTACAGTGCAAGTGTTCTTATTAAACAGGACTTCATAATTACTATCACATAATTGACTTATGCTAAGTAGGTTATGCCTAAGTCCATCTACCAGCCAAACATTATCAATGTACAGGGAAGAATTACCTATCTTACCAGTACCAATGATCTTTCCTTTCTGACTTCCTCCAAATCCCACAGTTCCTCCCTCTTTCAGAGTTAGGGTTTGGAACATAGACTTGTCCCCTGTCATATGATGCGAGCATCCACTGTCCAGGTACCAGGACCTTTCCTTTTCTTTGGATGACAAGCATATCTGCAATTGAAATAATTTCAGACTTAGGTACCCAGATTTTCATGGGTCCTTTGGGGTTAGTCTTGAAAGGTTTTGGCTTCTTGTGTCTGAAGTTATGGTGTTCAGACTTGTTCTGATACTTTGGATATGAATCCTTGTATTTAGAATAAGTCTGACTTTCAGAACCTGAGTGCTTCAGAACCTGAGTTCTCAAAGGTTTGGACTCAGACTTCTTCAGAACCTGAGACTTGAAGGTCTTTGGTTCTGATTTGTTCAGAGTCTGACCTGTTGAGTACCTTGGTTCTGATCTCCTCAGAATTCTGACTTTGTTTACTTCAGGCACAAGGCAAGCTTCAGTTTTGCCTTTTTTAAAACAGTTTGAAGCAGAAAATTGATTGGTTTGCTTTGGCTTGCTTTGCCTATCATTCTGAGATTGAAAATGTTTTACATTGACTGGTTTAACAGATTTTGAAGTTTTAATAAACCCAGTCTTAGAAAAAATTGAATCAGAATTATTCAGATTCTGAGACTTACTAGTTCCAGGTTCTGAACACTTCAGATTCTGAACAGGTTTAAGTTCAGAGTCTGATTTCCTCTTACTCTTAGGCTTAGGACCTTTTGGCTTGGATTTAGGCAAGGTTTTAACAGTTGCCTTCATCTTACCCTTAGGCTCAGAAGCTTCAGAGTCTGAGTTGTTCAGAACTTCTGTCTTAGTCTCAGATTCTGATACTTTCAGTTTCTCAGAATTATCAGAAGCAGGCACAAAACAAATACTATTGCCTTTTAAAATATTTTCAGAACATGGAGGTGAGTTTAAATCATTTGAAGGTTTGAATAAATCATAGCCAATGCCTTCACCTTTGTTTCTGATCATATTATACATCATGGAGGCAATTTTAGTTCTATTGAATCCAGTTAACATGAAATCCTGAAGAGCTATTTCCTGATCATTAGGAACCTCTTCAGATTTCTTATGAGCCTCTTTTCTGAGTTCCTCAACTTCCTCATCATATTCAAAAATCTGATTCTGAAGTTTAAGGTTCTCCTCAGACAGCAAGTTTGTTTGATTTTTCAAAACTTTAATTTCTTTTAACTTGCTCTTAAGATGACTCATAAGATCATTAACTGTTTCAATTAAATCAGATCTAGAGAGTTCAGAATATACCTCATCTTCTTCATCAGAATCTGAGCATGATTCTGCATCAGAAGATGCAATTGCCATCAGGGCCAAGTTAGCTTCTTCCTCATCAGATTCTGACTCATTATCCAGATCATCCCATGTTGCCATGAGACTCTTTTTGAGCTTATTTCTGAAACTGCTAGACTTTGAGCTGGACTTCTTTGCTTTTTCCTTTGATTTTTCCTTCTGAAGGTCAGGACAATCAGCAATGAAGTGGCCAGGCTTTTTGCAGTTGTAGCAGCTTTCCTTCTGGATATCCCTCTTAGAATTTGAACCAGATCCTCTGAAGTTACTGCTTCTGTTAGAGAACTTTTTCTTTTTGTTCATCAGATACTGAAGTCTTTTAGAAATCATTGCAAGCTCATCAGCATCTGAATCTTCATCAGAATTTCCCTCAGGAAATTCTTCTTCAGATTCAATTGCTTTCAAAGCTTTAGCAGGTTTTCTTTTAGACTTCAGAGCTAAAGTTTTTGGTTCTCTAACAGGCTCATCCTCATTGAGTCCTAGTTCATGCACCTTGAGTGAGCTTATAAGATCTTCAATACTTAAAGTATTTAGATCTTTAGCTTCCTCAATGGCAGTCACTTTAGGTCTCCATTTGGATGGCAGACTTCTAAGGATTTTATTCACATGATCAGCTGTGGTATAACTCTTCTTCAGAATCTGAAGTCCAGAAACCAGAGTCTGAAATCTTGAGAACATAGTCTCAATATTTTCATCCTCTTTCATTCTGAACAATTCATATTGCTGAACAAGTATGTTTGCCTTAGCTTCTCTAACCTTCTGATTACCTTCATAGTTAGAGCAGAGGGATGTGAATATTGCTTTGGCTGTTGACTTATCACTCAGCTTCTGATACTCAGTATGAGGTAATGAATCTACAATGATTCCTCTCACATGGTGATGCTTCCTATAGATCTTTCTTTCTGCATCACTCAGAGTTCTTCTGTTGACAGCAACACCTTCTTCATCTACTGGGATAGTGATTCCATCTTCAATGATATCCCATAGAGTATCATCAATCCCAATAATGTGACTATACATTTTGCTCTTCCACCAAGAGAATTTTTCTGGGTCACCAGTAAACATAGGAGGTTTATTGTGTGACCTAGACTTCTTTTCTTCAGTATTATAGTCATATTGGACATTTCTTTGATTTCTGGGAGATGGTGGAGGTGAACCACTAGTTGAGGCCATGTTTTTCTCAGGATCCTACTGACACACTGTTAAGTGTTAATATTAGAACCGGAGCTCTGATACCAACTGAAGGTGAGAAAAACAAACACACAAGAAGGGGGGGGTTGAATTGTGTGACTCTAAAAACTTGTTCTTTTTCTTTTTAAAGCTTAAGGTTCAGTTCAGAAGCTGATATGATCAGTTCTGAACAGATATCAGAAGTTGAATGCAGCGAATTAAAACAAGTTAAGAGGTAAGGGAAAGAGAGACACACAGAATTATACAGGTTCCTTCTCAATGTGAGAAGTAGTCCTGTCCCCTTGTATCCAACAAGAGAGTTTCACTATAATCCAAAGATTACAATTTGCTCAATCACAAAGAAAGAGGCTTCTATGCTCAACCACCAAGGAAGAGGCTTCCAATTGCTCAAGTCACTAAGACAAGAGACTTCCCAATGCTCAAGTCACTAAGACAAGAGGCTTCTGACTCAGACCACAAAGGAATGAGATTACAATTGCTTAGTATACAGACTAAGACTTAAGGGACCAAACTGGTTTACAAGTAAAGGAGTTTGGGATGAACACTTGATCAAATATCAGAGGTGTTCTATTAATACAACACAGGTTAAGACTCTTAACCTTCAGAAATTCTAAGTTACAAAGACTGAAGAATTTCTAAGAGATTTGAACTTTGACAGTTTTTACTCAGAAAACAGGGCAGAGTTTCAGTAATACGTTTCAAGAGTCTTCAACATTTTCTTCTTCAAATCTTCCTCCTTTTATAGACAAAAATAGAGCTGTTAAAGATTTGCTGGAAATCAGGAAATTAGCCGTTGCAATTGGACTAGGTTGCTGCAAATGTGTGCTGCACTTTATCTGTCAGAACAGGGCAGGTGCCATTTTTGAATTGGCCCACCTTAAAAACTGGAGAATGTTTGGGTCAGGGGAACAACTGTTCCATTGAGTTGCTCTGACACCTCCAGGCATTAAATGCGCACAATACTGGTTGCTTTTCCATGCCATATCAGCTTCAGAAGCTACTCAGAGAACAGTGATCAGAAGCTCTCTTTGTACGGATCAGAAGCTGACTTAGTTGTACGGATCAGAAGCTGGCTTCAGGAGTTGACTTGCGTTGACTTCTTCAGAGGTACCCAAACTTCAGAAGCTGCACTTCTTCAGGACCTCCTCAGAAGCTCTTACTTCAGGAGCACTTCTTCAGGACCAGTTTCTTCCTTGCAACCTTCCTTCTTGGCTTTCCTTCTTGCTCTTTAGCTTGTTCTTCATAACCATTATCAATCAATACTTATTAAGCATGTGGTTCTGAAACACTTGAACAAAGCATTAGCAAAATAACCAATTTTCTTTTTAACACTTTGTTATCATCAAAACCATAAAGAGAGATATGTTTACACATAAATGTTTCAACAATCTCCCTCTTATTTTATGAGAGACTTGTTAAACACATTTTGTTCTAACACAATGTGTTGATGATCTACACTATTAGATGAAATAGGGGATGGAGACGGTGGCTGAACAGGGGCCTTTCTTGGGGTGGATGGGTGATGGGGAGGATGTTTATTGTGATGATGCTCTAGACGAAAAGAATTAATATTGGAAGAAGATGGTGGTTGAACAGGAGAGGGGGTTGGGGTTGGTGGGTGATGAGGATGATGTCTGTGGCGTTCAATTTGCAGATTATCTAGACTATTAGATGAAATGGGGGATGGAGACGGTGGGTGAACAGGGGCCTTTCTTGGGGTAGTTGGGTGATGGGGAGGATGTTTTTTGTGATGATGATCTAGACGAAGAGAATGAATACCATAAGAAGATGGTGGTTGAACTGGAGCAGGGGTTGGGGTAGGTGGGTGATGAGGATGATGCTGGTGGTGAGTACTGACCTCTATAGCAAAAACACCCAAAGAACTCACTTGGAGTAAGGCTTACACCAAAACTATGACTTTGGCCATGTCTCAATGCAAGACAAAACAACCTAAAGAGAGGTGGGGGGGGGGGGGGGGGGGGGGGTGATATTGATATCTTGGAAGTGTTCAAAAGAGTGAATTTATAGGCATTTGTGCTTAGAATAATTGTAATATTTTAATATAAACTTAAGCAAAGCTAAAAGTAAAGAGATTTTGAAAAGAGGCAAATTAGACATTAATTATTTTATATATTAATATTATTGTAAATAAATATTAGTAAACATGCATAATAATATGTTAATAAAATTTAAGTTGAATGTTTGAATACTTTAATCAATTTTTTATATTTTTAATATATATGTTATTTGACTTTCTTATTCTTATAAATTATATAATTAATAAAACATTTAAGGGTATTTTGATCAATAACCTTTTTTATATATTTATAATTTTTATAAGAAAAAAAAATTATGCTACTAAAGTTGAAAGAAACTTAAGTATAATGTTTGAAAGCTTTAATATTATTTTACTAATAAATTTTATATTTACTATTTTCATTATTATTTTCAATCGCATAAGTTTACAATAAATTATTTTGTTGAAAAAGTTTACAATGATTATTGGAATTGATTTTGGTGATGATTTCTTAAGGGAAGAATGGGTGGCCGAGAGAGAAAGTGAGGAGAGGGAGGGGAAAATGCTCTGAGTTTTAGTAGAAATGCAAATGGTATGAGAAAAGGGAAGGTAGGAATACTTATATACTTGTTAATGGTAATTGACCCTTACGCCCTTTTCTTAAGAATTTTCCCAATCGTCTTAATTAACACTACATCTCGGTAAAATAATACGTGGGATATTACACTACCTATTTTAAAATCTGAAATAAACGGGTACAATTGGGCAATGGAGTACATGTCAACATGGTTCGTGGAGTTTATTGTTAGAGAGTGACGCATCTAGTGCTCTATTGACATTCAAGAATCTTGTTATCGTCTCTATCAACCTTTAGAACCGGTGGCACAATTGCCTTCACTTAGGCCTACAACTTGTGTCATCCTACGTCTATCGTGAAGTCAATGGCTATACCGATAAGCTCGCCAATATGGGTCATTCTTTTCAGGATAAGTTTGGTTCGATGCTTTTCCCTCTACTATTAGTGATGTTTTTTTAGGGACGTTATGGTTTGCCGAATATTTGCTACCCTTAGATACTAACCTTTTTAAGCTTTCCTATGCTCTTCCGAATGTTTCGGTTTGGTCCCACCTCTTGTATATACTTTTCCATTTTTTCAATAATATTTATGAGTGTGGAGGTATAGGGTGGGGGTCTCTTGGTGGTGTCAACCTAGTTGGGATGTCTGAATTTCCCCCCTAATGAATGTCCTTTCTCTTAATTTATAGAAAAAAAAGGAGCAACACTTTATGAAGAATTTCTGAAGTATTTCCATTTGGTACGAGTAGAAAAGATTGAACTCAAGATTATAGAGATATAAATTACGTCCTTGGGGTAAAGCTTTGTTTGCCAAGATGCAATCTTTATTCTGTGTGAATACATTTGTTTTTTCTTTTTTCAAAAGCTAAGTTTATAATTAAATAACTTAAATGAATAATGGATATAACAAATATTTAATTATTATATTTTAAATGTTATGTGAGTCAAACTTAATTTATGTTATTTTCAAGTTAACAATTGTTAATATCTGTATTGTTTACTGTCTAAGAAAGCTTGTGCATTAAAATATATATTTTTTACTTCAATTAATGCATTGTAAGGAAGAATTTTTTTGAAAAACGTGCAAGGAGGAGTATAATTACAATAACAAGATAAAATATTTCTATAAGATCAAACATATATTTGAAAAAGTAACCGTAGACTTCTCAGGGAATGTTAAATACCACACACATAAACTTAATTTCAATGAAATAGAACTTTAAATAAATGAAAAGATAAAAATACCAAGGTATTAAAGACAAAAAAATTAATAAAACAAAGAAGCATAATTTTATTGAAATCTTTCGATTACAAGAATCATTAATTTATTAATATCACTCATTATTTGAAACACAACAAAGTTTCTACTAAAAAAAGGAAGAAGACAGTGGTTGAACAGGAGCAGGGGTTGGGGTTGGTGGGTGATGAGGATGAGGTCTGTGGCGTTCAATGTGTGGTTGATCTAGACTATTAGATGGAATGGGGGATAGAGATGGTGGCTGAACGGGGGCCTTTCTTGGGGTAGATGGGTGATGGGGAGGATGTTTATTGTGATGATGGTCTAGACGAAGAGAATGAATATCGGAAGAAGATTGTGGTTGAACAGGAGCAGGGGTTGGGGTTGGTGGGTTGTGAGGATGAGATATGTGGCGTTCAATGTGTTGATGATCTACACTATTAGATGAAATAGGGGATGGAGACGGTGGCTGAACAGGGGCCTTTCTTGGGGTGGATGGGTGATGGGGAGGATGTTTATTGTGATGATGCTCTAGACGAAGAGAATGAATATTGGAAGAATATGGTGGTTGAACATGAGAGGGGGTTGGGGTTGGTGGGTGATGAGGATGATGTCTGTGGCGTTCAATTTGCAGATTATCTAGACTATTAGATGAAATGGGGGATGGAGACGGTGGGTGAACAGGGGCCTTTCTTGGGGTAGTTGAGTGATGGGGAGGATGTTTTTTGTGATGATTGTAACACCCATATAGAGATTGCCTAGGATCTCTTACGAGTATTAAAATTTCGTACCGGATACATTAAATACAATACAGAAAGATTGGTAATATTTATACAAAACATAAGTTTGTCGTACATCTTGTTATCTGATACAAGCATTTCTATAATATACATCATAATACAACATCCTTATACAATTATCCATAATAACAAAGCATAGCAGCACATTCAGTCCACAGCCTTCTCTTTACCTTTGCGTCGTGCTACCTGCGAAGAACCTGCACCAGAAGGAAAGGGATGAGACATAACGTCTCAGTGAGCTCCTACCCTACCTACTGTTTGGCAACCTCAGGGAACCTAGGGTTGCCGTGCCTACCTCGGCGATCTTGGGGACACCTATGATCGCCAAGTCTTAACTTATACATTTCATATTCCATTCTTAATCTTAAATTTATACGGAGTGATCTTGGGGACATCCTATGATCACGTCTCGTTCACTGAGAACTAATCATCATTTCTTGTATTACATATAATATACATAATCATCTTTAGCATCTTTAAGTTAGAAGTTAGGGTTGAACAAACATTACATTATCTTGGTTCATTTTATGGAGTGCATCCGGGTGGAGTAACCCCGAAGTACATCTCCCTTCTAACCGGTGAAAATTCCTATCGTATCAGGCTAACACCGGACTCCTCTTATCCTTTGTGTGGCTGCTCTCGCGAGCGGTAACTTCACCGTCCCAGCTGCCATTTAAGGCGGTAACTTCACGGGGACCCCCTGTATACTAACTGACGAGCAGACAGGAGACACATTAACTTTTAAGACTTGGATGTGTAGCTGCCCTCACGAGCGGTAACTTCACCGTTCCGGCTGCCATTAAAGGCGGTAACTTCACAGGAACCCCTCGTATACTAACTAGCGAGCATACGAGAGACACATCAAGTCATCTTAATAATTGTTCTTATTCTTTAATCATACATATACTTATAATGTATAACTTAACTTATGCATATCTAATGCATCTTTGAATATTCATTCTTAATGCTCAACCTATAAAGGTTCTAAGCTTATTCTTTATATCCTTCTCATTGTTGTATAAACTAAATCATGTTCCTATCATTGTTTCATAAGGGTTAAAACCCCAAAACTAGCTCATATACTTCTCTAATATAACCTAGAAGTTGGGTAATCATCTTCCATTATAGTACCCTTAACCCATCCTATCTTAAACCTTGCCTAACATCAAGAAAACATGAGTTTGGTGGAAGGCAAAATCGGCGGCCGATTGGCATAAATCGGGGCCCGATTTTTGCCGTAAGATACTTAGAAAATGAGTCTTGAAATCGGGGGCCGAACCCTCCAAATCGGTGGCCGATTTTGACATTTGCAGGGTTCAATTTCTTGCTTCCTAGACCAAACCAAACCATTCCAAACATACAAACAGCTTATGGCATAAGTTCTTAAGACATATTGATAGGCAATAACATAGTTTAACATGGAATTAGTAAACAATTAGATTTAAGGGCACAAATCCTAAAATCTATCACAACTTATAATATTCTGCTAGCTTACACAAACGGGTTCTAAAACCCTGTGGAGCTCACCTTAAGCTTCAGTTTGGTGCAGATTAAACTTGAATCCAACAACTCTGTATCACTCCAAGCTTAACTCTTCTCTTGTTCTTCCTTGTTCTTCTTTTCTTTTCCCTTGCTCTAGCTTTCTACTCAAGTTTGCCTTGCAAGGTCTCTTACTAGAGTTTTAATTGAAGTTTGAGTGAGGGATGGGGGAAGAGATGGGGGCGTGTGGTTTGGAGGAGAAGGGAAAGAATTGTGCTGGTTTGGAATGAGAGAATGGAAAGAAGAAAAAAATGATTTATGAGAAATATCTTGTTCCATTTAAACTAATCTTCCTTTTGCTATAAAATTACCATTGTGCCATTACTTCATCCTATCAATTGTTCATGCTTCTTAATCGCGTATAATACTAATAACTGATACTTAAAAGCGGGATGTTACAATCTACCCCCCTTAAAGAAATTTCGTCCTCGAAATTTAGAAGTTACCTGAAAATAAATGAGGATAGGTTGCTTGCATTTCTGACTCTAGCTCCCACGTCGCTTCGCCGTCGGGAGAACCTTTCCATACAACCTTAACAATAGGAATTTCTTTGTTCCGCAAAGTCTTAACGTCACGATCAATTATCTGTTCTGGCTCAGGTTGAAAAGTCAAGTCCGATCTTAAATCAATACTATCTAGCTCCACTGGTTGGAAAGGGTCGGGAATGAACTTCCTCAGCTGAGAGACGTGGAATACATCATATAAACCTGACATAGCCGGTGGCAGCGCTAACTGATAAGCTGCTGGCCCGACACGTCGAAGTATCTGAAACGGTCCAACATATCTTGGGCAAAGCTTTTTAGTCCTGAATGCTCCTCGTAACCCCAACTTGGGTGTAACTTTAAGGAATACATGGTCTCCTTCTTCAAACTCTAAGGGTCTTCGTCGCTTATCGGCATAACTTTTCTGACGACTTTGGGCTGTTCTCATCTTATCTTGGATTGACTTAATCTTTAGGGTCGTCTCCTGTATTATCTCAGGTCCCAATATACTTTTGTCTCCAACCTCAGCCCAGCAAAGTGGGGTTCTACATTTCCTACCATATAAGGCTTCATATGGTGCCATTCCAATGCTAGAATGGTAACTGTTATTGTAAGAAAATTCAATCAGTGGTAGGTGATCGTTCCAACTTCCTCCATCTTCTAGGATACATGCTCGTAACATGTCTTCTAACGTCTGTATGGTTCTTTCGGATTGTCCGTCCGTCTGAGGATGATGGGACGTGCTCATCTTTAATCTTGTCCCCAAAGCTTTCTGAAAAGCTTTCCAAAAGTGGGATGTGAAAATGGGATCTCTATCAGACACAATACTAGCTGGCACACCATGGAGTTTCACAATCTCCGAAATAAACAACTCGGCATACTGAGAAGCTCGGTAAGTAGTCTTAACCGGCAAGAAATGAGCTGACTTAGTTAACCGGTCCACTATTACCCATATGGAATCATGTCCTCGCTGGGTTCGAGGTAATCCACTCACAAAATCCATGGTTATATCCTCCCACTTCCATAATGGAATCTCCAAAGGTACTAACGTTCCTGCAGGCCTTTGATGTTCAATCTTCACCTGCTGACATACAATGCACCGCGACACAAATTCCGCCACATCTCTTTTCATACTAGGCCACCAATAATCTCTCTTCAAATCTTGATACATTTTGGTGGTACCTGGATGAATACTAAAACTGCTCTTTTGCGCTTCCTCTAAAATCAACCTTTTCAATTCCATATCATTCGGAACATAAACCCTTCCTTCAAACAATACCATACCATCTGGTGCCCATGAAAATCCTGCTTGGCCAACTTTCCTCTGAAGGTCCATATCCACAGATTGAGCTTGTGCAATCCTAAACCGTAGGTCGCACGAAATATCTAACTTGTTCAGCAAGATGCCACCTTCTAACTCTGTAACATGCAGATTAAGGTCTCTGAATTTCTCATATAACCCACATGTATGCATCATTACTTCAGCTTTAACTAAAGCCTTACGACTCAAGGCATCAGCTACTACATTCGCTTTTCCCGGATGATATTTCAGGTCAAAATCAAAGTCCTTCAAGTATTCCATCCACCGTCTTTGTCTCATATTGAGGTCTCGCTGATCAAACAAGTATTTCAAACTCTTATGATCGCTGAACAAATCAAATTGTGCACCATACAAATGATGCCTCCATATCTTCAATGCAAAAATTATGGCTGCTAGCTCAAGGTCATGAGTGGGGTAATTCTCTTCATGAGTCTTGAGCTGTCTGGACGCATACGCTATGTGTAACACCCTAACCCTTAACCGCCGATTATTAACTTTAATAAAAAAAAAACGTTAAGGCCATAGGAAGTTACAACATTAAGAAACTCATTTTCATAAAACATCACCTTAAATCAAAAACATATTTGATTCACAAACACAGCAGCGGAAAACAACTCAACAAATGCTTACAATTAAGCTTGCATATATTACACAAAATATATACATAATATTTTCAAAAGAGGCAATTCTATAACAAGCCATTGCCAAATTCATACATACGAGTTCAGATACCCCCCAAAATAGTGTTACAAATATCAGAGCACTAGACTCTAACTAGGATACAACACCTAGTACCAAAAATGTAAGGATAGCTAAGCTATGACCTCACCACTACGCAGCTTCTAAACAGCAAAGCTACTCCTCTACGATAACCTCGTCAGCCTGATAATCTGGATCCCCAAAGATCCAGCACATAACACAAAACAGAGAGTGTTAGTATCACAAACAATAAAATATGTATAGATAACGCATTATTATACATAACCGAATCACAACACATAATTGACAAAACATAACACTCATCAACAACAACTATCATCAATAGCTCATCATTAACCATTATGCACACATAATTTTCCACATAACTCATCAAATCATCAATTACCACTCACATCCATTATGCACACATAATGTCTAAAATGCATACTAATGTCAATTAGGATGCATGCCTCAAAATGCATTCTCTAATGCATGTGGTACCAAATCATTTCGGATAAACTTATATCCTTATCAAGCTCTCTTGATAACCACGCTCTCATGGATTTCATATCCGCTCCGGATATCATCAAATAATGAAATGCATGATGTTTCACTTAGCAAATATATGATACTCTTATCACTATACTTACTAACACAACTAATTATCAGCTCTCTGATAATTATCTCAACAATAACAAGCTCAAACAACACAACTAATTATCAGCTCTCTGATAATTATTACAACATCAATCAACAACAACAACAACAACACCACTACTAGGCTCTCATGGCCAAATCATAAAACAATACATGGATATACTCACCAAGTTCAACAATCTCCACTAAACCAATCAAATCGCATCAAAGTCCCACACAATAGGGGTTTCAAAGGGAAACCCACACACTCTAATAACCCACACACACATAGGGTTTTACTCCAAAACTTTCTTGAAAACAAAATACTCTTTAGAAAAACATAGGAATGGATTAAAATGGTGGGCAAAGTTTCCAAAAGTGTATTATTAAAATACAGTATCAAAAGACATCTCTGCGCGCACCAGGACCTCCAGAACAACTCAACAAAGAAGGCCTGTTCAGGATTGGTCGCTACAAGCGAGCTCTGGGTCGCTACAAGCGAGCTTAGGCAGGGAATCATCCTGCTTGGTCGCTACCAGCGAACCTTCGGTCGCTACAAGCGAGCATGGTCGCTACAAGCGTCCAGGTGGTCGCTACAAGCGCAGATAGGCAGGGAATAATCCTGCCTGGTCGCTACAAGCGAGGCTCCGTCGCTACAAGCGACCGTATCAGTACAGTCATAAAAATGTGATTTTTCCACCATCTTGACCCATTCATGGTTACCCAAGTTCCAGAACATGTTAAAATCAACTTTCCAACATAAAACATCATTCAAAAACAATCCCATGCAAGGATTTCATCTATCAAAGAAATTAGGGTTTAAACTCTAAACTTTTCATAACTTTTCTTATGAATTTTCAACACAATAACTTCAACAACAACATGCTAACAACATCACTTAGCATTTCAGAAATCAAAACATATACATTAACAACTTTAAACCATAAAACTTCTATCAAAACCTAGACAAAGTGTAAGAGAAGTTTGGGATGGAGAAATAGACATTCTCCCCTTCTCTTAATCACTTAGAATCATGTAATACCAACTCTCTTACCTCACAAATCCAAGCTTCCTCTTGATCTCTTGCTCTTGCCCTAGGTTTTCCTCTTGCTCTTCTCTTTCTCTTCTCCTCTTCTTCTCACGTTTCTTCTTTCTCAAAAAGAGATGAATAGTGTTTCAAAAAGTTGTAGTGTTATCTCTTATATTCCAATCCATTCAATCTTGGCCATTCATCCTTACTAATTCTCAAGGGTTAATCCTAGCCCTTCAATCTAGTCCAAGCTTACTACATTCATATGCACTTGATCATTACTACTACTCACAAACTAAAGCCCAACACTATTCACCCTTTTGGCCCAAAACTCTAAAAACTCGATTATGAACTTATCTTCGCGCTAAATAATTATTCCTCGATTACTAGAAAATATATTTAACTGCAAATCCGTAAAATAAAATATATAAAAAATATAATATACGAAAATAGGGTCGTTACAACTCTACCCCCCTAAAAAGAATTTTCGCCCTCGAAAATACCTGAAAACAACTCTGGATAAGAATCCCGCATCTTGCTCTCGAGCTCCCACGTCGCATATTCACCGGCTGGGCCTCCCCAAACGACTTTCACCGATGAAATCTCTTTATTCCTGAGCCTCTTCATCTCTTGTCCTTCAATCCTTAAGGGTACCGTTGCAACTGTCAAATTCTCTCTCACTTGTATCTCGTCCGACTCAATCACATGTGACGGATCCGATACGTATTTCCTTAATTGAGACACGTGAAAAACATCATGTAGATTCGACAACGACGGCGGTAACGCAATCCTATACGCCACCTTCCCAATCCTCTTCAAAATCTGATATGGACCAATGAACCTCGATGCTAACTTCTTCGATTTCAAAGCCCGTCCAATACCCGTAGTCGATGTAACTCTTAGAAACACATGATCTCCTTCTTGAAATTCTATATCCTTTCTTCTCTTGTCGGCATAGCTTTTCTGGCGACTCTGCGACGCTCTCATCTTCTCTTGGATCATCTTGATCTTCTCTGTCGTTTGTTGCACAATCTCAGGTCCAAGCACCACACTTTCTCCCGATTCAAACCAACACAAAGGTGTTCTACATTTTCTCCCATACAACGCTTCAAAAGGTGCCATACCAATGCTCGAATGAAAACTGTTGTTATACGTAAACTCAATCAATGGTAAGCAAGCTTCCCAACTCACTCCTTGTTCCAAAATACACGATCTTAACAAATCCTCCAATGATTGAATTGTCCTCTCCGACTGACCATCCGTCTGCGGGTGATAAGCAGAACTCATCCGCAACTTAGTCCCCAGCGCTTCTTGCAAACTCTCCCAAAACCTTGAAGTAAAACGGGGATCTCGATCCGATACAATACTCGACGGTATTCCATGCAATCTCACGATTTGCTCGACATAAATCTCAGCCAACTTCGGTACTAGCATACCGGTCTTAATAGCTATGAAATGAGCAGACTTTGTTAACCTGTCAACAACTACCCAAATCATATTGTTACCTTTCGACGTCTTCGGCAAACCGCTTACAAAATCCATCGCGATACTATCCCATTTCCACTCTGGAATAAACATAGGTTGCAATAGCCCTGACGGCTTCTGATGCTCTACCTTGGACTTCTGACAAGTCAAACAAGCGAAAACAAACTCGGCGATCTCTTTCTTCATCCCCGGCCACCAAAACATTTTCCTCAGATCTTGATACATCTTAGTAACACCAGGATGAATACTTAAGTTGCTTCTGTGACCTTCCTCCAAAATCATCCGCTTCAATTCAGGCACATCAGGCACACATAACCTTCCTTGACACCTCATCACACCTTTCTCATCGATCTCAACGTTTACCTTTTTCCCTTGTTCGATGAGCGTCCTAAGTTTCATCAATCTCACATCATACTTTTGCTTTTCCACAACTCTTCAAGAAAATCATTTGTCAACTTCAACATCCCTAGCTTCACGCTTCTGGTTGTCTTTTCAAAAACCAAACTGAGGTCTCTAAACTCTTCAATCAATCTCAGTTCCTTCGCCATCAGAGACGACATATGCAAAGACTTCCTACTCAACGCATCGGCTACCACATTAGCCTTACCCGGATGGTAACTCAACTCGAAATCGTAGTCCTTAAGAAATTCTAACCATCTTCTTTGCCTCATGTTGAGCTCCTTCTGATCAAACAAGTACTTCAGACTCTTGTGATCGCTGAAAACCTCAAATCTTGACCCATACAAGTAGTGCCTCCAAATCTTGAGAACAAACACAACAGCAGCTAGCTCCAAATCATGCGTAGGATAGTTCCTCTCATGAATCTTCAGCTGTCTTGATGCATAAGCAACAACTTGTCCCTTCTGCATCAACACACCACCTAGACCCATCTTCGATGCATCACAATAAACCACGAACGGTTCCTTCGGATGTGGCAGAATTAGCACAGGTGCAGATGTCAACCTCCTCTTCAACTCTTGGAAACTCTGCTCACACTTGTCATCCCAAATGAAAGCTTGACCCTTCCTAGTCAACTGCGTCAACGGCAACGCCAACTTTGAAAATCCTTCAATGAACCTCCGATAGTAACCGGCCAAACCAAGAAAACTTCGGATCTCCGTAACAGACTCCGGCGTTCCCCAATCTTGCACGGCTTCTACCTTAGCAGGATCCACTGCTATACCACCACTTGAAATGACGTGACCCAAAAAGCTAACTTCATGCAACCAAAATTCACACTTAGAAAATTTTGCATAAAGCTTCTTCTCGCGCAACACCTCCAACACAATCTTCAAATGCTCGGCATGTTCCTCTTCCGTCTTCGAGTATACCAAAATATCGTCTATGAAGACCACCACGAATCGATCCAAAAAGGAATGAAATATACGATTCATATATTCCATAAACACTCCAGGTGCATTCGTAACTCCAAAAGGCATAACGGCGTACTCATAGTGACCATACCTTGTCCTGAAAGCAGTCTTCGGTATATCCTCCGCCTTCACTCTTATCTGGTGATATCCCGATCTCAAATCAATCTTGCTGAACACACAGGCTCCCACTAACTGATCCATCAAATCATCTATCCTCGGAAGTGGATACTTATTCTTGATAGTTGCTTTATTCAACTGACGATAATCAATGCACAGACGCATACTACCATCTTTCTTCTTCACCAACAGAACCGGCGCACCCCACGGCGATACACTCGGTCTTACAAACTTCTTCTCTAACAATTCTTCCAATTGTTCCTTCAACTTCTCTAGCTCAGCAGCTGACATACGATACGGCGCCATAGATATTGGACTAGTGCCAGGTACGATGTCAATTGCGAATTCAACCTCTCTCTCGGGTGGTAAATCCAAAATGTCATCTGGAAAAACATCTGGGAAATCACGCACCACCGGCAACGCGTCAACCTCAATCTTCTCTTCCACCCTCAACGAAGCAAACATAGCAAACACATCTTCTTGAGCCTTCACTGATCTTACCACTTCTCGACAACACATGAGCTTCGAACACAACTCTGGCTCCGGTCTTGGAAACTTAACCGTCCTCTCACCACAGTTGATATGAACCCGATTAAATTCTAACCAGTTCATACCAAAGATAACATCTATTCCGCTCAACGGAATGCAGACTAAATCCATACCAAAGAGTCGATCATACATAATAACTGAACAATCAACACAAACTAGAGTAGTCGATACAGAACCACTCGCAGGCGTTTCAATAACCATGCGTCCCGTCATATTCTCTACTTTAAGACCCAACCTCTTAACACAATCCATAGAAATAAACGAATGGGTAGCACCCGTATCAATAATAGCAGACAAAGGAGTATTATTGATAAAGCATGTACCTCTGATCAAGTTGTCCGCCTTCGCATCACCACCATCTAAAGCAAACACTTTTCCTCCAGCCGCTCTAGGCTTCTTACACTCATTGCTCTTATGACCCGCTTCTTTGCAGTTGAAGCAAACTAGACCTTTCTTGCATTGATTAGCCATGTGGCCAGGATCTCCACACTTGAAACATCTTCCATCACTCTTCGGGCATTCAAAGAAACGATGACCCGGTTGTCCACACTTAAAACAATTCCTATTAACTCCAAACTTGTTACCACTACTCCCACCTTCATCTGGTTTCTTTCCACCTTTGCTATAAGGTTTACCTCTAGCCATGTCCTTTCCCCTCTTCTCATTCGCAGCTTTGTAGTAATTAGCCTTAGCTTTACCATCCTTATCACAAATCCGGCTCTTATTCACCAACATCGGAAAATTTCTAATCTCGCTAAACCCAATCAACTGCTTAATATCCGGCCTCAGCCCATTCTCAAACTTCACACACTTGTCTTCCTCAGCTTCCACCGTGTTGTAATGAGGAGCAAAACGACACAAATCTTCAAACTTGGCCGCATATTCAGAAACAGATAAACTTCCTTGCTTGAGTTCCATGAACTCAATCACCTTGCGGTTCCTCTCATCTGCTGGAAAATACTTGGTTAAAAACTCTCTCCGGAAACGAGCCCAAGTAATCAAAGCTCCACCAGCTCCCAACCTCTGACTAGCATTTCCCCACCAATGATCAGCTTCATCATGGAGAACATACGCTCCTAGCAATACTTTATGCGCATCCAGACAACGCATAGCTCCAAAAATTCTCTCAATCCCTTCCAACCAAGTCTGCGCTCCATCTGGATCGTATCCTCCCTTGAAGATAGGCGGTTTGTTGTTCATAAACCTCTCAAGTCTCAGCTCATCTTCTCCGCCTCCTCTAGCCTGTTGTGCGGCTCTATCCGCAGTCCTACTAGCAGCATCCTGAGCCATGGCATCAGCCATCCGCTCCATCGCGTCCGCAAGTGCTCGTTGCGCCATATCCACACTCTACCAAACATCACATAACAGAAGTGAGCACACAGTGTTTAAGAAAACACAGGTTACACAAAGGGTATACTAAACTTAATTGATCCAATGGATCGACCTGCTCTGATACCAACTATTGTAACACCCTAACCCTTAACCGCCGATTATTAACTTTAATAAAAAAAAAACGTTAAGGCCATAGGAAGTTACAACATTAAGAAACTCATTTTCATAAAACATCACCTTAAATCAAAAACATATTTGATTCACAAACACAGCAGCGGAAAACAACTCAACAAATGCTTACAATTAAGCTTGCATATATTACACAAAATATATACATAATATTTTCAAAAGAGGCAATTCTATAACAAGCCATTGCCAAATTCATACATACGAGTTCAGATACCCCCCAAAATAGTGTTACAAATATCAGAGCACTAGACTCTAACTAGGATACAACACCTAGTACCAAAAATGTAAGGATAGCTAAGCTATGACCTCACCACTACGCAGCTTCTAAACAGCAAAGCTACTCCTCTACGATAACCTCGTCAGCCTGATAATCTGGATCCCCAAAGATCCAGCACATAACACAAAACAGAGAGTGTTAGTATCACAAACAATAAAATATGTATAGATAACGCATTATTATACATAACCGAATCACAACACATAATTGACAAAACATAACACTCATCAACAACAACTATCATCAATAGCTCATCATTAACCATTATGCACACATAATTTTCCACATAACTCATCAAATCATCAATTACCACTCACATCCATTATGCACACATAATGTCTAAAATGCATACTAATGTCAATTAGGATGCATGCCTCAAAATGCATTCTCTAATGCATGTGGTACCAAATCATTTCGGATAAACTTATATCCTTATCAAGCTCTCTTGATAACCACGCTCTCATGGATTTCATATCCGCTCCGGATATCATCAAATAATGAAATGCATGATGTTTCACTTAGCAAATATATGATACTCTTATCACTATACTTACTAACACAACTAATTATCAGCTCTCTGATAATTATC
This sequence comes from Medicago ruthenica, assembly GCA_018208015.1. Lineage (NCBI taxonomy): Eukaryota > Viridiplantae > Streptophyta > Magnoliopsida > Fabales > Fabaceae > Medicago > Medicago ruthenica. Next base: position 20,440,048 of record CM031374.1, on the reverse strand, counting down.
TCAACAATAACAAGCTCAAACAACACAACTAATTATCAGCTCTCTGATAATTATTACACATCAATCAACAACAACAACAACAACACCACTACTAGGCTCTCATGGCCAAATCATAAAACAATACATGGATATACTCACCAAGTTCAACAATCTCCACTAAACCAATCAAATCGCATCAAAGTCCCACACAATAGGGGTTTCAAAGGGAAACCCACACACTCTAATAACCCACACACACATAGGGTTTTACTCCAAAACTTTCTTGAAAACAAAATACTCTTTAGAAAAACATAGGAATGGATTAAAATGGTGGGCAAAGTTTCCAAAAGTGTATTATTAAAATACAGTATCAAAAGACATCTCTGCGCGCACCAGGACCTCCAGAACAACTCAACAAAGAAGGCCTGTTCAGGATTGGTCGCTACAAGCGAGCTCTGGGTCGCTACAAGCGAGCTTAGGCAGGGAATCATCCTGCTTGGTCGCTACCAGCGAACCTTCGGTCGCTACAAGCGAGCATGGTCGCTACAAGCGTCCAGGTGGTCGCTACAAGCGCAGATAGGCAGGGAATAATCCTGCCTGGTCGCTACAAGCGAGGCTCCGTCGCTACAAGCGACCGTATCAGTACAGTCATAAAAATGTGATTTTTCCACCATCTTGACCCATTCATGGTTACCCAAGTTCCAGAACATGTTAAAATCAACTTTCCAACATAAAACATCATTCAAAAACAATCCCATGCAAGGATTTCATCTATCAAAGAAATTAGGGTTTAAACTCTAAACTTTTCATAACTTTTCTTATGAATTTTCAACACAATAACTTCAACAACAACATGCTAACAACATCACTTAGCATTTCAGAAATCAAAACATATACATTAACAACTTTAAACCATAAAACTTCTATCAAAACCTAGACAAAGTGTAAGAGAAGTTTGGGATGGAGAAATAGACATTCTCCCCTTCTCTTAATCACTTAGAATCATGTAATACCAACTCTCTTACCTCACAAATCCAAGCTTCCTCTTGATCTCTTGCTCTTGCCCTAGGTTTTCCTCTTGCTCTTCTCTTTCTCTTCTCCTCTTCTTCTCACGTTTCTTCTTTCTCAAAAAGAGATGAATAGTGTTTCAAAAAGTTGTAGTGTTATCTCTTATATTCCAATCCATTCAATCTTGGCCATTCATCCTTACTAATTCTCAAGGGTTAATCCTAGCCCTTCAATCTAGTCCAAGCTTACTACATTCATATGCACTTGATCATTACTACTACTCACAAACTAAAGCCCAACACTATTCACCCTTTTGGCCCAAAACTCTAAAAACTCGATTATGAACTTATCTTCGCGCTAAATAATTATTCCTCGATTACTAGAAAATATATTTAACTGCAAATCCGTAAAATAAAATATATAAAAAATATAATATACGAAAATAGGGTCGTTACACTATGACATTTTCTCCTTGCATGAGAACACTTCCCAGTCCCTTGGAAGATGCATCGCAGAAAACGGTGTATCTCCTTTCAGGATCTGGTATTGCCAACACTGGCGCTTTAGTCAATTTTCTTTTCAGAACTCTGAAACTTTCCTCACATTCTTCGTCCCAGACAAATGGTACATCCTTTCTGGTAAGTCGTGACAAAGGTAAGGCAATCTGAGAAAATTTCATGATAAACCTTCGATAATATCCTGCCAAGCCTAGAAAGCTCCTGACCTCCGCTACATTCCTGGGTCTTTCCCAACTTAATACAGCTTCAACTTTGGATGGATCAACGGCTACTCCTCCTTGAGAAATAACGTGACCCAAAAACTTAATCTCTGATAGCCAGAACTCACATTTACTAAATTTAGCATATAACTGCTTGTCTCTGAGGACATCCAAAACGATTCTCAAGTGCTGAGCATGCTCCTGAGGATCCTTAGAGTAAATCAAGATGTCATCTATAAAAATCACCACAAACTGATCAAGGTAAGGCTGAAAAATTCTGTTCATGTAATCCATAAATACTGCTGGAGCATTAGTTACACCGAAAGGCATAACTAAAAATTCATAGTGCCCATAACGCGTTCGAAACGCTGTCTTAGACACATCTGAAGATTTGATACGGATTTGATGGTAACCAGACCGAAGATCAATTTTGGAAAACACAGTTGCTCCCTTGAGCTGGTCTAAAAGATCGTCAATCCTTGGAAGAGGATACTTGTTCTTGATAGTCACTTTATTAAGTTGGCGGTAGTCTATACACAGCCTCATGCTTCCATCTTTCTTCTTAACTAACAAGACCGGAGCACCCCAAGGTGACACACTAGGTCTGATGAAATGCTTCTGAATTAATTCTTCTAGCTGAGATTTCAGCTCTTTCAACTCTGTTGGTGACATTCTGTACGGTGCCACAGACACTGGCTCCGCTCCTGGAATCAAATCAATTGAAAACTCCACCTCTCGCTCTGGAGGTAAACTAGTTACTTCTGAAGGAAAAACATCTAGGTACTCATTCACAACAGGAATATCACTGGGACTTAACTCTGACTCTGAAGCCACTGTGAGCATTACATAAAATCCCTTATCTTGAGCACAAATGAATTGGATTAACTGATGGGTGCGGTTAATCAATTCAGATAAAGCCACACCTTCTGCCGTATCACTGGTCGGCATATAAATACTTTTCTCTGAACATCCAATATACACATGGTTAGCAGAGAGCCAATCCATGCCTAAAATCACGTCAAGTTGCTCCATCGGGAGACATACTAGATCAACATAGTAAGTCTTACTGGATACAGTGATAAGACAGTTTTCACAAACATAACTTGCCTCAATTCCGCCTTCAGTAGCGGTGGATACTAACATGGGAGGATTCAACGGAGACAAAGGTAATTGAAGCGTCTCCACACATTTATATGAAATAAAAGAGCATGAAGCGCCACAATCAAAAAGAACTTTTACTGGGTATGAGCCAAGATAACACATACCGGCAATCAAATCTTCATTGGCTAGAGCCTTTGCACCATCAAGGGAGTACACCCTGCCCTTACTAGTAGTCGTTCCTTCAGCTGGTCCTTTACCACGTCTATTCGGACATTCATGTATGAAGTGCCCAGGTTGCTTACACCCGTAGCAGACACCCATACCCATCATACATTCACCTTTGTGGGACTTCCCACACTTCCTGCAAGCAGAATATACTGAGGTCGGACTAGATTGCTTTCCTCTTTGCGGTGATCCCTTTGGCTTCAACTTGTCATGATACTTATCCTGCATCCTGCTCTTTCTTCTTTCAAAAGCAACTGATCTTTCCTTTGAAGTCTTTGCAAGTCCTGCTTCGACCACTAAGCTATCATGTACCAATTCATCGTAACTCGCAGTTCTTTGGAGACTCACTGCAGTATCGATCTCACCTCTTAAGCCTCGTTTATACTGATTCATTTTCCACACTTCATTCTCAGCATACTCGTTGTGTGTGGAATAATAGGATAACTCTTCAAACTTCTTTGTGAATTCAGCAACCGACATACTGCCTTGCTTCAATTCTAAAAACTCTTGCTCCTTCTTTACCTTGTAAGACAAAGGTAAATACTTTTCCAGCATCACTCCTTTAAAGTTCTCCCAATTCACTTCTACACCATTGGCTTCCATCCTGCGCTGAGCAGATTCCCACCAGTTTTCTGCTGCGCCTCTGAGTTGGTTCGTGGCATAGACCACTTTATCTTCTTCTGAACAATCAGCCATTCTAAAGATCTTCTCCATCTGTTTAATCCACTTCCTGGCTTCTTGTGGTTCACCTTCTCCGTTAAACTCCGGAGGGTGATGTCTGTTATACTCCCGGAACACGGGGTTACCAATTACTGGAGGAGGTGGTGGCTGTGGATGGAAACCTTGTCCTTGTTGCATCATTTCCATCCATTGTTGTTGAGCTTGGGCCTGTTGCTGAGATTGTTGTTGCATCATCAGCATCATTTGCTGATACTGTAATGCATTCTGAGCTTGTTGCTCTTGGTATTGCTGCTGCCAGGCCTGCTGTTGTTGCATCATCTGTTCCCATGAATTCTGACTGGGTCCTCCACTCTCGTCACTGGCTTGATTAGTGCGAGGTCTACCTCTTCTTCTCCCAGACATCTTATCCTAGCTGTCATATACAAGTCAAAGTGATCAGTTTTAACTGAACATAACATCTAGAATAATGTCCTGGATCCAAGAGGTCCACAAACTTGGATTGTACTTTAATGACCCAAGGCACGGTCTGAATCGACCTGCTCTGATACCAAATTGTAACACCCATATAGAGATTGCCTAGGATCTCTTACGAGTATTAAAATTTCGTACCGGATACATTAAATACAATACAGAAAGATTGGTAATATTTATACAAAACATAAGTTTGTCGTACATCTTGTTATCCGATACAAGCATTTCTATAATATACATCATAATACAACATCCTTATACAATTATCCATAATAACAAAGCATAGCAGCACATTCAGTCCACAGCCTTCTCTTTACCTTTGCGTCGTGCTACCTGCGAAGAACCTGCACCAGAAGGAAAGGGATGAGACATAACGTCTCAGTGAGCTCCTACCCTACCTACTGTTTGGCAACCTCAGGGAACCTAGGGTTGCCGTGCCTACCTCGGCGATCTTGGGGACACCTATGATCGCCAAGTCTTAACTTATACATTTCATATTCCATTCTTAATCTTAAATTTATACGGAGTGATCTTGGGGACATCCTATGATCACGTCTCGTTCACTGAGAACTAATCATCATTTCTTGTATTACATATAATATACATAATCATCTTTAGCATCTTTAAGTTAGAAGTTAGGGTTGAACAAACATTACATTATCTTGGTTCATTTTATGGAGTGCATCCGGGTGGAGTAACCCCGAAGTACATCTCCCTTCTAACCGGTGAAAATTCCTATCGTATCAGGCTAACACCGGACTCCTCTTATCCTTTGTGTGGCTGCTCTCGCGAGCGGTAACTTCACCGTCCCAGCTGCCATTTAAGGCGGTAACTTCACGGGGACCCCCTGTATACTAACTGACGAGCAGACAGGAGACACATTAACTTTTAAGACTTGGATGTGTAGCTGCCCTCACGAGCGGTAACTTCACCGTTCCGGCTGCCATTAAAGGCGGTAACTTCACAGGAACCCCTCGTATACTAACTAGCGAGCATACGAGAGACACATCAAGTCATCTTAATAATTGTTCTTATTCTTTAATCATACATATACTTATAATGTATAACTTAACTTATGCATATCTAATGCATCTTTGAATATTCATTCTTAATGCTCAACCTATAAAGGTTCTAAGCTTATTCTTTATATCCTTCTCATTGTTGTATAAACTAAATCATGTTCCTATCATTGTTTCATAAGGGTTAAAACCCCAAAACTAGCTCATATACTTCTCTAATATAACCTAGAAGTTGGGTAATCATCTTCCATTATAGTACCCTTAACCCATCCTATCTTAAACCTTGCCTAACATCAAGAAAACATGAGTTTGGTGGAAGGCAAAATCGGCGGCCGATTGGCATAAATCGGGGCCCGATTTTTGCCGTAAGATACTTAGAAAATGAGTCTTGAAATCGGGGGCCGAACCCTCCAAATCGGTGGCCGATTTTGACATTTGCAGGGTTCAATTTCTTGCTTCCTAGACCAAACCAAACCATTCCAAACATACAAACAGCTTATGGCATAAGTTCTTAAGACATATTGATAGGCAATAACATAGTTTAACATGGAATTAGTAAACAATTAGATTTAAGGGCACAAATCCTAAAATCTATCACAACTTATAATATTCTGCTAGCTTACACAAACGGGTTCTAAAACCCTGTGGAGCTCACCTTAAGCTTCAGTTTGGTGCAGATTAAACTTGAATCCAACAACTTTATATCACTCCAAGCTTAACTCTTCTCTTGTTCTCCCTTGTTCTTCTTTTCTTTCCCCTTGCTCTAGCTTTCTACTCAAGTTTGCCTTGCAAGGTCTCTTACTAGAGTTTTAATTGAAGTTTGAGTGAGGGATGGGGGAAGAGATGGGGGCGTGTGGTTTGGAGGAGAAGGGAAAGAATTGTGCTGGTTTGGAATGAGAGAATGGAAAGAAGAAAAAAATGATTTATGAGAAATATCTTGTTCCATTTAAACTAATCTTCCTTTTGCTATAAAATTACCATTGTGCCATTACTTCATCCTATCAATTGTTCATGCTTCTTAATCGCGTATAATACTAATAACTGATACTTAAAAGCGGAATGTTACAATGATGATCTAGACGAAGAGAATGAATACCATAAGAAGATGGTGGTTGAACTGGAGCAGGGGTTGGGGTAGGTGGGTGATGAGGATGATGCTGGTGGTGAGTACTGACCTCTATAGCAAAAACACCCAAAGAACTCACTTGGAGTAAGGCTAACACCAAAACTATGACTTTGGCCATGTCTCAATGCAAGACAAAACAACCTAAAGAGAGGTGGGGTGGTGATATTGATATCTTGGAAGTGTTCAAAAGAGTGAATTTATAGGCATTTGTGCTTAGAATAATTGTAATATTTTAATATAAACTTAGCCAAAGCTAAAAGTAAAGAGATTTTGAAAAGAGGCAAATTAGATATTAATTATTTTATATATTAATGTTATTGTAAATAAATATTAATAAACATGCATAATAATATGTTAATAAATTTAAGTTGAATGTTTGAATACTTTAATCAATTTTTTATATTTTTAATATATATGTTATTTGACTTTCTTATTCTTATAAATTATATAATTAATAAAACATTTAAGGGTATTTTGATCAATAATCTTTTTTATATATTTATAATTTTTATAAGAAAAAAAAATTATGCTACTAAAGTTGAAAGAAACTTAAGTATAATGTTTGAAAGCTTTAATATTATTTTACTAATAAATTTTATATTTACTATTTTCATTATTATTTTCAATCGCATAAGTTTACAATAAATTATTTTGTTGAAAGAGTTTACAATGATTATTGGAATTGATTTTGGTGATGATTTCTTAAGGGAAGAATGGGTGGCCGAGAGAGAAAGTGAGGAGAGGGAGGGGAAAATGCTCTGAGTTTTAGTAGAAATGCAAATGGTATGAGAAAAGGGAAGGTAGGAATACTTATATACTTGTTAATGGTAATTGACCCTTACGCCCTTTTCTTAAGAATTTTCCCAATCGTCTTAATTAACACTACATCTCGGTAAAATAATACGTGGGATATTACACTACCTATTTTAAAATCTTAAATAAACGGGTACAATTGGGCAATGGAGTACATGTCAACATGGTTCGTGGAGTTTAATGTTAGAGAGTGACGCATCTAGTGCTCTATTGACATTCAAGAATCTTGTTATCGTCTCTATCAACCTTCAGAACCGGTGGCACAATTGCCTTCACTTAGGCCTACAACTTGTGTCATCCTACGTCTATCGTGAAGTCAATGGCTATACCGATAAGCTCGCCAATATGGGTCATTCTTTTCAGGATAAGTTTGGTTCGATGCTTTTCCCTCTACTATTAGTGATGTTTTTTTTAGGGACGTTATGGTTTGCCGAATATTTGCTACCCTTAGATACTAACCTTTCTAAGCTTTCCTATGCTCTTCCGAATGTTTCGGTTTGGTCCCACCTCTTGTATATACTTTTCCACTTTTTTCAATAATATTTATGAGTGCGGAGGTATAGGGTGGGGGTCTCTTGGTGGTGTCAACCTAGTTGGGATGTCTGAATTTCCCCCCTAATGAATGTCCTTTCTCTTAATTTATAGAAAAAAAGGAGCAACACTTTATGAAGAATTTCTGAAGTATTTCCATTGGGTACGAGTAGAAAAGATTGAACTCAAGATTATAGAGATATAAATTACGTCCTTGGGATAAAGCTTTGTTTGCCAAGATGCCATCTTTATTGTGTGTGAATACATTTGTTTTTTCTTTTTTCAAAAGCTAAGTTTATAATTAAATAACTTAAATCAATAATGGATATAACAAATATTTAATTATTATATTTTAAATGTTATGTGAGTCAAACTTAATTTATGTTATTTTCAAGTTAACAATTGTTAATATCTGTATTGTTTACTGTCTAAGAAAGCTTGTGCATTAAAATATATAATTTTTACTTCAATTAATGCATTGTAAGGAAGAATTTTTTTGAAAAACGTGCAAGGAGGAGTATAATTATAATAATAAGATAAAATATTTCTATAAGATCAAACATATATTTGAAAAAGTAACCGTAGACTTCTCAGGGAATGTTAAATACCACACACATAAACTTAATTTCAATGAAATAGAACTTTAAATAAATGAAAAGATAAAAATACCAAGGTATTAAAGACAAAAAAATTAATAAAACAAAGAAGCATAATTTTATTGAAATCTTTCGATTACAAGAATCATTATTTATTAATATCACTCATTATTTGAAACACAACAAAGTTTCTACTAAAAAAAGGAAGAAGACAGTGGTTGAACAGGAGCAGGGGTTGGGGTTGGTGGGTGATGAGGATGAGGTCTGTGGCGTTCAATGTGTGGTTGATCTAGACTATTAGATGGAATGGGGGATAGAGATGGTGGCTGAACGGGGGCCTTTCTTGGGGTAGATGGGTGATGGGGAGGATGTTTATTGTGATGATGGTCTAGACGAAGAGAATGAATATCGGAAGAAGATTGTGGTTGAACAGGAGCAGGGGTTGGGGTTGGTGGGTTGTCAGGATGAGATATGTGGCGTTCAATGTGTTGATGATCTACACTATTAGATGAAATAGGGGATGGAGACGGTGGCTGAACAGGGGCCTTTCTTGGGGTGGATGGGTGATGGGGAGGATGTTTATTGTGATGATGCTCTAGACGAAGAGAATGAATATTGGAAGAATATGGTGGTTGAACATGAGAGGGGGTTGGGGTTGGTGGGTGATGAGGATGATGTCTGTGGCGTTCAATTTGCAGATTATCTAGACTATTAGATGAAATGGGGGATGGAGACGGTGGGTGAACATGGGCCTTTCTTGGGGTAGTTGAGTGATGGGGAGGATGTTTTTTGTGATGATGATCTAGACGAAGAGAATGAATACCATAAGAAGATGGTGGTTGAACTGGAGCAGGGGTTGAAGTAGGTGGGTGATGAGGATGATGCTGGTGGTGAGTACTGACCTCTATAGCAAAAACACCCAAAGAACTCACTTGGAGTAAGGCTAACACCAAAACTATGACTTTGGCCATGTCTCAATGCAAGACAAAACAACCTAAAGAGAGGTGGGGGGGTGATATTGATATCTTGGAAGTGTTCAAAAGAGTGAATTTATAGGCATTTGTGCTTAGAATAATTGTAATATTTTAATATAAACTTAGCCAAAGCTAAAAGTAAAGAGATTTTGAAAAGAGGCAAATTAGACATTAATTATTTTATATATTAATGTTATTGTAAATAAATATTAATAAACATGCATAATAATATGTTAATAAATTGAAGTTGAATGTTTGAATACTTTAATCAATTTTTTATATTTTTAATATATATGTTATTTGACTTTCTTATTCTTATAAATTATATAATTAATAAAACATTTAAGGGTATTTTGATCAATAATCTTTTTTATATATTTATAATTTTTATAAGAAAAAAAAATTATGCTACTAAAGTTGAAAGAAACTTAAGTATAATGTTTGAAAGCTTTAATATTATTTTACTAATAAATTTTATATTTACTATTTTCATTATTATTTTCAATCGCATAAGTTTACAATAAATTATTTTGTTGAAAGAGTTTACAATGATTATTGGAATTGATTTTGGTGATGATTTCTTAAGGGAAGAATGGGTGGCCGAGAGAGAAAGTGAGGAGAGGGAGGGGAAAATGCTCTGAGTTTTAGTAGAAATGCAAATGGTATGAGAAAAGGGAAGGTAGGAATACTTATATACTTGTTAATGGTAATTGACCCTTACGCCCTTTTCTTAAGAATTTTCCCAATCGTCTTAATTAACACTACATCTCGGTAAAATAATACGTGGGATATTACACTACCTATTTTAAAATCTTAAATAAACGGGTACAATTGGGCAATGGAGTACATGTCAACATGGTTCGTGGAGTTTAATGTTAGAGAGTGACGCATCTAGTGCTCTATTGACATTCAAGAATCTTGTTATCGTCTCAATCAACCTTCAGAACCGGTGGCACAATTGCCTTCACTTAGGCCTACAACTTGTGTCATCCTACGTCTATCGTGAAGTCAATGGCTATACCGATAAGCTCGCCAATATGGGTCATTCTTTTCAGGATAAGTTTGGTTCGATGCTTTTCCCTCTACTATTAGTGATGTTTTTTTTAGGGACGTTATGGTTTGCCGAATATTTGCTACCCTTAGATACTAACCTTTCTAAGCTTTCCTATGCTCTTCCGAATGTTTCGGTTTGGTCCCACCTCTTGTATATACTTTTCCACTTTTTTCAATAATATTTATGAGTGCGGAGGTATAGGGTGGGGGTCTCTTGGTGGTGTCAACCTAGTTGGGATGTCTGAATTTCCCCCCTAATGAATGTCCTTTCTCTTAATTTATAGAAAAAAAGGAGCAACACTTTATGAAGAATTTCTGAAGTATTTCCATTGGGTACGAGTAGAAAAGATTGAACTCAAGATTATAGAGATATAAATTACGTCCTTGGGATAAAGCTTTGTTTGCCAAGATGCCATCTTTATTGTGTGTGAATACATTTGTTTTTTCTTTTTTCAAAAGCTAAGTTTATAATTAAATAACTTAAATCAATAATGGATATAACAAATATTTAATTATTATATTTTAAATGTTATGTGAGTCAAACTTAATTTATGTTATTTTCAAGTTAACAATTGTTAATATCTGTATTGTTTACTGTCTAAGAAAGCTTGTGCATTAAAATATATAATTTTTACTTCAATTAATGCATTGTAAGGAAGAATTTTTTTGAAAAACGTGCAAGGAGGAGTATAATTATAATAACAAGATAAAATATTTCTATAAGATCAAACATATATTTGAAAAAGTAACCGTAGACTTCTCAGGGAATGTTAAATACCACACACATAAACTTAATTTCAATGAAATAGAACTTTAAATAAATGAAAAGATAAAAATACCAAGGTATTAAAGACAAAAAAATTAATAAAACAAAGAAGCATAATTTTATTGAAATCTTTCGATTACAAGAATCATTATTTATTAATATCACTCATTATTTGAAACACAACAAAGTTTCTACTAAAAAAAGGAAGAAGACAGTGGTTGAACAGGAGCAGGGGTTGGGGTTGGTGGGTGATGAGGATGAGGTCTGTGGCGTTCAATGTGTGGTTGATCTAGACTATTAGATGGAATGGGGGATAAAGATGGTGGCTGAACGGGGGCCTTTCTTGGGGTAGATGGGTGATGGGGAGGATGTTTATTGTGATGATGGTCTAGACGAAGAGAATGAATATCGGAAGAAGATTGTGGTTGAACAGGAGCAGGGGTTGGGGTTGGTGGGTTGTGAGGATGAGATATGTGGCGTTCAATGTGTTGATGATCTACACTATTAGATGAAATAGGGGATGGAGACGGTGGCTGAACAGGGGCCTTTCTTGGGGTGGATGGGTGATGGGGAGGATGTTTATTGTGATGATGCTCTAGACGAAGAGAATGAATATTGGAAGAATATGGTGGTTGAACATGAGAGGGGGTTGGGGTTGGTGGGTGATGAGGATGATGTCTGTGGCGTTCAATTTGCAGATTATCTAGACTATTAGATGAAATGGGGGATGGAGACGGTGGGTGAACAGGGGCCTTTCTTGGGGTAGTTGAGTGATGGGGAGGATGTTTTTTGTGATGATGATCTAGACGAAGAGAATGAATACCATAAGAAGATGGTGGTTGAACTGGAGCAGGGGTTGAAGTAGGTGGGTGATGAGGATGATGCTGGTGGTGAGTACTGACCTCTATAGCAAAAACACCCAAAGAACTCACTTGGAGTAAGGCTAACACCAAAACTATGACTTTGGCCATGTCTCAATGCAAGACAAAACAACCTAAAGAGAGGTGGGGGGGGTGATATTGATATCTTGGAAGTGTTCAAAAGAGTGAATTTATAGGCATTTGTGCTTAGAATAATTGTAATATTTTAATATAAACTTAGCCAAAGCTAAAAGTAAAGAGATTTTGAAAAGAGGCAAATTAGACATTAATTATTTTATATATTAATGTTATTGTAAATAAATATTAATAAACATGCATAATAATATGTTAATAAATTGAAGTTGAATGTTTGAATACTTTAATCAATTTTTTATATTTTTAATATATATGTTATTTGACTTTCTTATTCTTATAAATTATATAATTAATAAAACATTTAAGGGTATTTTGATCAATAATCTTTTTTATATATTTATAATTTTTATAAGAAAAAAAAATTATGCTACTAAAGTTGAAAGAAACTTAAGTATAATGTTTGAAAGCTTTAATATTATTTTACTAATAAATTTTATATTTACTATTTTCATTATTATTTTCAATCGCATAAGTTTACAATAAATTATTTTGTTGAAAGAGTTTACAATGATTATTGGAATTGATTTTGGTGATGATTTCTTAAGGGAAGAATGGGTGGCCGAGAGAGAAAGTGAGGAGAGGGAGGGGAAAATGCTCTGAGTTTTAGTAGAAATGCAAATGGTATGAGAAAAGGGAAGGTAGGAATACTTATATACTTGTTAATGGTAATTGACCCTTACGCCCTTTTCTTAAGAATTTTCCCAATCGTCTTAATTAACACTACATCTCGGTAAAATAATACGTGGGATATTACACTACCTATTTTAAAATCTTAAATAAACGGGTACAATTGGGCAATGGAGTACATGTCAACATGGTTCGTGGAGTTTAATGTTAGAGAGTGACGCATCTAGTGCTCTATTGACATTCAAGAATCTTGTTATCGTCTCTATCAACCTTCAGAACCGGTGGCACAATTGCCTTCACTTAGGCCTACAACTTGTGTCATCCTACGTCTTGTTGGTATAAGCCCTAGAGGCCAATAGTTTATGTCAAACTTTTATATGTATCATGACTTTTATTATTGAATAAAATATGGCGTTCTTTATTACACTTGTTATGAGATAAATAAAGTCCCTGGAATAGTTGGTTCATGTGATGGAATATTAAGTGTGACTTAATCATGAGATTACATCAACGAAAGAACACTATTCTTAAATGTATCCGTAGTCAAGCTTTAATATGAATTGGGATAATATTAAAGCATGGAGACTATTATGTATGTAGACTGATGACCACATCTCATGGGTCATGAATATGAGATATTAAGTCTATACATAGGTATAAATATTAGGAGTAATATTTATACTGGATTGACCCATCGTGAGAATACTACATAGTATGTTATGAAATCGTCATAAGTTATTCTCACAATGATAATAGTGTATATCACTCTTAGACCTGAAACCACTATGATCCCTAGATGTGGACTCAAGTGTTTTATTGCCATTCAAACGTTGTCTGTAACAAGATGACTATAACGTTGGTTAATGGGCACTTGACGAATCATGCTGAGGGACATGAGTGTCCTAGATGGGATTTGTCCCTCCTCATAACAGGAGATATATCTTTAGGCCTCTTGATGGAATATGACTGGAAAAATGCATGGCCATGCCGAATTAAGTCAATATGAGATATTGGACTTATTCGTTGTTCAGTATATTTCGGGATCAAGAAATATAAATATTGAGCTAAGCAAGGGTGACGTAATCTATGCCTTGTGTTCAATAAAGATATTAGGACAAAGGAGTAATCGTACACATTGATATTATCATGGAAAGGTTTCGTCAGATCACTTGACATTCTTGTCACTTGGGTAGCAGTGATGTGTTGCTAGATACCGCTCACTGTTTATAATATTAATGGGATTTAATATTATTGCCAACGTTACAAGAACCTATAGGGTCACACACAATAGAACGGTAAAAAGGAGAAATATAAGTAGTACTTATATGATGGGGTACGTTTAGCAATAGGCGCTAATTAGTTAGCGGAAACTGATGGGCTAATGGGCTTTTGAAGCTCAAGCTGATTTTGTGCAGCAAGGAGTTCTATAAATAGAAGCTCTAGTGCTGAAATCAGTAAGTGCTTTTTCGTTTAAACCTAGAGCAAAACCGTAACCCTTATTCTCTCCCTAACCTCTGATCGCTTGGCTAGCACCGGGAACCAGAGAAAGCCGTTCGTGTGGACGAGTAGAGGCTTTGCTTATTTGCTCAGCTGTGATCAAAGAAACAATTTCTGCACTAAGAGGTAACAACTCTATCACTGATTCATGTGATATTCGTAATGATCCAAGGAAAGGAAATCAATTTTTTTTAAACTTCCGCTGCACCTTGTATGTCGATTTCCCTTCACGTCTATCGTGAAGTCAATGGCTATACCGATAAGCTCGCCAATATGGGTCATTCTTTTCAGGATAAGTTTGGTTCGATGCTTTTCCCTCTACTATTAGTGATGTTTTTTTTAGGGACGTTATGGTTTGCCGAATATTTGCTACCCTTAGATACTAACCTTTCTAAGCTTTCCTATGCTCTTCCGAATGTTTCGGTTTGGTCCCACCTCTTGTATATACTTTTCCACTTTTTTCAATAATATTTATGAGTGCGGAGGTATAGGGTGGGGGTCTCTTGGTGGTGTCAACCTAGTTGGGATGTCTGAATTTCCCCCCTAATGAATGTCCTTTCTCTTAATTTATAGAAAAAAAGGAGCAACACTTTATGAAGAATTTCTGAAGTATTTCCATTGGGTACGAGTAGAAAAGATTGAACTCAAGATTATAGAGATATAAATTACGTCCTTGGGATAAAGCTTTGTTTGCCAAGATGCCATCTTTATTGTGTGTGAATACATTTGTTTTTTCTTTTTTCAAAAGCTAAGTTTATAATTAAATAACTTAAATCAATAATGGATATAACAAATATTTAATTATTATATTTTAAATGTTATGTGAGTCAAACTTAATTTATGTTATTTTCAAGTTAACAATTGTTAATATCTGTATTGTTTACTGTCTAAGAAAGCTTGTGCATTAAAATATATAATTTTTACTTCAATTAATGCATTGTAAGGAAGAATTTTTTTGAAAAACGTGCAAGGAGGAGTATAATTATAATAACAAGATAAAATATTTCTATAAGATCAAACATATATTTGAAAAAGTAACCGTAGACTTCTCAGGGAATGTTAAATACCACACACATAAACTTAATTTCAATGAAATAGAACTTTAAATAAATGAAAAGATAAAAATACCAAGGTATTAAAGACAAAAAAATTAATAAAACAAAGAAGCATAATTTTATTGAAATCTTTCGATTACAAGAATCATTATTTATTAATATCACTCATTATTTGAAACACAACAAAGTTTCTACTAAAAAAAGGAAGAAGACAGTGGTTGAACAGGAGCAGGGGTTGGGGTTGGTGGGTGATGAGGATGAGGTCTGTGGCGTTCAATGTGTGGTTGATCTAGACTATTAGATGGAATGGGGGATAGAGATGGTGGCTGAACGGGGGCCTTTCTTGGGGTAGATGGGTGATGGGGAGGATGTTTATTGTGATGATGGTCTAGACGAAGAGAATGAATATCGGAAGAAGATTGTGGTTGAACAGGAGCAGGGGTTGGGGTTGGTGGGTTGTCAGGATGAGATATGTGGCGTTCAATGTGTTGATGATCTACACTATTAGATGAAATAGGGGATGGAGACGGTGGCTGAACAGGGGCCTTTCTTGGGGTGGATGGGTGATGGGGAGGATGTTTATTGTGATGATGCTCTAGACGAAGAGAATGAATATTGGAAGAATATGGTGGTTGAACATGAGAGGGGGTTGGGGTTGGTGGGTGATGAGGATGATGTCTGTGGCGTTCAATTTGCAGATTATCTAGACTATTAGATGAAATGGGGGATGGAGACGGTGGGTGAACAGGGGCCTTTCTTGGGGTAGTTGAGTGATGGGGAGGATGTTTTTTGTGATGATGATCTAGACGAAGAGAATGAATACCATATGAAATTCCTGGCAACCTGACTGAACTATGCTGTGCACAATGTTGGCACAACTGTCCGAGCGCGTGTCTACTCAGAACTACAATTAAAATAGCGCAGCGTAACAAAGCACAAATTAAAAGGAACACAGCGGAAATAAAAGGTGCACAGAGAGTTTGTTAACCCAGTTCGGAGCAACTCTCCTACTCTGGGGGATACCAATCCAGGAATGATTCCACTATTATAGTTCTAGTGAAAAGACCAACGCAGACACACTACTTGACTTTGCACCTAGACCCTACCAGTGGCAACTCTATCTAGGAACTCCTAGATATGAGACCCCGTCTCAATTCCTACGAACAACACACACAGTATTGTTATCAAACACACAAAACATAAAGCACAACCAAGAGAAACACACGCTAATAACACATACTCACTCCGTACTTAAAAGCTTAGGAGTAGCTTACAAATTACAACTCAAAACAAACTCAGTCCTTAGCTTGAATCAGGGTGATACAAGCAAGGCTCACAATTAACAAACAAAACCCTAAAAACCTTAAAACACACGCTTTGCTAACACACACGGTTTTTAGTTACCCAACTAGGGTTTGCCTTCATGAATATATAGCACTGAGATAGCACGGGTCTGGGCTTCGAAATAGAGCATGGACATTGACCGGTCCAGCTGAAAACGATCTTCTAGAAATAATAAAAAGCTTCCAAATATAGAACAATATCTTGTGGAACAAATGGCAAGGCAAATAAAACTTCAAACAAATCTTCAATCAGATACACGCGCCTTGATCAGCAAGCTATAGGAAAATAAACTTCAGGCAAATCTTTTGAAGATTGCGAACACAAATATAAAGCGCTAGCTGGCGCGAAAACACAAGTTACATAATGCTGTTCCATATGCTACCACATCTGTCCCAGCATCTGGCTAGTAGATGTTTTTGCAAAATGTAGCCAATCTACAAAAACCCAACAATCTCCCCCTTTGGCACAATTTTGGCTAAAACACTCTAGAGCCAGTTCCTTGGGAGATACACAAAAAAAAATTTCCTTCACGTCAACATAAGCACACAACAAGGAAAGAAAATATCGTAGCATAAAAAGAGATTACTTCCAAGGGAGAAAAATTGAACAAAGATGGCTTGCAAGTAGAGTCAGAGGCATGCACCAGATAACACAACCATCAGCCTCATAGGAACAACTAGAGAGAAATAAACTCTCAAATAGTGGAATCACATAGATAAGGGAAAAAATAAATTTCCACACACCAAAAAAAACTTAAGAGCTCCCCCTCAAAACATGCATGTACCAGTACTCCACTCCCGCTCAACATATACTACACTCCCCCTCAACTCATGTAACCATACATAATATAAGCTTTAAATCATGCACACAAGCAACATATAGGACATAAATCAAATCAATTCTACTCCCCCTTTTTAGCCAGAAATTCTGCCAACTAACAGATAGGGCATACTCATAGAAAGTGCATAGAACCACAAAGAGTGCATAGTAACCACAGAGAATGCATATTACAGACCAGAAGCACACAAGGTGCATAAGAAATTCAGGGCATAGCCCAGTCACCAACAAAAGTAAAATAGTACATCAAAAGAGATCAGAACAAAATAAGAAAATCAGAAATCCTCAGAATCATCAGAGGCATCTTCAGAGTCACCAGCAGAAGCAACAGCCTTATCTCCTCCTTCTTCCTCATCCTGCTCACCCTCAGCATTTGCTTCAGCCTTCAAAGCTGCAATTATCTTGTCAATCTTCACCTTCCTAGCTCCAAGGGCCACACTTGTCTCAGTAAGATCAGCAATCATTTGCTTTCTGGAGAGCACACCAGATGTCCGGACAGAAGTCCCAGCTACATCAGCATCATGTGTCTCAGACAGCAGACTGCCGTCCAAAGCCATAGGACCAGGCCTCTTGCAGGGCTCATCACTACTGATCAAAATATCAGGGTGTTGCTGAAGAATAATTCCACACAGGAGGGTAGGAAAAGCAATTGGAAACTTAATGGCAAAAGATTTAGCATGCTCCAAAACTTGATAATAGATGTAGGCTCCATAATCAAAGGGTGACTTGGTCCCCACAGCATAAATGAACTTGGCCAACCCAGATGCAACAGAATTTGAGTGAGTGGTTGGAGTCCAATTTTGAGCACAGATCCTGTTCAAAGCAGCATACATAGGAGACAGTTGAGCAGAAGACAAATGCTTTGGCCAATGTCTAATCTTGTTATCAGTGATTGTCTTGCAGATTGTGTCCTCAGTGACCTCAAGCTCAGGGGTCTCCTCAGCAGACCTCTCAAGGTATGCATTGATCACCATGGGAGAAAAATTCACACACTTACCACGAACAAATACCTTCCTATACTCAGGATTTCTTGTGTCATCACACTCATCAGAAACATTTACCTAAAACTCCCTGACCAGCTTGTCATAGCATGGACCCAGATTTCTCACAGTCTTCATCAGACCAGCAAATTCCAGCAAATCAACCAGCTTTTGACACTTGAAAACATCTTCTTTAAGATTTCTTTCAAGACCCAGTCTTCTGTGGTAAATAAACTTCCACCTAGAAGAACCATTTTCCAAGTGAAAAGAAACATTATCAAGAGGGGCAGGAGGAATAGTTAGAGGTATCTTCATACCCTTCATTGTTTTTCTGGAAGCCCCACCAGATGTGGCAGCTTCAAGCTCAGCAACCTCAAACTCAGAGTCACTAGAGGGAGGGTCTTTTCTTTTGAGGCTCTTCTTCTTGTGACCACTTTGAGCCACCTTCTTGCTTCCAGCCTTGGGAGGACCATACACAGGCCTCTTCCCAGTATTAACAGCTTTCTTCTTCCTATCCTTCTGTCCTTCACTAACAACAGCATCAGTTTTTTCAGATTTGCTCCTAGTCCTGCGAGCAACACCAATGGCACCAGTTTCTTCCTGAGGTCTTTCTTCAGGTACAGCTTCCTCAACAGCAATTGTATTAGCATGGTCTAAAATCACAGTTTCAGCATTATCTTCAACATCCTGAGTCTCAGTCCCTTCATCTTCAGACTCTGAGGACTCACTCTCAGGGACACTCACAGAACCAGAGATATTAGGAACTTCCACATCAGGCTCCTCATGAGCTTGTGACAAAGATGCTTGAGCATCTGTCACAGCATCCTTTGTTGTGGTAGGGGGATCAGCAGGTGTCACAGAAACGGCCGTATCAACACCATTCTTTTCACCAGAACCAGTAGTAACATCTTTCTCGATAGGAGAATTCGAAGAATCACCAACTAATTTTTCATCTACCTTAGGATTATCAGAACCTAGGGTTTCGGGCATGGCTACAGTACTTTCATCAGCAACATTCTCAGATTCGGTGACAGAAGGTTCAGCATGTGGTTCAACAACAGTCGATACAAAAGGGTTGTCCTTAAGGTATAAATCATCCATGCTAAGTCCTACTCGTTGGACAGCGGGAGTTGTAGAAGTGTTACCTTTTGATTTTGACCTCGTGTTCACAGCGGTGGAGGAGGTAGCTTTGCTAGATTTGGCAGGTGTCTTCCTTCGTGATGCAGATGCCCTAGTTCGACGCTTCTTTGTAGGAGCGCTGAGGATAGTGGTGAGGGGTTGCGCATCAGTGATGACGGCTTCAGCAGCTTGATCTTGTGTAGTTTGGTGAGAAGACGAATCAGCCATGGCGATGATTTTGAATGTGAAGGTATGAGAAGTGGACGATTTTTGAATGAAGATGTGCGCGGTAAGAGAGGCAATGAGAGGTTGAGAGAAGTTAAGACAAAGATAATGATGATAGCGTGCAAGAGTTTTGAAAAAGGCAAGTTTGCAATAACCTCCTTGAGTGACGTGCAATAAGCGGTTGAGGAGGGAAAAAATAATAGCTGCACGCCCCTTGCACATTAATTGCTACAATTCTTCAACTAAGCATATCTCTAACTTCCGTCGTAATTTTTCAAATTGATTAGCATCAAGGGCTTTGGTAAAAATATCTGCTAATTGCTCTTCAGTTGGAACTTGTTCAAGAGTAACAATTTTGTCTTCAACAAGATCCCTTATAAAATGATGTCTAATGTCAATGTGTTTGGTCCTGCTATGTTGAATAGGATTTTTGGAGATATTAATTGCACTCAGATTGTCACAATATAATGTCATAGCATCTGTCTTGACATTGTACTCACTCAGCATCTGTCTCATCCACAACAATTGAGAACAACTACTACCAACTGCTATGTACTCAGCTTCAGCTGTAGACAAAGAAATGCAATTTTGCTTCTTACTGAACCAGGATATAAGGTTGTTGCCTAGGAAGAAACATCCACCAGAGGTACTCTTTCTATCATCTGCACTTCCAGCCCAGTCAGCATCACAATATCCAAACAACACAGTGCTTTCCCCATGAGAATACAACATACCATAATCACTAGTACCATTCACATACTTCAGAATTCTCTTTACCTGAGTCAGATGACTTATTTTTGGTTCAGCTTGGTATCTGGCACACACTCCAACTGCAAATGTGATATCTGGCCTACTTGCTATAAGATATAGAAGACTTCCTATCATACTCCTATACATGCTTTGGTCAACATCCACACCTTTCTCATCCTTTGATAATTTTACATGTGTGGGAGCAGGAGTTCTTTTATGAGCAGCATTTTCCATCTCAAATTTCTTGACTATATTTTTAGCATACTTACTTTGAGAGATAAATATAGTATCTTCCATTTGTTTCACTTGAAGACCAAGAAAGAACTTTAGCTCACCTACAAGACTCATCTCAAATTCAGATTGCATTTGCTGAACAAAATGCTCTATCATCTGGTCAGACATTCCTCCAAAGACTATGTCATCTACATATATTTGAGCAATCATCAGCTGTCCATTTTCATCTTTCACAAACAGGGTCTTGTCATTTCCTCCCTTCCTATAGCCATGGTTGATTAGAAACTCAGTAAGTCTCTCATACCAAGCTCTAGGAGCTTGCTTCAGGCCATATAGAGCTTTCTTCAATTTGTACACATGGTTTGGAAAACTAGGATCAATGAAGCCTTTAGGCTGTTCCACATAAACCTCTTCATTTAAGTACCCATTGAGAAAGGCACTCTTGACATCCATCTGATACAACTTGAATTTTAGTATGCATGCAATCCCAAGTAACAATCTAATAGATTCCAATCTAGCTACAGGAGCAAAAGTCTCATCAAAGTCTACACCTTCAATTTGAGAATATCCTTGTGCAACCAGTCTGGCTTTGTTTCTAGTGATAGTACCATTTTCATCAGACTTGTTTTTATAAACCCACTTGGTACCTATGACATTCACATTATCTGGTCTAGGAACTAGGTCCCACACATTACTTCTCTTGAACTGAGTTAATTCTTCTTGCATAGCATTTATCCAGAACTCATCAGTTAGAGCTTCCTTAACATTCTTTGGTTCAAGTTTAGATATAAAGCAAGAATTTGATACCTCATCATAGTTCCTTCTAGTTGTGATCCCTTGGTTAGGATCGCCAATGACTTGATCTATGGGATGATTTTTCTGAATTCTGATAGATGGTCCTTTGTTGGGAGCAGTCTTCTCTGGGCCAGTTACTTCAGAATCTTGCTTATCACTTGCTTCATCTACTTTCTTCGCTTCCTGTAGGTCAGATGCTGCGTCAAATGTAGCATCATCTGGCATCGCATTATTTCCTTCATCATCTACAACAACATTTATGGATTCCATCACTGTCTTGGTTCTGGAGTTGTATACTCTATAGGCTCTGCTGTTTGTAGAATAGCCTAGAAAGATTCCCTCTTCACTTTTAGCATCCATCTTTCTTCTTGGTTCCCTGTCAGCTAGAATATAACACTTACTACCAAACACATGAAAATGCTTCACTGTTGGCTTCCTGTCCTTCCATAGCTCGTACAAAGTTGTAGATGTACCTTTTCTCAAAGTCACTCTATTATGAATATAGCAGGCTGTGTTCATGGCTTCAGCCCAAAAGAAAAATGGCAGCTTCTTTGCATGTAGCATAACCCTAGCAGATTCTTGCAAAGTCCTGTTCTTTCTCTCAACTATCCCATTTTGTTGAGGAGTAATGGGTGCAGAGAACTCATGAAATATTCCTTCAGAAATACAGAAATCAGAGAACTTACCATTTTCAAATTCCTTCCCATGGTCACTTCTGATTCTAACAATTCCACAATCCTTTTCTCTTTGAAGTTGTAAGCAAAGATCCTTGAATTTTTCAAAAGTGTCTGATTTCTCCTTAATGAAATTTATCCAGGTATATCTAGAAAAATCATCAACAACAACAAAAGCATACTTCTTACCACCTAAGCTTTCGACTTGCATGGGTCCCATTAAGTCCATGTGCAATAGCTCAAGAACTCTGGATGTGGACAGATGTTGCAGCTTCTGGTGAGGCATCTTGGTCTGTTTTCCTATCTGGCATTCTCCACATATACTTCCTTCCTGAATTTGGAGTTTTGGTAAACCTCTGATGGCTCCTTCAGCAATAGCTTTCTTCATGCTTCTGAGATTCAGATGTCCAAGCTTTTGGTGCCATAGCTTAACTTCATCTTCTTTGGTTATTAGGCAAGTAGATAACTTTGCTTTATCTTGAGAGACCCACAAGTAGCAATTGTCCTTTGATCTAACACCTTTCATCAGGATGTCCCCTTCACTGTTAGCAACTAAGCATTCACTCTTAGTAAAGTTGACCTTCATTCCTTGATCGCACAGTTGACTAATACTAATTAAGTTGGCAGTTAAACCTTTCACAAGAAGCACCTTATCAAGTTTGGGTAGACCCTCTTCCACAAGATTTCCTACACCCTTTATTTCTCCTTTGGCTCCATCCCCAAAAGTCACAAAACTTGTAGCATAGGGCTTAACATCAGTCAAGTAATTTTTATCACCAGTCATATGTCTGGAACATCCACTGTCAAAGTACCAATCATTTCTGGATGACACTCTCAGAGATGTATGAGCAATTTGAGCAATCTCATCAGCTTCTGGTTCTATTTTTCTAGGATCCATAGTATTGCTTGTGAAATTATCATTTTTCTGCTTCCACTGCTTCTTGATGATCTTTACTGTGGGATCAGGTCTTGGTGAATAGGTCCTGTCTGGGTAACCATGTAATTTGAAACAGAAAGGTCTGATATGTCCTTTTCTTCCACAGTAATGACATACCCAAGCATAATTCCTTCCTTTTGATCTGGGCCTATATCCTGATGCCTGTTGTCTCCCCTGATGCTGGGGCATCTGTCTTGACATAGTATGATCATAAGTATTAACAGGTGGCACAAACTGTCTCACTGGTAATTGTTTATGCTGAGGCATGGAACTGTAGTCAAACCCAATACCTTTAGAATCTCCAGGTTTCTGTCCTATTTCCAGAATTTCGTCTAAAGCATCAGTACCTTTGTTCATCATCCGCAGTTGCTTGTTCATATTGTCAATCTTGGAAGAAAGTAAGATAACCTCATCATTGAGATCTGAGTTTATTTTCAGAAGTTTGTCTTTCTCAGCTTGCAAGAGAACAATGGTCCTCTTTTGTTTTTCTACAGTTCTACAAACTTCCTCACTTTTGAGATATAGCTTCTTGTAGGAATCAGCCAATTCATCATATGTTACCTCTTCATCGCTAGAATCATTGTCAGATGTGCACACTCCAGTCAAGGCATTAACATGTTTTGCAGTTTCAGATTCTTCTTCTGATTCATCCTCATCCGTCCAAGACACAGTCATCACCTTCTTTTGTTTCTTCAGATACGTTGCACACTCAGTTCTGATGTGACCAAAACCTTCGCATTCATGGCATTGCACCCCTTTGCTTTGATTGATTTTGTCATCAGTTCTAAGTTTCCTCTGATTGTTGACATTTTTATAGATGCTGCGACTGTTGTCCGGAGCATTTGTCCTAGGGCGTCTGTCCATCCTCTTCACAACTTTATTAAATTGTTTGCCCAACAACACAATATCTTCAGAGATGCTCTCATCAGTATCTAAATTACTCTCCACATCATCTTCATCAGTGTTGGAAATGAAAGCAATGTTCTTGTCTTTCTTTTCAGATCTTTCATTAACCTTTAATTCAAAAGTTTGAAGAGATCCAATCAACTCATCAACTTTCATATTTCCAATATCTTGGGCCTCCTCGATAGCACATACTTTCATATCAAATTTCTTAGGCAGGGACCTGAGAATTTTGCTTACCAGTTTCTCATCGGATATCTTTTCCCCCAAGGATTCAAAAGTGTTAGCATATTCTAGCACATTCATGTGAAAGTCATGAACACTCTCTCCTTCTTTCATTCTCAAATTCTCAAACTGTGTTGTTAGCAGTTGTAGCCTTGACTTCTTGACCTTTTGAGTACCTTCATGAGCTGTTCTTAGGATATCCCAAGCCTCCTTGGCAATAGTACATTGTTTAATCAACCTGAACATGTTCTTGTCAACACCATTAAACAAAGCATTCAGGGCTTTAGAGTTTCCAATAGCTGCAGTGTCTTCTGCTGTAGACCACTCCTCTTCTGGTTTCAACTCATCAGTATCAACATTATTCGCATCTTTTATTTTAGGAGGGACCCATGCCTTGATCACAGCCTTCCAAGCTCTGCTGTCTAGAGATTTCAAGAAAGCTGTCATGCGTGATTTCCAATTGTCATAGTTCGACCCATCCAACAAGGGTGGTCTGTTCACCAGTCCTCCTTCTTTATCCATTGAGCCAGAAACTTCTTTCCCTGGAGCTCACCCACACAGAACAGGGTGCCTGCTCTGATGCCAATTGAAATTCCTGGCAACCTGACTGAACTATGCTGTGCACAATGTTGGCACAACTGTCCGAGCGCGTGTCTACTCAGAACTACAATTAAAATAGCGCAGCGTAACAAAGCACAAATTAAAAGGAACACAGCGGAAATAAAAGGTGCACAGAGAGTTTGTTAACCCAGTTCGGAGCAACTCTCCTACTCTGGGGGATACCAATCCAGGAATGATTCCACTATTATAGTTCTAGTGAAAAGACCAACGCAGACACACTACTTGACTTTGCACCTAGACCCTACCAGTGGCAACTCTATCTAGGAACTCCTAGATATGAGACCCCGTCTCAATTCCTACGAACAACACACACAGTATTGTTATCAAACACACAAAACATAAAGCACAACCAAGAGAAACACACGCTAATAACACATACTCACTCCGTACTTAAAAGCTTAGGAGTAGCTTACAAATTACAACTCAAAACAAACTCAGTCCTTAGCTTGAATCAGGGTGATACAAGCAAGGCTCACAATTAACAAACAAAACCCTAAAAACCTTAAAACACACGCTTTGCTAACACACACGGTTTTTAGTTACCCAACTAGGGTTTGCCTTCATGAATATATAGCACTGAGATAGCACGGGTCTGGGCTTCGAAATAGAGCATGGACATTGACCGGTCCAGCTGAAAACGATCTTCTAGAAATAATAAAAAGCTTCCAAATATAGAACAATATCTTGTGGAACAAATGGCAAGGCAAATAAAACTTCAAACAAATCTTCAATCAGATACACGCGCCTTGATCAGCAAGCTATAGGAAAATAAACTTCAGGCAAATCTTTTGAAGATTGCGAACACAAATATAAAGCGCTAGCTGGCGCGAAAACACAAGTTACATAATGCTGTTCCATATGCTACCACATCTGTCCCAGCATCTGGCTAGTAGATGTTTTTGCAAAATGTAGCCAATCTACAAAAACCCAACAATCTCCCCCTTTGGCACAATTTTGGCTAAAACACTCTAGAGCCAGTTCCTTGGGAGATACACAAAAAAAATTTCCTTCACGTCAACATAAGCACACAACAAGGAAAGAAAATATCGTAGCATAAAAAGAGATTACTTCCAAGGGAGAAAAATTGAACAAAGATGGCTTGCAAGTAGAGTCAGAGGCATGCACCAGATAACACAACCATCAGCCTCATAGGAACAACTAGAGAGAAATAAACTCTCAAATAGTGGAATCACATAGATAAGGGAAAAAATAAATTTCCACACACCAAAAAAAAACTTAAGAGCTCCCCCTCAAAACATGCATGTACCAGTACTCCACTCCCCCTCAACATATACTACACTCCCCCTCAACTCATGTAACCATACATAATATAAGCTTCAAATCATGCACACAAGCAACAGATAGGACATAAATCAAATCAATTCTACTCCCCCTTTTTAGCCAGAAATTCTGCCAACCAACAGATAGGGCATACTCATAGAAAGTGCATAGAACCACAAAGAGTGCATAGTAACCACAGAGAATGCATATTACAGACCAGAAGCACACAAGGTGCATAAGAAATTCAGGGCATAGCCCAGTCACCAACAAAAGTAAAATAGTACATCAAAAGAGATCAGAACAAAATAAGAAAATCAGAAATCCTCAGAATCATCAGAGGCATCTTCAGAGTCACCAGCAGAAGCAACAGCCTTATCTCCTCCTTCTTCCTCATCCTGCTCACCCTCAGCATCTGCTTCAGCCTTCAAAGCTGCAATTATCTTGTCAATCTTCACCTTCCTAGCTCCAAGGGCCACACTTGTCTCAGTAAGATCAGCAATCATTTGCTTTCTGGAGAGCACACCAGATGTCCGGACAGAAGTCCCAGCTACATCAGCATCATGTGTCTCAGACAGCAGACTGCAGTCCAAAGCCATAGGACCAGGCCTCTTGCAGGGCTCATCACTACTGATCAAAATATCAGGGTGTTGCTGAAGAATAATTCCACACAGGAGGGTAGGAAAAGTAAAGCAGTCCCTTACTACTCCACTTGTAATCTGTTTACCCGGGCCTGCCCCGTACACTTCCAACAAAGCAGTCCCTTATAAGTACCTTGCAACCATGATAAACAACGGCCAAGAGACGCCTATTCCTCCCTTAGCCCCTGTTGATAATATCACGGATAGCAGTAAAGTACTAAGGAGCGGACGTGTTCTTCCCACAATAGTCCAAGAGAAGGTCAGCACTCCAACGTTTAAACCGAAGCCAACCCAAGACTCCTGCACAAGCCAAGAGATGGGTCAATCCAGTGGGGTAAAAGCCGATTCAGATCTTGATGAAGTATTGAAGTTAATCAAGAAGAGCGAATACAAGGTCGTGGATCAGTTGTTGCAAACGCCTTCCAAGATCTCTATGCTATCCTTATTGTTGAACTCCGACGCACATAGAGAATCATTGATGAGGGTCTTGGACCAAGCCTTTGTGGAGCACGACATAACCCTCGGCCAATTCGGAGGCATTGTCGGAAACATCACTGTTTGCAATAGCCTAAGCTTTAGTGATGAGGAACTCCCGGAGCAAGGAAGACACCATAATTTGGCATTACATATATCGGTAAACTACAAGTCGGATGCTTTATCAAATGTACTTGTAGACACCGGCTCTTCATTAAACGTAATGGCCAAAACAACCCTTGACCAGCTTTCTTACCAGGGGACCCCCATGAGACCAAGTGGGGTAGTTGTTAAAGCCTTTGATGGCTCGAAGAAATCAGTAATCGGGGAGGTGGATTTACCTATTACCATCGGACCATCTGTCTTCCAAATAACCTTCCAAGTAATGGACATACAAGCAGCGTATAGTTGTTTGTTAGGTCGACCATGGATCCACGAAGCCGGAGCAGTGACATCCACACTGCATCAAAAACTGAAATTTGTGAAGAATGGGAAGCTAGTTACAGTGGGAGGAGAGGAGGCTCTATTAATCAGCCATTTGTCGGCTTTCTCGTTCATCGGTGCTGATATCGTTGACGGGACATCATTCCAAGGTCTTTCCTTAGAAGATGAGAGTGCCACAAAGAAGGAAGCGTCCATGTCTTCTTTCAAGAGCGCACAAAGAGCAGTGCAAGATGACTTACTCCCGGATTGGGGAACGACAATAAGTCTGCCGGAGCGTAAGCATAGAGAAGGTTTAGGTTTCACTCCAACTACAAGAGTTACCAAACCAAGAACTAACATTGAGCCGCTCGAGAACATCTTTCGTAGCGCCAGCTTTATTCACCCCGCAAAGGAAACCAACGCCATCACTGAAGATGGGCCGGAAGAAACAGCACCTGTCCATGTAACGCCCGGAGGAGCTTGTCGCAATTGGGTTGCTATCGATGTTCCCTCTGTTATTCAGTCTTCCAAGTAATGTGTTTGTCTATTTTATCTTTTTCGAAAAAAAAAACCCTTTCGCCTTGCCCGAAGCGAAAGGAGACTCATGTAGGGCTTGTTTAATATACTATCATCAATAAATAAAAATCGCTGTTTGTATTACAACTTCCACGTATTTATACGTTGTCCTTTTCTTTTTTATTTTTTTTATCAAAACCCAAAAACATTTTCATTTTAATTTCAAAGAGTCTGCATTTTTTTTTCTTTTATTAAAATCAATCATCCATTACATGCAGACTAAGCACCCATAAACCCGTTGAACACCTTAGCCCTAGGCTCCCTCCGAACTTTGAATTCCCTGTTTACGAAGCGGAAGAGGAAGAGGATGAAGAGATCTCGGATGAGATCAAGCGCCTACTAGAACAAGAGAGGAAGACCATTCAGCCTCACGAGGAAACAATAGAGGTCATCAACTTGGGTTCCGAAGAAGAAAAGAAAGAGGTTAAGATAGGAGCGTTATTGGATGCGCCCGTCAAAGAGAAAATAATCAAGCTTCTTGAAGAGTATGTGGATATCTTTGCATGGTCATATCAAGATATGCCAGGATTGGATCTTGAGATTGTGGAACACCACTTACCTCTAAAACCAGAATGTTCGCCAGTCAAGCAGAAGTTGAGAAGAACTCGCCCTGACATGGCTCTTAAGATCAAAGAGGAAGTGCAAAAGCAAATTAACGCCGGATTTCTCGTTACCTCGGAATATCCTCAGTGGTTGGCCAACATAGTACCAGTTCCCAAGAAAGATGGTAAAGTCAGAATGTGTGTCGACTATCGAGATTTAAACAAGGCTAGCCCGAAGGACGACTTCCCGTTACCTCACATTGACATATTGGTCGACAACACCGCCAAATCCAAGGTTTTCTCCTTCATGGACGGTTTCTCAGGATATAATCAGATTAAAATGGCTATCGAAGATAGAGAAAAAACGTCTTTCATTACACCTTGGGGCACCTTCTGCTATCAAGTGATGCCTTTTGGCCTAACGAATGCGGGCGCTACCTACCAAAGGGGCATGACTACTCTCTTCCACGACATGATACACAAAGAAATCGAAGTGTATGTCGACGACATGATTGTCAAATCAAGAACGGAAGAAGAGCATGTCGAATATTTGTCAAAGATGTTTCAACGCCTGAGAAAGTATCGGCTACGCCTGAACCCCAACAAATGTACGTTCGGCGTGAGATCAGGAAAACTCCTAGGTTTCATTGTCAGTCAAAAGGGTATCGAGGTAGATCCCGATAAGGTCAAAGCCATCAGAGAAATGCCTGCTCCTCAAACTGAGAAGCAAGTAAGGGGATTTCTAGGACGTTTAAACTACATCTCTAGATTCATATCCCATATGACAGCCACTTGTGGACCCATCTTCAAGCTACTCCGCAAAAATCAAGAAGTGGTATGGACAGAAGATTGCCAAAAAGCTTTTGATAGCATCAAAGAATACCTACTAGAACCTCCAATACTTATTCCTCCAGTCGAAGGAAGACCATTGATCATGTACTTAACCGTGTTGGAGGACTCCATGGGATGTGTACTCGGACAACAAGATGAAACCGGTAGAAAAGAGCACGCCGTCTACTACCTAAGCAAGAAATTTACGGACTGCGAGTCCCGATACTCTCTACTTGAAAAGACTTGCTGCGTACTAGCATGGGCTGCTAGGCGTCTTCGCCACTACATGCTTAATCATACCACTTGGTTGATATCCAAGATGGATCCAATCAAGTACATTTTTGAAAAACCCGCCTTAACCGGAAGGATCGCCCGTTGGCAAATGTTGTTGTCAGAATACGACATCGAGTACCACACTCAGAAAGCTATCAAAGCCAGCATTCTCGCTGACCATTTGGCTCACCAACCAATTGAGGATTATCAACCAATCAAGTTTGACTTCCCCGATGAAGAAATCATGTACCTAAAGATGAAGGATTATGACGAGCCACTATTCGGCGAAGGTCCAGATCCCGAATCTAAATGGAAGTTAATCTTTGATGGAGCTGTCAATGTCTATGGCAACGGAATTGGAGCAGTCATCGTCACCCCTGAGGGCAAGCATCTCCCCTTCGCTGCAAGACTATCATTCGACTGTACAAACAATATGGCAGAGTATGAAGCTTGTATATTAGGAATTGAGGAAGCCATCGATCTAAGGATCAAGAACCTCGACATTTATGGAGACTCAGCTCTTGTGATTAATCAAATCAATGGAGATTGGGAAACTCGCCATACCGGCTTGATCCATTACAAAGATTACGCAAGACGCTTGCTAACCTTTTTCAACAAAGTCAAGCTGCACCACATTCCTCGAGACGAGAATCAAATGGCGGATGCTCTAGCGACCTTATCTTCGATGTATGAGGTCAGTCGCCGGAATGAAATTCCAACAATCAAGGTTCAACACCTAGAAAGGCCCGCACATGTATTTGCAGCCGAAGCAGTCATAGATGACAAACCATGGTTCCATGATGTGCGCACCTCGTTTTTTTCCTCGGGAAAAAGACGCGCAAATCCTCCGATGTCGTTCGCAAACGCTCGGAGGGCCTTTGTGAAGCCGCCACCAAAGTTTTTGTGTAAAGGGAACGTTGATAAACCCTTAAGTTTTTTTTTGTTTAAAAGGGAAACGATAATAAAACCCTTTGACGATGAGGATAAGGATTTGGTCATCGCAACCATTGTCGGGTTCGGGAGTCGATTACGCAAGGGGAAGGTATTAGCACCCCTCACGTCCGTTGTACTCAACGGGAACCTTCTATTTGGTCAAAGCTTGAATTGTTTTTTTAATATTTTGCGCGCATGTTCATTTATGTCAAAAATATAATAAAAAAGGGGGGGAAAGAGATAAAAACAAACGAAAGAAAAGAAAGAAAAAAGTTTTTATTATTGCGCTTGACAAGATGTCGATCTTGCTCCTACGTATCTCCCGGTAGTCGGAGAATTCAAAGCGTACGTAGTTCTTTGTAGAAAAACGTACATGTGTTGGTTGATTTTAGATGGACGATGTTTTAACCGAATTCTTGCGATTAAAACGTAGCTTGTATGCTCGCGCTCGGGAGACTTATTAAGCGTATAGCTTGTATGCTCGCGCTTGGGAGACTTATTAAGCGTTTGTTCGTGAATCACATTAGAATTGTTAAAAGGTACGTCCGTTAGGGTAAAGGGTTGGAATTGGTCGCTATGGGACCAAGAGAGGTACAATGGACTCATACAAGTCAATCATTGACCGAGTGGACTCTAAACGAGTTGGGCGATTGTTCGATTGATCCACTGAGATCAAGAACGGGTACAATGGACTCGGACGAGTCGAACATTGACCGAGTGGACTCAAACGAGTCGAGGTAAATGAATCTAAAGGCCACGGGGGACCAAAAGGTTCGGATTGACCACGAGGGGGCCAAGTTTTGGTTTGGTTAGGGTTGTACATATTGAAAAAAAGAATGACGATTATCCGAGCGACGAGACATACGTCACGCATTCGTACAATCGGGGCGATGGAGAGACATACGTCACACCATCCCTTTTTCATTCATGTTTTTGGGTTGAATCCTTTAGAAATCCCAAGGTATGTCAAAACATTTGGTTTGAAAACCCAAAATGGGAAGGTTTAGCAAATTTGCTAGAAAAAAGCGCAAGTTCGTCTCATTTTGCGAAAATGCGAACGTATTCGGCTTATGTTCATTTTTGAGTTTTGAACATCATGAACAATATTTATTGTTCAAGTTTAGATTGAAATGATGAACATAGCTTGTTTGTTCATGTGGTTTTGAAAGTTTGGGAACATAACTTGCTTTGCAAGTTATCCACATAATGGTCATACGAACTTGTGATTTTGTCAAAATTATGCAAAATCCTTGTTATGGTTTGAAGGACATGGGTTTAAAAACTCTTAGGTTCTGAGCTCTGGGGCTAGAACCTCAAAAATTGGTCATTTTGACACAAAAACTCAGATTCTGAGTTCTGTCATGGTCGCACTGCGACCATGACTTCGCACTGCGAAGCATGCGAAATTTTGGGTTCAGAAGCTGTTTCTGAACTTTTGTTCAGAAACAACTTCTGAACACACTCAGGACCTTATAGGTGGGTGAAAAACTTTGAGTTTTTGGGGTGGAAAAGGCTGGACAAACCAGTTTTGATGTTTTGAAAACCTTGGGATTTCTTTGAAATTCAAAAGGGGTTTTTTTTAGAATCAAATGGTTTTGAACCAAAATAGCTATGCAAACACAATTGTAAATGCAATATAAAGCCTTAGAAACTTACAGAACTCCTTAGCAAAGCTCCAGCTGCACTTGATTTGTATTGGTTGAAGGCTTTCACAAGAGGTTTGAATATTGGTGTTGGTTTTGGAACTTTGGAAAGCTTTGTGTTGGATTGGTTTTTTCTGGTTGTTTTGTGGAAGTTTGTGAGCTAAAATGAGTAGAGTTTCTGCTCTTGAAATGCTGTTGTTTTTTGTTTTTGAAACCTTGGGCATTGCCTTCTATTTATAGGCCAAAACCAAATCTTTTTCATCATTACACAATCCCAAAATTCAGCTAATTTGTGGCTAAGATCAAGCTGGATCCTTTTGCATTAAATGCTAATGGATAGAGGCAACCTTGCCTTGTACCAAGGGGCAAGACTCAGCCTGATTTCAGCCACAAATTCAACCAATTCTAGAAGGTAATGATGAAGAACAAAGCTGAATTGCAATTGGCTAATGCTTGGGGATCAATCCTTGCAATCTCAATGGTTGATCAATGAAAACGTGCACTGTAATGTGCAGAGATTGAGGGATGAAAAAGGCTATAATTGGCTGGTGTGAGAGGGTGAAAAGCTGCTGCAAAACAGAGTAGGCACTCATGGCTTTTCAAGTGAAAAATCCAGCTGGTTTGACTGGTTTTTTGGGGCAGCAAGCAGGAGGAAAGTCCTCAAGCAGGTGGCTGACAACCTTGTGGTGGTTAGCAGGTCACATGGGAGGGACTAGAGCTGCCCAAGGGCAAGCCCACTTGCTTGTCACATGCTAGGTTGGAAGAAAAAGCTTCCAACCTTGGCATTAATGGCAAGTCCTTCAATTCTGGTTTTGCTTGGCCCAATTAGCCATGAATGCTACTTAAAATAATTATGGAAATGATATGCAACAAATTTTGGAATTAAATCAAAGAAACCAAAAATCTGCAGAAAAATCGCAGACTTCGCAGTGCGAAGTAACCTTCGCAGTGCGAAGTCAGCATTTTTGAAATGTTGACTTTTCTGTTGACTTTTGTTGACTTTTGACTTTTTTCCCCTCTTTGATTTTTTTTGATTTTTGTTTTAAAATGCTTAGGACAAAATTAGGGTACTACAGCTGCCCCTACTTAATTGTGTCTTCGCATAGAGTGCGTGAGTGCCGAGGGCATCTCATGAACTCTTTGCGAAGATCAATTAAGTAAAAAGAAGGACCCGAATTTTGTCCTTCGCGAAATGCAAATGCAATGGTTGGTAAAGGTTGATCGTATCCAGCCGCTAACACTGGAGGTAGATCCATTGGGGGATGAAGGTAATCTTATCTAGGCACTGCTTCTAGAGGTCGATTCCTGAGGATGGTGATTTACTCTAGGCACTGTCACTAGAGGTGGAACGTTGAGGTAGGTGATCTTATCTAGGTACTGCTTCTAGAGGTCGATTCCTGAGGATGGTGATTTACTCTAGGCACTGTCACTAGAGGTGGAACGTTGAGGTAGGTGATCTTATCTAGGTACTGCTTCTAGAGATCGATACCTAAGATGGAGGTGGTCTACTCTAGGATGTCACTAGAGGTTGATACCTAAGCTAAGTAATCTTATTCAGGCACTGTCACTGAATGTCGATTCCTAACGAGCTGTGATCTTATTCAGCCGCTAACACTGAAGGTCGATACACTGGAGGAGGTGATCTACTCTAGGTACTGCTTCTAGAGGTCGATACCTAAGATGGAGGTGATCTACTCTAGGTACTGCTTCTAGAGGTCGATACCTAAGCTAGGTGATCTTATTCAGGCACTGTCACTGAATGTCGATTCCTAACGAGCTGCGGTCTTACCCTAAATAGGTGCCCCAGGTTGATTGTTGATGGATGTTGGTGAATATGTGATACTCACTGGAGAATCCTTGCTGAGGATGCATGATTTATGAAATGAAATGCATGTGTATGAATAATTTGTATATGCATGCATGAATTATGCTATGCATGATGTGTGGGATGTTGGTGGGGTGCCGAGCAAAGTCGGTCTTGGTTGTGGTTGTGCCAATGACGATTGGGCTCTCTTTTTGTGTTTTGTTTGTTTTTTGGTTGGTCGGTTTGGAAGGACAATGTCCTTTGCCTACATACCCAAATGGGATCAAAACCGGTGTAGTTCGAGCCTAAGCCCGAAGGTTTGTGTGGGTTTGCCAATAATGATTGGACTTTTGTTTGGGGTTGAGACTCCCTGGGGAATATCAATGAGGTTTGGCTTATGAGGATATAAGGATCATTTTGGAAGCATGATCGATATCCAGCCTTGGTTGGTGTTTGGATGTTTTAGGGTGTTTACTGGGGATTTCTGCTCCGCTTGACCCTTGGGGGTTTTTTTTTTGCGCTCCGCGTGCCGCGAGCTACACACTTGCCTTTGCTAAGGAGCATAAGTCCTTTGGTGCAATATTTTGGTAGGAATTACCGCAATTCTTTCAGAATTTACGAAGATTCAAAATAAAGCAATGTTTGTTTGTTTTTTCTCTTTTTTGGAAGAAAATTCTTTTGTTTATTTCCCATGTTTTAAAGCATTTTCATCATGAATAAAACAAAATTTTATGCGCTACTGAGAACATAAAATAACAAAAAGGAAATTTATTCAATGCAGATTTGACCTCTTGAATGGGTAAAAATACACAAAGTGGGAAGTGAGATAGAGAAAGACAAGAAAAAGCAAAAAGAAAAATGTTGGTTTTGGCACAACACATGCTATTCCCTTATGACTTCGAGATTTTCGTTTGTTGGAAGATGCTGAGGAGACCGATTCTTCTCCTCTTGAATCTTGTCCGGAGCTTGGATGCTGCAGTCATTGCCTTTCTTTTTTTGTTAACCCCTAACTTTTGCCTGGACCGCTCTTTCGAGTTTTCAATCCACCGGGGTGTATTTCCTTTTTTGATGTCCTTAATTTTTGCCTAGACCGCCTTTTCAGGTTTTCAATCTAGCAGGACGCTCTCTATTGCCTAAACCGCCCTTTCAGGTTTTCGATTTAGCGAGCTTCTTTCTCTTTTTTTTTCTTTTAGGCGTAATACCTCTTGACTGCATCGGAGTTTATTGAGAGTGGGAACTCTTCTCCGTCCATAGTGGTGATGATCAGGGCTCCGCCTGAGAAAGCTTTCTTTACCACGTACGGCCCATCATAGCTGGGAGTCCACTTCCCTCGGGGATCTTTGTGGATAGGTAATATCCTCTTGAGCACTAGGTCTCCTTCTTTGAACTCTCGAGGACGGACCTTCTTGTCGAATGCTCTCTTGAGCCTCCTTTGATAGAGTTGGCGATGACATATTGCCGTCAGACGCTTCTCCTCTATGAGATTCAGTTGGTCGAACCTTGTTTGGACCCATTCAGCTTCTTCTAGCTTGGTTTCCATCAAGACCCTTAACGAAGGAATTTCCACCTCTACGGGGAGAACAGCTTCCATACCGTATACTAAGGAAAAGGGGGTTGCCCCAGTTGAAGTGCGAATGGCTGTTCTGTAGCCATGTAGCGCAAAGGGAAGCATCTCATGCCAATCCTTATATGTTGTCACCATCTTTTGGATGATCTTCTTTATGTTCTTATTGGCTGCTTCTACCGCACCGTTCATCTTTGGTCGGTAAGGGGAGGAATTATGGTGCTCAATCTTGAAATCTTTGCACAATTCCTCCATTGTCTTGTTGTTCAGGTTTGCCCCATTATCGGTGATGATTTTGAGGGGAGTGCCGTAACGGCAAATGATTTCCTTCTTGATGAATCGGGCTACCACTTGTTTGGTTACGTTTGCATACGAAGCTGCTTCTACCCATTTAGTGAAGTAGTCGATGGCAACGAGGATGAAGCGATGTCCATTTGACGCTTTGGGCTCGATCATTCCAATCATGTCTATGCCCCACATAGAGAAAGGCCAAGGTGAAGTCATGACGTTCAGTGGAGTTGGTGGCACATGCACTTTGTCGGCGTAAATCTGGCACTTGTGACAAGTCTTGGCATAGTGGAAACAGTCAGCTTCCATGGTTAACCAATAGTAGCCCGCCCTTAAGATTTTCTTTGCCATTGCATGCCCATTAGCATGGGTTCCAAAAGATCCCTCGTGGATTTCTTTGATGAGCATGTCCGCTTCATGTTTATCCACACATCTGAGCAGGACCATGTCATAATTTCTTTTGTAGAGGGTATTTCCACTGAGGAAGAATTGAGATGCCAATCTTCTGAGGGTCCTCTTGTCGGTGTGCGAGACATTTTCTGGATACTCTTGCTCTTCGAGGTATCGCTTGATGTCGTAGAACCAAGGTTTGTCGTCAAGTCCTTCTTCGACTGATGCGCATACAACTGGTTTGTCTCTACGATCCATCCTTATGATTGGTGCTTCGTTGTAGAAATTTACTTGGTACATTGATGATAATGTAGCCAAAGCATCTGCTACCTGATTTTCTTCTCGAGGGATGTGGTGGAAGTTGATTTCATCAAAATGCTTGATCAATTCTACAACCCAGGCTCGGTAGGGAATTAAATTGGGATGTTTTGTTTCCCATTCTCCTTTGACTTGATAGATGACCAAGGCTGAGTCACCGTATACTTCAAGGTTTTTGATCCTTAGATCAATTGCTGCTTCGAGGCCTAGGATACATGCTTCATATTCTGCCATGTTATTGGTGCAGTCAAAGCATAACCTTGCTGTGAAGGGTTGGTATCCATTTCTTGGGGAGATTAAAACTGCTCCGATACCGTGTCCCATGGCATTTGAGGCGCCGTCGAAAGCGAGCTTCCATTGAGCTCCTGGTTCTGGCCCTTCATCATCGCTTGTGACTTCTTCGTCATTCAAAGCTACGACATCTTCGTCCGGGAAGTCGAATTGTATGGGCTGATAATCCTCCAATGGTTGGTGAGCAAGGTGCTCGGATAAAACACTCCCTTTGATGGCTTTTTGAGCAACATATTGGATGTCGTACTCAGACAGCAGCATTTGCCAACGGGCTATCTTCCCTGTGAGGGCAGGCTTTTCGAAGATGTACTTGATGGGATCCATCTTTGATATCAACCAAGTTGTATGGGTCAACATGTATTGCCTTAGACGTCGAGCAGCCCATGCTAAAGCGCAGCAAGTCTTTTCAAGTGAAGTATACCTTGTTTCACAATCGGTAAACTTCTTGCTTAGGTAGTAGATTGCGTGCTCTTTTCTTCCCGTTTCATCTTGTTGTCCTAACACACAACCCATTGATCCTTCAAGTACGGTTAGGTATAAGATGAGGGGTTTACCCGGAACCGGAGGTATTAAAATTGGTGGTTCTTGCAGGTATTGTTTGATCTTGTCAAACGCCTCTTGGCAATCTTCATTCCAATGAACGGCTTGGTTTTTCCTTAGTAGTTTGAAGATTGGTTCGCAGGTAGCTGTCATGTGTGAAATGAACCTGGCGATGTAGTTCAATCTTCCTAAGAAACCTCGGACTTCTTTCTCGGTATTTGGCGCTGGCATTTCTTGGATGGCCTTCACCTTATCGGGATCCACTTCAATGCCTCTCTGGCTGACGATGAAGCCCAATAACTTCCCGGATCTAACGCCAAATGTGCACTTGTTAGGATTTAAGCGCAGCTTGAACTTTCTTAGGCGTTCGAAAAGCTTTTGTAGATGGACTAGATGATCTTCCTCCGTTTGGGATTTGGCAATCATATCGTCGACGTAGACCTCAATTTCCTTATGGATCATGTCGTGGAAAAGAGTCACCATTGCTCTTTGGTATGTTGCCCCGGCATTTGTTAATCCGAAAGGCATTACCTTATAGCAGAATGTCCCCCATGGGGTGATGAACGTAGTTTTCTCCATGTCCTCTGGAGCCATCTTGATTTGGTTATACCCCGAGAAGCCATCCATAAAGGAAAAGACTGAGAATTGGGCTGTGTTGTCCACCAATATGTCGATGTGCGGTAGCGGGAAATCATCCTTTGGGCTTGCTCTATTCAAGTCCCGATAATCCACACACATTCTCACCTTGCCATCCTTCTTCGGAACTGGCACAATGTTGGCAACCCATGTTGGATACTTGGTTACGGCTAAGAAACCGGCATCGAATTGCTTTTTGACCTCCTCTCTGATCTTGAGAGCCATATCGGGTCGAGTTCTTCTCAATTTCTGCTTCACTGGCGGGCATTCCGGCTTGAGTGGCAGCTTGTGTACAACGATGTTAGGGTCTAAACCCGGCATGTCTTGATACGACCAAGCGAATACATCCACGTACTCTTGTAGAAGCTTGATCAACTTTCCTTTCACATCCTCGTGCAGGGAGGTTCCTATCTTGACCTCTTTCTTATCCTCTTCGGTCCCCAAGTTGACCTTTTCAACTGATTCTTGGTGAGGTTGTATCACCCTATCCCCTTGATTTGCAAGTCTAGACAATTCTTCAGGCGGTTCATAATCGTCCTCTTCATCATCTTCCGTTTGATTAATCGGGCAATCGAAGTCATAAGGGTTTAAGGCAGTGTTGTTTTTGGAGGGTGGATTTGTAGATCTGCATGAGTATGATTTTTTTTTTTAGGCTTTTTTGTAAAAAATTTTTTTTAAAACAAAATGCAAAAAGAAAAAAGACTCGAATGAACATAAAAGTGTGTTTTTTATTCATGATTGTAAATAACTTTTAAAACATGGGGGCCCCACACGACTAATCATTTGCCTTGGGCAGAGCTAAATGATTTTTTTTTAAAAGTAAAAAACAAACAAACATGGTTTATTACTTGATCCTGGTAATGATCTCGGGAATTGCGATAGCCCTCCAATTGTTCAAAGCTTCATCCGAAGCGTAACGGTACACCAAATCAGGCACGTCTTCGTCTATGTCTTCGAGTAGAGCCACTTGATCTTCATGGATAAACCCCGCACTGATGAATGTTTCCGAAATGGGGAGGATCCCTTGCTTTGAAGGCTTTGAGAAAGTTTCGGCTGATGGATGATACCCCAACCCGAAGCGATTTTTCTTCTCCGGTATGTCCACTAGCTTGCCCCATCCGGTGGGTCGGCTTTCTTCTAGGGCCTCTCTTATCGCCCTCCATGATGACATGGCTGTCCTAGCCTCTTCCTTGGGCTTCGAGCTCAATGTCACGACATTCGCCACTTCCAAAGATTGGAATGGGACGTCCACAGCTTCTTCATCCGTTTCTATATAACGGAAAGATGAGAGATGGCTTACCATCATGTCCTCTTGCCCGGAAACTACAATCATTTGGTTATCAATGATGAACTTCAGCTTCTGGTGCAGAGTAGAGGTAATGGCTCCGGCCGCATGGATCCATGGTCGTCCGAGAAGACAACTGTATGTTGGATTAATATCCATGACTTGGAAGGTTATGGTGAAAACCTTAGGTCCGATTTGGACTGGTAAGTCAATCTCCCCTATAACGACTCTTCATGACCCATCGAAAGCTTTTACGACCAAGGCGCTGGGCTTCATTACGGTCCCTTCACATGATAGTTTGAGGAGGGTAGTCTTGGGCATGACATTCAATGATGACCCCGTGTCCACTAGCACTCTTGAGAGGATGTGGTCCATGCATTTCACGGAGATATGTAAGGCGCGGTTATGAATGTGCCCCTCGTCGGGTAGCTCATCGCCATTGAAACCCAAGTACCTACTTGAAGTGATATTTCCGACTATCCCGTCGAATTGGTCCACAGGAATGTCCTTGGTGACATGTGCTTCACGGAGGATCCGCAGCAGTGCTTCTCGGTGTGTTTCCGAGCTTAGTAGTAAGGATAGCATGGAGATCTTGGAGGGAGTTTGACCTAGCTGGTCAATGATTTTATACTCGCTCTTTTGAATTATCCTTAGGAACTCTTCGGCCTCTTTTTGCGGGATTGTCTTTTGAGAAGGCCCCGCTTGGTTCTCTTCTTCCTCCACGCTCTTTTCTTTGAGTGGTTCTCTTGGTAGTACGGCTGGCGTCTTCCCGAGTTCTTTCGGAGCGAAGACTCTACCACTTCTAGTCATTCCTCCAACACCGGTAATGTTAGTGATGCTGGGCTCAATTTTGGCTAGTGGTTTTCCTTCCACATAGGCCACAGGTTGGTAATTCCAAGGTACCCTCTTCGTGCTTTCAAAAGAGAAGGGTGCAGGTACGTGGAATGTTATGGGTTGTATTGGCATTGGTACCTCTCTCCTTTGGTATGGGATCTCGAGAGGTTTTGGGTTGCTAGACTCTAAGGTAGCAACGTCCGCGCCATCCTTTATATAGCCAATTTGGATCCAACCTTGGTCCATTAACTCTTGAAGACAGCTCTTCAACTCTTCGCACTTATTCGGGTTGACCTTGCAGGCTTCACAGTTGGCGTGCATTTCCTCGAATAATCCAAAGCCGGTTAAACGCTCCCTTATGGTTGACAGGGGGGTCTTAACATTGGATACCCTTTTGACTGGACCAAAGTCCTCTTGTTCCTCCACCGCATTCACAGAGGGACCCGCATGCCCCGGCAATGGGTTGTTCTTCACATTGGGGTTTTCCTCTTTGAAGGATAACAGCTTCTTGTCAATAAGATCCTGCACCTTGTGTTTAAAAACTCTACAGTTTTCGACATTGTGCCCCACGGATCCTGCGTGGAAATCACATTTGGCGTTGGCGTCGTACCAATGTGGATATGGTGGCGACATTGGTGGTAGTAGTCTTGTCTCGACCATACCCTTTTGGATTAGGTATGGCAAGATTTGACCATAAGACATAGGTACAGGATCAAACTGCCTATTAAAATAACTGTTCCTTGAGCTCGCTTGATTCTTTGATGGGTACCCGCCTTGTTGCTGTTGCTGTTGATTTTGCTGCGGCAACACTACTGGTTGTCGAGGTGGATTTGCGGGAATCACTTGAGGTGTGTAACGCCCTTGAGCCGTTGCTGCTGCCACATAAGGATAGTGGTAGTGAGGCATTTGATTTGGTGGTGGGTAGGATGGACCCACTAGAACGGCATTTGTCTCCCCTTCTTTCTTTTTGTGAAAGTTGCTGGGGGGTTTTCTAGCTCCACTTTGAGCTTCTAGAGAGCCTTGGATTTTTCCTCTCTTTACTCCGTCTTCTATTCTTTCACCAACCATGACTAGATCGGAGAAACCGGCAGACGTGCTTCCAATCATCTTGTCGTAATATGGGCCTTGAAGTGTGCCCATAAAGGTGTCGACAAGTTCTCTTTCCAATAGTGGTGGTTGTACACGAGAAGCTAGTTCTCTCCACCGCTGAGCGTACTCCTTGAAGGACTCGTTGCTTCTTTGTAGGAGGTTTTGTAGTTGCATCCTATTTGGAGCCATGTCCAAATTATATTTGTATTGCTTTAGGAAGGCATCGGCTAGATCCTTCCAAGTTTGGACATGAGTACGCTCGAGCTGCATGTACCAATCCAAGGACGCTCCGCTTAAACTATCTTGAAACACATGCACCATGAGTTTCTCGTTCATTGCGTAGGCTGCCATCTTCCTACAGAACATCCTTAGATGGTTCCGAGGGCATTGAATTCCTTTGTATTTCTCGAAGTCCGGTGCTTTGAACTTCGGAGGAATTACCACATCGGGCACTAGGCACATATCCAAGGCGTTGTGGGCACCGTATGAGCTGAACCCTTCGACAGCTTTCAACCTTTCTTCCAAAACTCGATACATTTGGATGGTATCATTGTCTTGGTGGGTGGTGTCGGGAGCAGATTGCCTTAGTTGGCTATTTTCCACATCATGGGGAATTAGTTCATGCTGAGTAGTCCAAGTTCCTTGAGGACGACGCTCTTCATTCCTTACAGGGATTGTGAGTGGTGGTGGAGGTGGTCCTTGACCCTCATTTTCGAAGGGTGGGGTATAATTCAGAGGTAAACCATAGGGAGGCCATTGCACATTGGATGCATCCGTTGTTGGGCGAGGGTGGCTTTCTCGTGCCGATAGAGCTTGCATTAACTCTAGCATCTGATCCATCTTTCCCTTCATTCCATCAACCTCTTCTCTCAAAGCCGCTTGAGTTTGTTCCAAATTGTCCATGATCCTTTGTTTGTTAGCTCGTGTTCCGTACGAGTGTTGAATATCTGGTTCTTGGACCGAGGGCTTTCGGGGTTTTCGGGCTATGATTGCTTTGAACTGTTTTTAGGGAAATGAATGAGTTTTTTTTTTTGAAAAATGCATGAAGATGCATGTGGATGTATGTATGCTATGAGTATGCAAAATATGCGTTTTTTTTATTTTATTTTGCTTTATGGAGTTTAAAGGTGCACGATTAATATTAGCAAATTCGAAATATTAAAGACCGGGAAATTGATTATGCTTCAAAATATATTTGATTAAATAACATTTGTTTACAAAGTGTAACTAATGCTATTACAAATCAAATAGCCGCTCGCTTCTCGGCTTTGCTCATCTCCTCCCTATAGAAATATATGGTGTCCTTGCAGAACTTCATAAACTTCTGGATCTCCATAGGGATGACAAAGTAGGGCATGACCATCTCGGCCTCCGCTAGCTTCTTTGGAAGTTGGGTGATTACCAAATTTGAGAATGCAACCAATTTAGTGAAATCCTCACTTAATCGGGTGGCGTCTTGCCATACATACTCAATCACTTCCTTGCGCTGGTCTAGCTTGACTCTTGCACTTCTAATTTCATCGTGTAGTTGTGCAATGTGGTCCCCATGAGCTCTTGCAATCTTGTCG
This sequence comes from Medicago ruthenica, assembly GCA_018208015.1. Lineage (NCBI taxonomy): Eukaryota > Viridiplantae > Streptophyta > Magnoliopsida > Fabales > Fabaceae > Medicago > Medicago ruthenica. Next base: position 20,396,927 of record CM031374.1, on the reverse strand, counting down.
AAGTACTCTTCGAATTTCTTGATGTCTTCTTCGAGATGATTGCACTTTAGCCTCCCTTGATGAGAGAGACTCTCATGTCTTTGCCGCTGGACGCGTTCGGCTTGAAGCTGCTCTTTGTAGTCTTTCACTACTTCTTGGAGCTGTTGATTTTTCTCTTGAAATTTCAACCTCCATTTCCGTTGAGCTTCGATGGCTAGTTCGCCAAACTTCTTGAGCTCTTGGTTGGAATGTAAGATTCTTTCCAACTCTTCGTCCTTGGCCACAAGGTTGGCATCCGCACTAACCAAGCCGCCTCCTATCCAATCCCTCTTCCCTTCGGAGATCCTTAGCCGTTTTTGGCATACTAGGAGAGAATGTGATACTTCATCATGATCTCTCTTCGTCCTAGTAATTTCTCCTAAAGCTTGGAGGTGCTTCAATTCTAAGTCTCCGTTTTTGTTTTGGAGTTCTTGAATTTTAGCCTTGAGGTCCTCCACTTCTTTGTTGGGAATGATTGCAATAGGTTTAGGTGTAGGAGATTTTGGAGGGTTTATGACCACGAAGGGTAACTTGATTGCTTTGACCCTCTCCTTCACCCATTGAGTATAAAGGGGTTTGGCGACACAGTTTCTCTTGTCGACCCTTCCCTTGCGTACTTGGCTCCATGCTCCCCGGATTCTCTCTAGCAATGCCGGGTCTTGATCACCTTCCCTTAAGTAGAAAGCTTCCAACAAAAGGTCATTAGGTTTATCCTCCATTGAAAAACCTAGTTGTCGGAGAGAGAGGACCGGATTGTAATTAATACATCCCTTAGTACCAATGAGGGGTACGTTAGGGAAGTCCCCGCAGCTGAGGATAATTTCCGGGTCCTCTAAGTTTGGTGAAAACCAATGGATGTCCTTCTCGGCAAGGGTTGTCATCCGTTGCGACCATTTGAGCTTGGCCCGGTTTTCCACAAAGTCTCGGTTTCTTGGCATGTGGGACATCATCCAAATTTGCACCACGGGAGTGCAACAAGTAATTTTGCGTCCCCTTGCTTGTTCATGCCTAGAGTAGAGGGTATGATAAAAATCCGCTAAGATTGTAGGAACTGGATTTTTAGTCATAAACACCTCTAGAGCCGGAAAGTCTACGAAATCATCCATGTTGGGGAATAAAACAATCCCGTAGACTAAGAGGGCTAAGATGGCGTTGAAGGCCATTACCTCTTTGTTGGCTAGTAAATCCCGAGCTTTGGCTTCCAAAAACTTTCTTGAAAATCCCTTAAGGTTTCCTCTAACTTCCAAGTTAGATGCCACTTCTTGGGTGTCGAGGTATAAGGATTCGGCGATGGCTTCAAATGTGGGATCCTTTCCCGGACCGAGATAGAGTTCATGACCTTTCATGCTACAACCCAAAATCTTCTCAAACTCTTCCAAAGTTGGCGCTAGTTGGAAGTCTTGAAATGTGAAGCACCGTAGAGGTGGGTCGAAGAATTGCGCCAAAGTGGTTAAGGCGGTTGAATCTATTCTCACGGGTAAAAGATCAAGGATTAGCCCATAGCTTGCCTCGAAGATGTTCTTGTGGACCGAAGAGAGCCTCTTGCTTAGAGCTAATAAACTTTCCACCCTAGGAGCTTTAATTTTGAAGGCGAGCGTATTCTTGTTCCCGGAATCCATATTTCTTTTTTGCTAATATTTGTTTGTTCTTTTTAAACTCCTATAAAGCAAAATGATGCGAAAATCACTTTCATGAATGCAAATGATATGCAAGGGTATGGTTTATGAAGGTTCGGAACTTCCCCCCATCCTCACATGTAGGCTCTAAGTTGTGAAATCTCCTAAGAAGAGGTCCTTAGAGTCATAGACCTCACATGGAATTAGGGTTGTCTATGGACATACGTCGACATGACTTCAATTAATTCCACGTGAAAATCTCATCTAAGCGGGGTTGGACATCCCACCTCACGGACATACGTCAACGCGGGCTTCCGCACACAACCTCCTTCTAGCTTAGTTTTTTTCTCAAGCTCGGGTAGAGAGCCTCACACGTCCGGCATTAACCCGAACAATGTGGAGTAACATCACTCAAGTAACCCCTGCATTTGATATATATGATATGAATATAAAGCAGATAAAGCAAATATAAACATAAAGCATAAATATAACATGTATGAATAAATAAACATGGCACGCAAAGAAAATAAAACAATTGGCTTTAAACCAAATAGGTTAGGCTTGACTCACTAGTGGGAACAGGGTCCCCAGTGAAGTCGCCAGCTGTGCGCACCTCGTTTTTTTCCTCGGGAAAAAGACGCGCAAATCCTCCGAGGTCGTTCGCAAACGCTCGGAGGGCCTTTGTGAAGTCGCCACCAAAGTTTTTGTGTAAAGGGAACGTTGATAAACCCTTAAGTTTTTTTTTGTTTAAAAGGGAAACGATAATAAAACCCTTTGACGATGAGGATAAGGATTTGGTCATCGCAACCATTGTCGGGTTCGGGAGTCGATTACGCAAGGGGAAGGTATTAGCACCCCTCACGTCCGTTGTACTCAACGGGAACCTTCTATTTGGTCAAAGCTTGAATTGTTTTTTTAATATTTTGCGCGCATGTTCATTTATGTCAAAAATATAATAAAAAAGGGGGGGAAAGAGATAAAAACAAACGAAAGAAAAGAAAGAAAAATTTTTTTATTATTGCGCTTGACAAGATGTCGATCTTGCTCCTACGTATCTCCCGGTAGTCGGAGAATTCAAAGCGTACGTAGTTCTTTGTAGAAAAACGTACATGTGTTGGTTGATTTTAGATGGACGATGTTTTAACCGAATTCTTGCGATTAAAACGTAGCTTGTATGCTCGCGCTCGGGAGACTTATTAAGCGTATAGCTTGTATGCTCGCGCTTGGGAGACTTATTAAGCGTTTGTTCGTGAATCACATTAGAATTGTTAAAAGGTACGTCCGTTAGGGTAAAGGGTTGGAATTGGTCGCTATGGGACCAAGAGAGGTACAATGGACTCATACAAGTCAATCATTGACCGAGTGGACTCTAAACGAGTCGGGCGATTGTTCGATTGATCCACTGAGATCAAGAACAGGTACAATGGACTCGGACGAGTCGAACATTGACCGAGTGGACTCAAACGAGTCGAGGTAAATGAATCTAAAGGCCACGGGGGACCAAAAGGTTCGGATTGACCACGAGGGGGCCAAGTTTTGGTTTGGTTAGGGTTGTACATATTGAAAAAAAGAATGACGATTATCCGAGCGACGAGACATACGTCACGCATTCGTACAATCGGGGCGATGGAGAGACATACGTCACACCATCCCTTTTTCATTCATGTTTTTGGGTTGAATCCTTTAGAAATCCCAAGGTATGTCAAAACATTTGGTTTGAAAACCCAAAATGGGAAGGTTTAGCAAATTTGCTAGAAAAAAGCGCAAGTTCGTCTCATTTTGCGAAAATGCGAACGTATTCGGCTTATGTTCATTTTTGAGTTTTGAACATCATGAACAATATTTATTGTTCAAGTTTAGATTGAAATGATGAACATAGCTTGTTTGTTCATGTGGTTTTGAAAGTTTGGGAACATAACTTGCTTTGCAAGTTATCCACATAATGGTCATACGAACTTGTGATTTTGTCAAAATTATGCAAAATCCTTGTTATGGTTTGAAGGACATGGGTTTAAAAACTCTTAGGTTCTGAGCTCTGGGGCTAGAACCTCAAAAATTGGTCATTTTGACACAAAAACTCAGATTCTGAGTTCTGTCATGGTCGCACTGCGACCATGACTTCGCACTGCGAAGCATGTGAAATTTTGGGTTCAGAAGCTGTTTCTGAACTTTTGTTCAGAAACAACTTCTGAACACACTCAGGACCTTATAGGTGGGTGAAAAACTTTGAGTTTTTGGGGTGGAAAAGGCTGGACAAACCAGTTTTGATGTTTTGAAAACCTTGGGATTTCTTTGAAATTCAAAAGGGGTTTTTTTTAGAATCAAATGGTTTTGAACCAAAATAGCTATGCAAACACAATTGTAAATGCAATATAAAGCCTTAGAAACTTACAGAACTCCTTAGGAAAGCCTCAGCTGCACTTGATTTGTATTGGTTGAAGGCTTTCACAAGAGGTTTGAATATTGGTGTTGGTTTTGGAACTTTGGAAAGCTTTGTGTTGGATTGGTTTTTTCTGGTTGTTTTGTGGAAGTTTGTGAGCTAAAATGAGTAGAGTTTCTGCTCTTGAAATGCTGTTGTTTTTTGTTTTTGAAACCTTGGGCATTGCCTTCTATTTATAGGCCAAAACCAAATCTTTTTCATCATTACACAATCCCAAAATTCAGCTAATTTGTGGCTAAGATCAAGCTGGATCCTTTTGCATTAAATGCTAATGGATAGAGGCAACCTTGCCTTGTACCAAGGGGCAAGACTCAGCCTGATTTCAGCCACAAATTCAACCAATTCTAGAAGGTAATGATGAAGAACAAAGCTGAATTGCAATTGGCTAATGCTTGGGGATCAATCCTTGCAATCTCAATGGTTGATCAATGAAAATGTGCACTGTAATGTGCAGAGATTGAGGGATGAAAAAGGCTATAATTGGCTGGTGTGAGAGGGTGAAAAGCTGCTGCAAAACAGAGTAGGCACTCATGGCTTTTCAAGTGAAAAATCCAGCTGGTTTGACTGGTTTTTGGGGCAACAAGCAGGAGGAAAGTCCTCAAGCAGGTGGCTGGCAACCTTGTGGTAGTTAGCAGGTCACATGGGAGGGACTAGAGCTGCCCAAGGGCAAGCCCACTTGCTTGTCACATGCTAGGTTGGAAGAAAAAGCTTCCAACCTTGGCATTAATGGCAAGTCCTTCAATTCTGGTTTTGCTTGGCCCAATTAGCCATGAATGCTACTTAAAATAATTATGGAAATGATATGCAACAAATTTTGGAATTAAATCAAAGAAACCAAAAATCTGCAGAAAAATCGCAGACTTCGCAGTGCGAAGTAACCTTCGCAGTGCAAAGTCAGCATTTTTGAAATGTTGACTTTTCTGTTGACTTTTGTTGACTTTTGACTTTTTTCCCCTCTTTGATTTTTTTTTATTTTTGTTTTAAAATGCTTAGGACAAAATTAGGGTACTACACATGACATCAAATGTTTCCTCCAAAAGCAAGAGTACCCGCATGGGGCATCCAACAAGGATAAGAAAACTCTGCGAAGATTAGCCGGCAGCTTCTTTTTAAACGAAGAAGTTTTATACAAGAGGAATTTTGATATGGTGTTGCTCAGATGTGTTGATGAGCAAGAAGCGGACCTCATAATGCATGAAATACATGAAGGCTCCTTCGGAACCCATTCCAGTGGGCACACAATGGCTAGGAAAATCTTAAGAGCCGGGTATTATTGGATGACCTTGGAAAGCGATTGCTACAAGCATGCCAGGAAATGCCACAAATGTCAAATCTATGCGGACAAGATTCACATGCCACCAACGGCTCTGAATGTCCTCTCATCACCATGGCCTTTCTCCATGTGGGGCATTGACATGATTGGTAGGATCGAACCCAAAGCTTCTAATGGACATCGCTTCATCTTAGTGGCAATCGACTACTTCACCAAATGGGTTGAGGCTGCATCATATGCCAACGTCACCAAACAAGTGGTGGTCCGATTTATTAAGAATCACATCATCTGTCGATATGGTATTCCCAGCAAGATCATCACCGACAATGGGACCAACTTGAATAACAAAATGATGAAGGAACTATGCAAAGAGTTCAAGATCGAGCATCATAACTCTTCTCCTTATAGACCTCAGATGAATGGTGCGGTTGAAGCTGCAAACAAAAACATCAAGAAGATAGTACAAAAGATGGTAGTCTCGTACAAGGATTGGCATGAGATGCTACCATATGCCTTACACGGATACCGTACCTCAGTACGTACGTCGACAGGGGCAACCCCTTTCTCTTTAGTATACGGCATGGAAGCAGTGCTCCCCGTAGAAGTCGAAATCCCGTCATTGAGAATCTTGATGGAAGCTAAGTTGTCAGAGGCTGAAGGGTGTCAAAACCGATACGATCAGTTGAATTTAATTGAGGAGAAACGCATGACAGCCTTATGTCATGGACAACTGTACCAACAAAGGATGAAACAAGCTTTTGACAAGAAAGTTCGTCCTTGGGAAATCCAAGAAGGAGACCTCGTGCTCAAAAGGATCCTATCCTTTCAACCTGACTCTAGGGGCAAATGGACACCTAACTATGAAGGCCCTTATGTCGTCAAGAGAGTATTCTCCGGAGGAGCCTTGATTCTCACAACAATGGACGGTGAGGATTTTCCGCGTCCTGTGAACTCTGATGTAGTCAAGAAATATTTTGTCTAAAAACAAAAGAATAGCTCGGTAAGTCGAAAACCTGAAAGGGCGGCTTAAGCAAAAAAGAGCGTCTCGGTGGACTGAAAACCTGAAAGGGCGGTCCAGGCAAAAATTAGAGACATAAAACAAAAATAGCTATCCTGATAGGTCAAGCATCTGAAAGGGTGACCTATGCAAAAATTAAGGATCAAAAGACAAGGTAACTACATCGGATTGGTCGTGATCTACTCGGAGCACATCAATTGTCTGAAGACTCCGAATCGGAAGCATCCAAACAAGGAATTCAAAGTTATTAGGGATCCTAGTGGCCATCGTGTTCAAATGTACCCTTCCCTTTATATTACCCTTTTTAGACTTTGTAAGATTAGTGGAGCCACGCCTTTGGCAGGCTACCACCCCTTTAATAAATTTCATTTCCCAACTTTCTTTACATCTTTTGTCAAGTTTCTTTCATTCATTTTTATTCTTGATGATAGTACTTTTAAAAACAAAAAAACTTTTCCAAAATTTATTACATGAGTCTTTCATTTTTATCTAATAACAAACACATTTCTTTTCGAACTTGCGAATACTCGGAGTGAACATCAATGTCTATCCTTAAAGCAGATAACGCTTCGCAGGCCAAGCATGGTCAATCGTAAAAAGGAATCCCCCAACAGAATCCTTGGTGAATTAATCAAAATTCCCCAGTGAGTTAAGAGCCCGAAAGGACCCTTCAGGCAAAGACCGACCAAGGCATAAGCATTCCCGACGGAATCGTCAGTTCTTCTCTCCAGCGGATTAGCACAGTCCCCAATGGACTACCAATTCCCCAGGAAGTCAATATTTGTTCTATTCTCACAAGCCCAATTACCATTGGCATAAAAAGCTGGATATCGATCATGCTTCCAAAATGATCTTTATATCCCCAGTGAATTCACGAGCGAAGCCCAATCTTATTGGCATACCCCCAGTGGAGTCTTACATCATCCAAGCCCGACTTTGCTCGGCATTCAAACCATAGTTCCCCAGCGTCCCACGTGATGTCTGTCATCCCTCAGGTCAGCATAATTCATGCAGCATATCATAATCATTCATTAGCATGCATTTCACATCAAGGGGCAATTCCTTAACAAACAAGTTGGGTATCCCCAGTACAAATTCATCCCTCACATGACGTCCTCAGTGACAGTCGTACATTCATGCATTCATACATATGCATACAGCATGTCATACATGGTTATTTCTAACCATCATGAGTCTCACCAAACAATCGCGAGCAATTCGTGAATTCTTTTTTCCCAGTGTCATTCCCAGTCCTTCTGGTTCAGAGATGTCATCCTTTTACGCCAAGTTGCAGTTCAAACGAACAGCTTGCGCGTCTTTTTTGTCAAGTCTTTACGCCAAGTGACAGTTCTTTAATGAACAGCTTGCGCGTACTCCCCAGTGTTGTGCCAAGTGGCAAGTTCTTCAATGAACAGCTTGTGCATTCTTTCTCCCCGATTGAAGGGGCATTTTTGTAAGGAACGGCTTGTCAGCCGCATCCCCAGTATCGTCAGTGGCAAGTTCGGTAACCATCCGAACAGCTGACATCTTTCACATTTTATTTTCCTGTCGTCAATGGCAAGTTCGGCAACATCCGAACAGTTGACATTTATTTTCCTGTCGTCAATGGCAAGTTCGGCAACATCCGAACAGTTGACATTTATTTTCCTGTCGTCAATGGCAAGTTCGGCAACATCCGAATAGTTGACATTTCTTTTTTCTGTCGTCAATGGCAAGTTCGGCAACATCCGAACAGTTGACATTTTATTTTCTGTCGTCAATGGCAAGTTCGGCAACATCCGAACAGTTGACATTTTATTTTCCGTCGTCAATGGCAAGTTCGGCAACATCCGAACAGTTGACATTCTTTTCATTCTTTTGTCGCCAGTGGCCAGTTCGGCAACAACCCGAACAGCTGGCATTTACATTTTCATTCTTTGTTGTCAGTGGCAGTTCGGTGACCACCCGAATAGCTGACACTTATCCCCAGTGTGGTCTTCCTTTTTATTATCTTTTGCATCCATAGTTACATTACAAGCATTCATAACATTTGCATTGCATGCATTTATAGCATTTATAACTCGGGAAAATATTTAGTCAAAAAATGGCGTACTCTATATTTAAGTCCCTTCGGCCCGTCCATTTCAAATCACATTTTCAACCTCCGGGACGAAGAAACTTAAATAGGGGCATCTGTCATACCCCATTTTTTGACTTATATTTTTGGGTGTTATATTTTTATTATCTCATTATTTATTTTTTACCTTTTATTATTTTTATTATTGCTATAATATTTTATATCATCATCATTATCCTTAATATTATTATTGTTATGTTATTTTATTTTCCTTTAATAATATCATTATTATTTTATTACTATTAGTTTTTATCTTTTAATATTATTAAGTTTTATTTATTATCATCATTTTCATTATTATTGTCATTACTATTTTTATTCATTATCATTGCCATTTGCATTTTTATCATCATTATTATTATTATATATTATTATTATTTTCCCCATTTTTACCTTTTATTTTATACAAAAAAATAAAAAAAAAGTGAAGTCCGCAGTGCGAACTCACCTTCGCACTGCGACCTCTGCGAAAATTCTGCAGATTTTTATATAGTTGTTTATCTTTTTTGCTTTCAACTACAATTATCATTAGTAGCATTATTACTTGTATTATTGCTATTTTGTGACTGATTTGGTGCAGCAAAGCAAGATTTAATGTGTGACATTAAAGGTAAAAGGAAAGAAGAACTTTCTTCCAACCTCTCATGTGATCAAACAAATTGGCTATCCGTGGTCAGTTTTTGTCCCCCCAAATTGACCCCTCACCCAACCTAAACATGCCAGCCAGCTGCTTGATCCATTTCCTTCCCTTTTTCCCTGCCAAAACCAGTCAATCACAAGTGGTTTATGTTGCAAAAAAGCTGTGTGACATGCCCTGTTTTGAGCTGGATTTCTCCTCCCACACATAAGCCCACATGCTGATTTTGATTCCCCCAATCTCCCTGTACATGGCAGTACACGTTTTGATTGTTTGACCTTCCAAGATTGCAAGGTTTGATCCCAAGAATCATCCCTTTTGCAGCTGCCCTGTTTTACAGTTTTTACCATCATTACCTTCTAGAATCAATGGCATTTGTGGCTGAGATCAGTCAAGACCTTGCCCCTTGGCACAAGGCAAAGCAAGTTCTATCCATTAGCATTAAATGCAAAGTGATCTAGCCTGAGTTTAGCTCATGATCAGCTAGTGTTTTAGGATTTTATTCATCATTGTTCATCATTACAAGGATTTGCATTTATGCCTATAAAAGGAAGGGCAAGGCATAAGGATCACACACAACTGAAACACTTTGAAAACCAGTCAAAAAACATACCATTTCAGAGAGCTAACACACACGAAATTCACTCCAAAAATCCCTTGCATTGCAACACAAAATCAGTCCATTACAAACACTTTGAACCTTGTTCATAACCCCTCACAAAGCAAGCAAGCTACTTCCAGTCTTATTCAAGCATTGCTAGGAGTTCTGTAAGTCTCCTATAACCTTTCTTTTCTATTGTATATGCTGTTTACATATCTTGCTTTGTCCAATTTTGTTTTGTGAACCAAAACCTCCTTTGAACCCCAAAAAGGACCTCAAAGGGGCCAAGCTTTAAACTGTGTTTTTCACCCTTTTTTCTTCCTTTTGGTCAAGTTTCTTAACCTTCCTTTAGGTTCTGAATCTGCTTAGAAGCAGTTTCTGAACTTCTGTTCAGAAACAGCTTCTGAGTTAAGAAATTCGCATACTTCGCAGAGCCAAGCCTTGCTCGCATTGCGAACACACCAGAACCTGACTTCGCAGAGCCAAGTTCTGGTTGCTCTGCGAAGTATGTGAAATTCAGAACATGAAATCAGGCATTCAAATGCCAAATTTTTGGGATTCTAGCCCTTGATTCAGAACCTAAGAGGGTTAAAACCATTTTGGTCCAAACCCAACTCATAATCATGCACAACTTTGAAGATTCACAAGTTCGTGCGACAAATTTTGAATACTTGTGAAACAAGTTATGTTCTTAATAGTTTTCAAAACCAAGTTTGAGCAACAAGCTAAGTTCGTCTATTTCAAAACAAACTTGAACAACCATGTTGTTCATGATTTTCAATCTAAACGCGAACTTAAGCCGAGTTTGCTCACTCTTTTTAAAACCAAGCTCGAATTGAGCCGAACTTGTGAACTTTCCAATGTTTTGCATGTTTTATGATTGTGTTTGCCATTCAAACTTGAACCAAACTGTTCTTGAGTTTCAATAACTTAAGCAACAAGTCACGTTCATGATTTTTAATAAAACCGAACAACAAATTTGTTCGTGTTGTTTTTCTTTTCTTTAACTTTTCTTTTTAAAAAGCTTTGGTTCCCTTTGAGATTCCTTAGAGTGACAAAACCAAACTTGAATGAAACGGGAATGGCTTGACGTATGTCTCCCCAAACATCGATTGCACGAATGCGTGACGTATGTCTCGTCGCTCGGGCAATCGTCATTCCACCCTTGACGCGTCTAGTACGCTAAACTTTCCATTGGCCCCTATGTGGCCATTTTTACCCTTTTTCTTTGGCCCTCGTGGTCAATCGAACCTTTCGCAGCCTTGCGCGTTTTAGTTTTAATCTTTTACGCCTTGCGCGAATTTTTCGCCTCAGTGCGTTTGTTATTTATTTTAAAAACATTCACGCCTCGCGCGAGCTTATCGCCTAGCGTCCATCTTTCACCATTTTAAAAACTTTGTACGTCTTCGTCACGTTTTTAAAACCTTGCTCACAGTCCGATCGGTAAACTTTTTCATCAAATCATTTATTTTTCATGCAGTTGTCGTCAGTGGCCAGCTCGGCAACAAACCCGGACAGCTGACTTTTACTTTCTTGTCGTCAATGGCAGTTCGACAGCTAACCCGAGCAGTTGACATTTATTTCATTACACTTTTCTTTTTTTTTTTCAAACTTTTTACGCTCGGGACCGCGATCAAACCTGTTTTTAAAACTAAAAACGAATCAACATACAACGTTTTTCTACCAAAGAATACGTACGCTTTGAATTCTCCGACTACCGGAGATACGTAGGAGCAAGATCGACATCTTGTCAAGCCCCATTAATAAAAAACTTGTTTTTCCCTTTTCGTTTGTTTTTATCTCTTTCTTTATCCCGCATTATGTCTTTTTATATATTTCCTTTATACATATTAAACACGTAAGTAAAACATCGAACCTTTAAGCCAAAGCGACTAAGAGGTTCCCGTTGAGTACAACGGATGTGAGGGGTGCTAATACCTTCCCCTCGCATAATCGACTTTCGAACCTAAAATCTTTTCTCAAGGTAATTTAGAACTTTTTTCCTTTTTTCCCCGAAAAATTAAAAGTTCAGTCGTAATTTAGAATTAGTGATTCAAAGCTTCCCCAATAGCTTGACATCCGAAATTCGACGCGACACCTTTGTATGGTAAGCAAGCTTGTGTTGGGGAAATTTTGGAGTAAGAAGAAGCTAGGAAAGCCAAAGAATAGAAGTTCTCTTGAGTAGAGATTTTGGGACTTGAAGCTAGGGTTTGAATTTCTCAACTTAGAAAGCATCTTTTGGGATTAAGGTGAGCTCTTAGTGGGTTTTAGAACCCTCCTTGTTAAGTTTGAAGTTTATATTATATGATCAATTTTGTGATTCATAGAACCCTAATTTCCCTTTGATGGTTTTTCCTTGATAAACATGTTATAAGTTGTTTTATAGGACTTAGAAATATGCCATAAGCTGTATGATGTTTGGGTGTGTTGGATTGTGCCAAGAATGGTGGAAATTATGCTTTGAAATTGCCCTATGTTGTCCAACTGCAGGTAAAATCGTGTCACGATTTTACACCGTGTCACGATTTTATAGGCAGTGCCAAAACACGAATTCTGGGCATGGAATCGTGACACGATTCCAAAATTGGTCACGATTTTGAAGGGGACAGAACATGAAAATTCTTTCACTTTTTACACCATTTCAGCCATCCATGCTATCCCAAACTCATTAAGCGATGTGTAATGGCTATGTACCTCTTTTTAAATGTTAAGGACCTATCCTTAGAGCTGATAGATCATTAGGGAAGGCTTATAGCTTGATGATTTGAGAGCCTAATGAGGTGAACAAAGTTATAGAAGTGTTCCTTTGGAATACATAGGCATGGAAATGGTTCGACAATCATAGTTACAGATATGTCATAGTGGTGGTTCTCCAACTCATAGGTGACTCATGAGAACGATGAGCCAAGAACCATAGGTTATATGTCATAGGAATGTATACGATTATAGTACTGATTATATGTCAAAGTTAAAGAATTAAAGATCAAAGATATTGGCGTGCTTGCAGTTCACAGTCATAGGGTGTTCATCAGACTCCGGGATTCGCGCGGATGGGACTTCTCCGAGAGGGTTGTTTACACGGTTTCATAGGGAGTCGGTGTTAGCCTGATATGATAGGAATTTCACCGGTTTATAGGGAGACGTATCTCGGGGTTGCTCCACCCGGGGTGCCCTCCGTAAAATGAACTCAGATAATTGTTTGTTCAACGCTAACAGCTAACATAAACTCTTTATTTGTTTTATGATTCATAGTTATAGTTACAGTCATAGAAAGTTTACAGTTACAGGCAGGTTATAGGTAAAGTCATAGTCAGGTTATAAGACTTGGCAATTCTAGAATTCCCCTAAAATTGCCAAGGTAGGGCATGGCGACCCTAGGTTCCCTGTGGTTGCCAAACAGTAGGTTGGGTAGAGCTCACTGAGACATTATGTCTCATCCCATTCCTTCTGGTGCAGGTTCACAGGCAGGATCGCAATCAGCACGCCAACAAGGGTAAGGAGAAGGCTACGGACTGATCGTGCTGATGTTATTTGTTATGGTTATTGTATAACTATGGATTGTACATCTGATGTTTATGTTTTGAGACGATGTTAACTTTGGATTGTAATATTACAATGTGATGTAATATTTGTATGAACTTTTATATTGTAAATTAATGTATCCAATACGAAATTTTAATACTCGTGTAAGATCCTAGGCAATCTTATTATGGGTGTTACAATTTGGTATCAGAGCAGGTCGATTCAGACCGTGCCTTGGGTCATTAAATACAATTCAAGTTTGTGGATCTCTTGGATTCGGGACATTATTCTAATGTTATATCTGGTTGAAACTGATCACTTTAACTTGTGTATGACAGTTAGGATAAGATGTCTGGGAGGAGAAGAGGTCCTGGCAGGCCTAGATCGAATCAGGCTAATGCTGAGGAAGCCAGTGGAGACCCTATGCAATTTTGGGCTCAAATGATGCAAAGCAGCAGGCGTTGCAGCAACAGTACCAAGAGCAGCAAGCTCAGGTGCGTTACAGCATCAGCAGATGATGCTTATGATGCGCAGCCAAGCCCAACAACAAGCTCAAACTCAGCATGAATGGATGGAGATGATGCCACCATGGACAAGGTGCTCAACATCAGACACCACCACAGCAGTGGGCGAATCCGTCCTCCCGGGAATTTAACAGAAATCACCTCCTGAGTTTAATGGGGAAGGTGAACCTCCTGAGGCCAAGAGATGGCTGAAACAGATTGAGAAAGTGTTCCGGATGGTGATTGCCCAGAAGAAAGTAAAGTTTTGTTTGGCTACTAATCAGTTGAGAGGCGCAGCAGAAGATTGGTGGGAATCTGCTCAACGCCGAATGATAGCAAATGACACGAAGATTAACTGGGATAACTTCAAGGAAGCAATGATAGAGAAGTATATCCCCAATGTCTTATAAAGTAAGAAAGAACAAGAGTTCTTGAGCTGAAACAAACAGGTGGCATGTCAGTCACTGAGTTTACAACGAAG